>JARYZH020000159.1:600000-1001459 GCA_030021035.2 Notholithocarpus densiflorus | reverse complement strand
CATAAAGCAAGCCACCCTCCTGATATTTTCATTCCAACAACAACAACAACTAAGCCTTACTTTTTTGGGGTCAATTACAGATTCGCAATAGATTAGTTAGGGTCAGTCGCATCACATGTAAGAAAAATAAATATTTCCTTCTGCCTATACATCAACTCAGAGTAACTGCCGCTGGATTTCTAGCACAAAATCTTTTAAGTAATGACCCATCTCGCAATGCAACAATTAATTAAACACTTGATTCATTTTGAAAAAATGGGGGGAGGGGGGGGGATGCTTCCTCGGCCCATCAGAACTTAGGGAACAAATATACCATGACCGCCTTGCAATGCATGACATTTTAACATAAACGATACGAATTGCTGCCCACAATCAACATAGTCATCAAATTTGCATATGTATAAGGTCACTTTTTAATTACAATTCTCCAATGCACGTGTCAATAGAACATATGGCTCCCATTCAATTCCCAAGATATATATATATATAACTGAAAATCACATAAATTTATTTCTCATGGGTTTTGTAATTATAAAAAGCATATAGTTCAATTCAAAGAAATTAAAAGACTATAAACAGAACACATAAAATAAAATAAAATGCTTTAGAGATGGAGAAAAATACAGATCCAAATGTAAAATAGAATTTTTATTTCAGAATTATCAAAACAGTTTTGAGTAAAAACATTCATGATAGTATTACTAATTGTATGTGCCTACGTGCTTTTGTCTTCTGGTTAAATGAATTACAATCTCTTTTTTTTTTTTTTTGCAGGCAAATCTTTTTTTTTTTTGTTTTTTAGTTGCATGTTTTGCTAGGGAGGAACTTCAAGAATACAAATTCTTAAACTTCCCCTAGAAATCGATGCCAAGTTACAAAACCATGCTCCTATGTGTGTACACTCTCTCCGTATGTAGGTGTCAACTTTATGTCCAGTCATGGAGAAAAATCAAAGTTACAGAGTGGTTCTTCTTTTTTTTTAGAGAAGATTTACTGTTTTCTATTTTCAATTTAAGAAAAATAAAACATTGAATAAAAGTTTGTTTGTAACATTTTATTGTGTAAATAAGGAAAAAAATTTAAAATCTATTTTCTTAAAACACAACTAAACAAACCCCTAATCTCCTTTAGAGAGAACAAAGAAGAGAGGAATAAGAATTTTTAAGTCAATCCCATGTACAGCAAGAAACACCCGAAGTAATGTGGAATGCTACGTTTAAACCTAACAAATCTGCCATAGATTCTTTCTCTCCCTAAGACTACGAGCCAACAATTCAAACTAACCCCATATAGAAATTTCATAAATTGTAAGACACAATGGCAACTTACAAGCAATACAAACACGGTATATTATTAATTCAACATTGGGTCCATTCAAATTGCCAAGGAAAACACATTACTTTAGTAGTTATAGCTCAAACTAATTATAGTTTCTGACTGCATTTCAATTCCAACACCTAGTTCAATTCAATAACAAAGTACTAATAGTGAAATCAAGTTCACTCACTACAAATAATCTTACCATATCGAGTGAACTTGATTTCACTATTAGTTTCTGACTGCATATCTTACCTTGCTGATTGGATATGCAACAGGAAAGCAGATAAAGACGAGAACACGGATAACTAGAGCAACTGCTGCCCCAATTGCCAAACCATATCGAGAACAAACAGATTGCAGTATTATCTGCTTCCACAAATAAAAAGAAAATACTGAACTCAGACACACTTCACTACCAGCATGAAACATACATGTGAATGGGGTAAATTAAAATAACCAGCCAAAACATAAATTCATGTCTTTTAAAGGAAAATCATATGGATGAAAATTTTCAGCTATCCTGCATATGTGGTAAGTGGGGCTGGGATCAACCATTCAATAGATCCCTCCCAATAAAATGGCCACTTTTATTAATTGGTCAGGCCTAAAAAAGGCCATCTCAGAAAAAAAATTATCCATATGTGCAAGTAATACATACCAAATCAGACAGACCAACATAAGCCATCTGTCCTGAATTAGCTTTCTTAAAAATACAGAAATAAAGTCAGATAAATACCTCACCTCACCAAACAGAAGAATCAATGTCACTGAAATCAAAATAGCACCCCAAGCTGTAACCAGATGATCAAGAAAAATGGGAAGTGTCTGAAAAAAGGAAAAATGATACCAGAGCCAATAATTAGTCAAACGATCACTGAAACAAGCAAGATCCAAACTGACAAATCAATATGAAGATTATATATATATATAATTGTATATATATATATATATATATATATATATATATGGATGTCTCCGTTAGAAACACTAGTAAGTGCCAGTTGAGCTACAACGCTCTTGGCAACAAATCAATAAGAAGATAGTTAAGTCTTTAGAATCAAACCCCAAATACCACTTTAACACATATAGCATTTAAGAAATATTTATAATAGGTCATTATGCATCAATAATTGTACCAAATGCAATAAATGAATTCAGCAATCCACCTAGAAAATGTAAAAAATAAGAGGATAATTAAAGTCAAACTAATTATAATCATATATTATATTTGAAAGCTAACATCAGGGCAAAATATAATACTATAAAACTAACATCACCCAATATGATAATTATAAAATTTATAACAAAAGAAGATGAAGAAACTGAGTTGAAATATACATTAAAAAAAATAAAAAATAAAAAGGTTTATACCTTATCAGCAAAATCATCATTATCTCAAAAAATTTCGATCAAATACAAAAAACACACACACACACACAATCAATCAATTCAACAAAACTTAACTCTGTATCCATTTAATTTAGCCACACAACAACGAAAAAAAATGACTATGAAAAGATTTAAAGAAGGAAAGCACGTAACAAACATTTTGGTCTGTGAGGTGTTTGTATTTATCCCAAGCTCAGAAATTTACAACAAAATCCCAGATTTCAGGACCAAAAAATAAATTCCTGTTTCTTTTTATAAGGAAAAAGAATTTTTCAGTACCCTACTGAAACCATGATCATCTCTCTTGCTCCCCTAATTTGAGAATCCCAATTTTGAACAAAAGGAATTATACCCATGTAACAAAAACAAATCCTAAGCAAATGGGTATTAAACTATTAATAACAAATTTAAAAAAAAAAAAAAAAAAGAAGATAAAAGAATTAATGGGTTTTTCACATTTCAACATTTGGACATCCAAGTATAAAAAAATATATGATTGTCAACATAAATGAATACTGTCAAACCCAAATGCATAAACTCATTTAAATGCTAAGAAAACCTAAATACAATAACATTCTTGACATGATTTCATATCTTCAGCTCAACACAACAAACTTCATTTTCCACAATTCTAATCAAAAGGACTAAAAAGACAATTACAGTATTAAAGACTACAATCTCCAATATGAGTCAAATTGTTTCAACAAAATTTCCCTTTAAGAAAAACCCAAAAATAAATAAATAAAAATGAAAGTATATGAGTTCCATCCCAATCAAAGACACCACTCTTTATCAGATCCATTGAAATTGTTCAGTAAAGTAAAAATTAAAATTAATCAGAACAAACCTAAGAGATCAAACGAAAATGAATGTGGTAGGTTGATTTCATTTTCAAATCCAATAATGTTAGAATAAGAAACAAACAGCCGAGTTGGAAAGAAATCAAAGGAAAATATTTTCAAAACCAAAAGAGAGAATTTAGAATGGACAGAGAGAGATTAGAGAGACCTGTGATCTTGTCGAGGACGACGAGGAGTCTTCGTATTCCTCGTCGTCGTATTGGTTCCCGCGATCTTGACCGTCGATCTTGTCGTTAGCCATAGCAAATCTCTGAGAAAAAAATAAATAAATCTTGTGCGTGTGAGGAAGAGAAAAGAATTTGGGGAAGGGGGCGGCTGGGAGAAAAGAAAAGATATATTTATATGATGCTATGCTAGGGTTTTAAAATCTGAAATAAGAGTTTTAAAATTTTAAATAAATTATAAGCAAAGTCAAGTCTCGAACTAGAGACATTTGGGCAAAACAAGCGCTGCACACCACTAAGCTAGTGATGCAATAAAGTTACATGAATAAATATATATATATATATAAATTATTATTATAAATTATTATAATAAATATATAAATTATTATATTAAATAAATTACCATTTTTGACTGGCAATTACCATTTTGCCATGCATTTTGTAATTTTACATGAATCAAACACATCTATATATCTAAGTGAATTAATGAGTGCAAAATATTAAAAATCTAATATTAATGAGATATGAAATAAAATTTAAAAACAAAAAATAATCACATATACTCAATAAAAATCCCCACACAACTTTCTCAAAAAAAAATATATATATATATATATATATCACACAACAAAAATTATCACACGTTCTATCTTATTAAAAATTTTAAAAAAAATGATCATAGCTATTATATATTAAATTTATATAATAATTTTAGTATGAAGATAATGTAATCTAACGGTAGATTTGTCAAAATTCACATCGAATTAAGAAATACAGGGCCAGGTTCAAGTTACACTTGATGTAACTCTAAAAAATGTTACACCAACCAATAACTTATTGTTGAATTCTTATTTTGAAAATCCAACCGTTGGATCACATTTTATATATGTTCTTAACATGCATGCCAATTTTCATGCCAATCGGTGTAATTTACTATTTGATCTTTAAACTCATCTTTTATGCGTTATTTTAAATTACAAAAACTTGAATTTAAACAATTGATTGATGACATGACTATTAATCTTTGATCACTTTGAAATTTTGTATGCATGAAAAATATATGAATATAATGTAATCTAACGGTAGATTTGTCAAAATTCACATCGAATTAAGAAATATAGAGTTGGGTTCAAGTTACACTTGATGTAACTCTAAAAAATGTTACACCAACCAATAATTTATTGTTGAATTCATATTTTGAAAATCCAACCGTTGGATCACATTTTCTATTTGTTCTTAACCTACATGCCAATTTTCATGCCAATTGGTTGTAATTTACCATTTGATCTTTAAACTCATCTTTTATGCGTTATTTTAAACCACAAAAACTTGAATTTAAACAATTGATTGATGACATGGCTATTAATTTTTGATTACCTTGAAATTTTGTAAGCATGAAAAATATATGAAGATAATGTAATCTAACGGTAGATTTGTCAAAATTCACATCGAATTAAGAAATATAGGGTTGGGTTCAAGTTACACTTGATGTAACTCTAAAAAATGTTACACCAACCAATAACTTATTGTTGAATTCATATTTTGAAAATCTAACCGTTGGATCACATTTTCTATTTGTTCTTAACCTACATGCCAATTTTCATGCCAATTGGTTGTAATTTACCATTTGATCTTTAAAACTCATCTTTTATGTGTTATTTTAAACCACAAAAACTTGAATTTAAACAATTGATTGATGACATGGCTATTAATTTTTGATCACCTTGAAATTTTGTAAGCATGAAAAATATATGAAGATAATGTAATCTAACGGTAGATTTGTCAAAATTCACATCGAATTAAGAAATATAGGGTTAGGTTCAAGTTACACTTGATGTAACTCTAAAAAATGTTACACCAACCAATAACTTATTGTTGAATTCATATTTTGAAAATTCAACCGTTGGATCACATTTTCTATATGTTCTTAACATGCATGCCAATTTCATGCCAATCGGGTGTAATTTGCCATTTGATCTTTAAACTCATCTTTTATGCGTTATTTTAAATTACAAAAACTTGAATTTAAACAATTGATTGATGACATGACTATTAATCTTTGATCACCTTGAAATTTTGTATGCATGAAAAATATATGAAGATAATGTAATCTAACAGTAGATTTGTCAAAATTCACATAAAATTAAGAAATATATGGTTGGGTTCAAATTACACTTGATGTAACTTAAAAAAATGTTATACCAACCAATAACTTATTGTTGAATTCATATTTTGAAAATCTAACCGTTGGATCACATTTTCTACATGTTCTTAACGTGCATGCCAATTTTCATGCCAATCAGGTGTAATTTACAATTTGATATTTAAACTCATCTTTTATACGTTATTTTAAACCACAAAAACTTGAATTAAAATAATTGATTGATGACATGGCTATTTATTTTTTTTCACCTTGAAATGTTGTAAGTATGAAAAATATATGAAGATAATATAATCTAACGGTAGATTTGTCAAAATTCACATTGAATTAAGAAATATAGGATTGGGTTCAAGTTACACCTAATGTAACTCTAAAAAATGTTACACCAACCAATAACTTGTTATTGAATTCATATTTTGAAAATCCAACATTTGGATTACATGTTCTATATGTTCTTAATATGCATGCCAATTTTCATGTCAATCGGGTGTAATTTACTATTTGATCTTTAAGTGGAAAGGCAAAAAAAATAGAGAGAAATTTTGGGGCTGGGAAATTTTGGTCTATTGCGGCGGTCCAACCCGCCGCAAAAAGGAGTACATATTGCTGCGGGTCATTGGGTCAATGACCCGGCGCTATACCTAAGCTTAACGTCGCTAAAACGGGTCTATTGCGGC
The DNA here is from genome assembly GCA_030021035.2 of Notholithocarpus densiflorus. Lineage (NCBI taxonomy): Eukaryota > Viridiplantae > Streptophyta > Magnoliopsida > Fagales > Fagaceae > Notholithocarpus > Notholithocarpus densiflorus. The sequence goes on along the minus strand of JARYZH020000159.1, from coordinate 994,888 downwards.
GGGTCATTGGCCTGCCGCTGTAGTGCGCCGCAAAATATTAGAGCTATTGCGGCGGGCATATAGAACGCCGCAATAGATCTCATGTACAACGGTGGGCCAAAAACGCGCCGCAATAGGCGACATATAGCGGCAGTTTTCGCACCCGCCGCAATAGCTCGTTTTTCTTGTAGTGATTTGTCGAACAAATCTGCCATTTACAGTTGGGTTGGTTGTTTCAATTGTTCTAGGATCCTCTAGAGTTTAGGAAATTATTCAATTCTCGAGGATAACATGTCACCCTTACCTAGTGGTCCTCCCAAATAGTAAAATACTGCTACTGTAGGAGGCAAAAATTTGTCAAGCCAATTATGAAATGCCACATTGAAATTTAGTGACAGATTCCAAATTGATATGTCATTAAATTAATTAAATCAAATAATGACATGTGTCATCCAAATTGATATTACATTGGCATATTGAAATTTGTCATGTGTCATTTGGCCCATAAGATAAAGATAATTCCCTATTCAAAGTTTATAGATAATTATCTTTATTAAAATAAATAAATAAAATAAAGCTTTTCTAGGAAAAGCAGAAAAAATTGTGCTTTTAGCCTTCTTAATTTGGTTTTTTTTTTTTTTGTTGCATATTTTTATTTTTGTTTTAATATAATTTTTTGTGTGTATGTAGAGGACGAATTTGGGCAGGTCATAATATACTAAGGTTTGGAGAAAATTGGCAAGTGCCCCTTTCACACAAACTTTACAGCATTTTGCCCCCTTTCCTAAACTAATTAGGGAAATGCCCCTGTTTTGAAACTCAATTTTCTAAAAATCGAGTTTCAATTTAAAACTCGATTTTTGGACAATCGAGTTATAGTGAACCGAAAAATTAAAAAATTTTTTTTTTTTTGGAACTCGAGTTCCGTGTAAAGTACTTGAGTTCCACGAACTTGAGTTCCATGTGAAGTACTCGAGTTCATGGAACTCGAGTTCCTTGAAAAAATTTAAATGGAACTCGAGTACTTCACATGGAACTCGAGTTTCAAAAAAAAAAAATTTCTCTAAGTCCACATTCGCTATAACTCGATGTTCCATGTTCCAAAAATCGAGTTTTACATTTGGAACTCGATTTTTAGAAAATCGAGTTTCAAAACAGGGGCATTTCCCTAATTAGTTTGGGAAATGGGACAAAATGCTAGAAAGTTTGTGTGAAATGGGCATTTGCCAATTTTGGTCACTAAGGTTCGATTGTGCAAGGATAAGAGAGGCATTTGTGGAGATTGGTAAGCCTGCACCCGAGCCTAAGGGTACTATTGATTCATTGCAATTGTTGACATAGAAATTTGGAAGGAGAGCTGGTGACGTGAAGGTATCAGTCTCTCTATTCTTGGCGAAATTGATGAAAAAGCAACATATAAATATTAGCATTAGTTCTCAATAATGACAGATTTTTCTAAGCACAAGAAACAAGCAAAAAAAAAAAAAAAAGATTTTGGATTTAATTCTTGGAATTATTATATTATCGAAAGAATTAAAGAACTGCAGAGTAGGTGTAGCAATTAGGAAAAAATTAATTAGTGGCAAAAGGAATTCTTTTAATTAAAAATTAGAAAGTATTTTTGGATGTGTGTTTTCAGCTTTATGATGTATCTGTAGAGTCTTGAGGGCCAAAATGGGCATTTACCCCTTTCGCCAAAACTTTCCAGTAAAATACTCTTGTTCTGAAACTATCTAGCAAAATGCCCTTGTTTTAAACTCGATTTTCTAAAAATCGAGTTTCAATGAAAAACTTGATTTTTAGAAAATCGAGTTATGTGAAATCAAACTTAAAAAAAAAAAAAAACATGGAACTTGAGTTCTTGGAACTCGAGTTCCATGTAAAATTTCTTACATTACTTGATTTTCATTAAATCGAGTTTTTCATTGAAACTCGATTTTCTAAAAATCGAGTTTCAAAATAGGGGCATTTTGCTAGATAGTTTCAGAACATGGACATTTTCCTGGAAAGTTTTGGCGAAAGGGGCAAATGCCCATTTTGGCCGAGTCTTGAGCTATATGATGTTTCCATGAAGGTGTGATCACCAAATTTGATAATTTATCCCCCCTTTATGGTTTTATGTTGTTTTGGAAGATGCTTAAATTTGGATATCAACTTGTTGATTGGCTTTAGGATGATAACTTTTATTTACAAAAGAAAATAATTATTCTCACCAATCTTTTTCATCTTATTATATGCAGTTTTAAGACCCAGTAATTATTTTTTTATCATTTAGGCCTTAAAATCTATTGTTGTTGAGAATTCATAGCCAACCCCAAAAATTTGGGATTAAAGCCTTAAAAAACTTGTGAGTTACTATATTATTAGAGGCATCTAAGGCTATCCTTATTTAATTTCTTGTGTGACAAGTCAGGAGACTTTATATGATGACAATTTCATATCTTTGGAGTTGGTGCACCTGGGGAGGTGTATACCAACATTTCTCTCAGCTTTCTTAGCTTTATCAATATCTTAATATGAGTTTCCTTAGTTCATTTATTACTATTGTTTATACACGATCAGATGGATTTTCAAGTCATGTGAAAGCTTGATGGTAGTTGTTGTATTGTAGGTTTTGACTGATTGGAAAATTTGAAATATTGATATGCTCATATTTTGCACTTTAGATGGCCACTCTTGCAACTTATTTTGGGCTTGGGCAGCAGACACACAGGTAATTGTGCAAACCTAAGAGGAGACACTTTCTCTATATTAGCCTGGTAATATTTTTTTCGTCAAAGCTAATCTTTTTGGTGATGCATTCTTCAGGAGCTTGGATGATGTTCGGATGAATCTTGAAGTTGTCAAGTATTGTGCAACTGTTTTGTTCTTGGTAATTTTATAATTCTGAAAGCTATAAAATGTACTTATCTATGAGTGATATGCGACTACTATCAATATTTTAATTTTTAATAGATTTCTCATGAATTATATAAATAAAGTACCTGTTTGGTTTGTCTATAAAGATTTGACACATGCTATTTTAAATGTCTTGGGTAATTTGCTTGTACCATGAGAACACTAGTCATCTGAATACTGCATGCCATTAGAAGGTAGACATGCTTTCCTCAAGTTTGGTGACAGTAAACAATCCTAATGATGTCCGGCAGGAGTACATTATTAATTTATTCCACTTCATGGCTAATTCTGTTTTCAGCCAGTGATTTACTGCAATTGTTAACTCGGATCATTCTTTATTTGTTAGTTGAGTTAATTTGGTTCCCATTTTGTTCTAAATTGCTACAAAATATCATCTCTCTCTCTCTCTCTCTCTCAGAGCTTGCTTTTGGCTCTTTAAACTTCTGAACCATCCATGCCTCTCTTCTGAACAAATTTTGACTACATAGATCCTGAAATGAGTAGGCCTCACTAAGAAGAATTAGTGGAGTGCCATGCACTCTTCGATGTAACCTTACTTTAATTCTTTAGTATATATGTTTATTTGAATTTTCAATTAGTAGGTTTTCTCTTTTAGACATTTACTTTTAGCTCAGACAGTCCATCCCTGATTGATTGGATGGACATATATTATGTCCTTCCTGGTGACTTTGACAGAGGCTGAGTAGAGTGGCTGGTAGAAAAATGCATGTTTTATAAGGTATGATATTGACAAAAATCTGCGAACATGCAGGAGTCAAGCCTTCCAGATATATTCACGGCAAACAGTTGGGTTTCCCCAAATGCTACGACAAGAAGTCGTGGTAATGTAAAATCACCTCCAGAGGGGGTGGCTCTATAAATAAATACTCCCCCCATCAAGTTTGCAGTTAAATGATGATCAAATGCTATCTCCTACAAATCAAGAGCCAGAGGAAAAACATCCAATTTTATCTCTTCTGACACGCATCACAACAGAGGAGGTTGAACCTAATACAGTTCAACGGGATCCTTTTGACATGGGCCAGCTTAGCAATGAAATGGAGGAGTAGTATGAGATGTCTTCCACAGAGTCCTCTGAGATATCTTCTGCAGCTGCTGTCTCCGATGGTAGCAGTGACTTTGCAGGGTTTTTAGAGCCCGATGAAGTTCTTATTTCTTCTTGTTAGGACATATGTGATTCATGTTAGGAACATATGTTAACATTTTATGTAATTGGCTAATCCTTTGATAAAACACACTTTATTTATAATTGAGTAGATCTAGGATGTGTTTAATACTTCAAAAAACATGTTGTTCAAGTCTAGTATTAGAGCCATGAAGATTGGACCAAGAAACAAGTGAAGAAAAGCTGTTCACTAAAGCTGGATAGATAGCTATCTATCGAGAATTACGAAATCAAAATTTTCAAATCTGATTTTCGGCCCATGCTTATGTATTTGTGTAGGGTTTCTTTTCTCACAACCCTAGACATATATAAGGCTTATTTTAAAGGCCGTTGATAGGCCACAAACTGAATTGACCAATTGTGATAGAAATTAATTAATTAATTAGCCAAGTTATTAATTAATCAATTTATCATGCAAATGCGTGGTAGCACAAACAAATCACCAATAAACTAATTATGCAGCGGAAAATAAATAACACGATGATTTGTTTACGAATGGGGAAAACTTAACAGCAAAAACCCTACCGGGTGATTTTCAGGTCACCACTCCCGAAACTCCACTATTATCACAATAAGCGGTTACAAGTAAAGGAATCCCAAGTACCTTACCAACCTACAGTTGAACCCTTACCCCAATACCCAATTGGACTTGTTCTATAGTGACAGTTCCCCTCTTTTGATGCACGGCTCCTAAGTACGTGACTAACCAATGTGCGGATCCCAGTATGCGACTTCAATTACCAACTAAGAAGGTTGTTGACTGCAAAGTTCTTCAGTTCATCCACACAATGAAGATCAAGAAGATGCTTGGTCACAAAACCCTATGGTGCAAATACACAGCAACTTCTTCAAGAGAAAAAGATGAACAAGGGCAAGAACTTTGTCTTCGGTCACAATTTGCTTGAACAAGGTTTGCTCAATGCTTGTGCAACTTGTGAACTCTTTGACGGCCCTTAAAACAATCATTTTATATGTTTTGGGTTAGGAGAAAAGAAGGCCCAAACACATAATCACGGATCCCAAGAAAATCAGATCAGAATTCTGAAATTCATAAACCTTGACAGATAGGAGGTGTCGAGTAGCTGTCGAGAAGGTGTCGAGCACATGGGGCTGAAACAGCTTTCTTAAGCTCGATAGATGCAGCTGTCAAGCTTTAGTAACTTTGCACTTTCAGCTTGTTTTCTTGGACAGACTTGAAGGCTTTAACACTTAGTCTTGAAACATGGTTTCTTGAAATATTTAAAACACATCCTAGATCTACCCAAATACAAGTAAAGTGCGTTTTGTCAAAGGATAAGCCAATTACATAAAATCATGACATATGTTCCTAACAAGTGAAACACATATGTCCTAACAGCCATCTGATGACTTGCATAATTTAGCATAATTTATCACTTCTCAACTTTAAACTTTAGTCTAATTTTATTTATTTTGTTGATTTTAGACCTGATTTTTGTTATTTAAATTTTATTCCAGATTTGAAGAAAATAAAGATTTATTCAAATAAAAGAGATGTGAAGCAGCTAGAGAGAATATTGGGTCTTGGATGAACGGAACTAAAGGAAGATTTCTTTATGGCCTTAGAAGTTGGCAAGAAACTGAGAAGGAGGCACGCACAAAAAGAGCTGAACACGTTTGTGGGCTTTTAGAGGGCAACACGTGAAACAAAAAGAACAAAGGCTGAAACAAAACAAAAAGAGGCTGAAACAGTGGTGCGGGCTGAACAAAAAGGCAAGTGCTGAACTGAAAGAGAGGGGCGTTTTGGGCTTTGGGCTCAACATGGTTTTGGGCTGAAAAAAGGGCAACACGTGAACTGAAAAAGAAAAGAAAGAGGCGCAAAACCAAAAAGAAGGAGAAAAGAAAAAAAGAGGCGCTGGAAAACAGAACAAAAAGAAAAAACGCTGAAACAGAAAAAAAGAAGAAAGGAGCGGCGCTGAAGCTGAAAGAAAGAGAGGGCTGGAACAGAGAAAGGGTGCTGAACAGAGAGGGCTGAACAGATAATTTTTCAGCATTTATTTTCCTTCAAATCTTCTCAGAAAAATGATGGTGAATTCGTTTATGTTGAATTTGATTTTTAGCATGAACTAAATTTTCTTTATTCTAGGAAAACGATGTAATCTAGTTCCGAACTATGCTTGCTTTTCTATGTTAATTTGAACAAATTCTCTTCATGTTTGTCTGATTTATTCTAAGCTTATTGCTTCTAATTAACTGGCCATTAATTAAATGATTTTAATCTTGTGATTTGCTGTCGAAAGAGGGAATTATAGGATAGATCTTGAATATTTCAGTATAGGTAAATATAGAAATCGAAAGACTTGTATGAACCTATGTAGTATTAAAATCGTTGGTCTTAATGCTTTCTTGCTTTATTAAATTGCATACTCTTGTGTAAAATGATGAACAAGAATGTTTCCATTTGACTGTCGAAAGAGGCTTTTGGAAGAGTTTGGAGATTGCTAACAAAGAGAGAGAATTAAATTCAATTAGCTAGATGAGTAAAGCATAGTGAGAGATTAGGTGAAATCGATTTCCTAGAAGTTTCTTTCCCATTAATTTGATCTTCGAACAACATCTTTCTTTTCCTTTGCGCATTTTCTTTAAATTGATTTTATTTTAAATTCCAATTACAAAAACCTTAGTGACTTCTCTAGATAAAATCAAGATTATTATAATTTTGGTATTTGTTAAAAGTAAGTTACCAATCCCTGAGGACGATACTCTTCTCATCATTTTACTATAAAACTACGATACTGTGCACTTGCAGTTTTGCACCGATTACCGTCACATAAGAGAATACAAGGAGAACACATGCAAAAGGTGACCGATGCCTTATTCTCTCTGAAAGAAGCTACTGCGTCTTTGCGCCTTAGGATTTTGTAACCAAGTGCTTCTTGATCTTCATTGTTGATGAAGTGAAGAACTTTGCAGCCAACAATCTTCTTCAAGTTGGTTAGTTAGTCACGTACTGGGAGCCATGCATCATTGGTTAGTCACGTACTGGGATCCGTGCAAAAAGGGGTGGCATTCATATATTGAAGAGTTCAGAAGTTCTAAAGCGGTGGAAGGTTTCTACTATAAGTTCATCTACGGGGATTGTAGAGTCTAGGGACAAAGGTTTTGTACTAGATCTGAAACTTCTCTTTACTATAGTGGATTGCTTTTCGAGAAGGTTTCCCCCCCAGGTTTTTTACTATGAAACTAGTTTGTTTCATTGGTTTTCCTGGGTCATCATATCTTGTCTTATTTAATTTTCCGCTGTGCATGATATTGACATGATATTGATGTTTGTTTGTTTTAACAAGTTTTATTCATAATAAATCTAATTAATAGCTTGGGTTTAAAACTTGTTAATTCTATCAACCGGGGTCTAAATTTCCCAACACTTCTATCAACGCATCTTTTCTTACATTTTTTCGTGGGAGTCAAAGAATACAATTATTGCATGAAGGTTTCATTTTGCGGCTTAGTTGTAGTCATTTGAAAGTGCGTTTTGGAATAAGTACAAAATTTCTTGATCATGCTGGTCGGCCTTGGTTGAACTTTGTGGCTAATGCCCCACAGAGTTTATGTAAGGTTCTCGTTGCATGTGATGGTATTGCACAGAAGTTGTCCTTGGATTCAGGTAGCAACTCTGAATGGAGGCCTGTTGTGATTAGGAAAAATTGCTTTGTCAACTACCCTACAGTGAGGCTGCAGTAAGTTTGCTCCTACTATTTTGCCCTCTCTCTCTCTCTTTATATATATATATATATTTATATATATATATATATATATATATTGATTAGTGGAAAAAAGAAATGCCTCAATTTAAGCTATATTAAAGAAAGTTTAGATTGCAGCCCAAAAGATGTTTTTTGACTTTTTCCTGCACATTGAATTCTACCATAGTAGGAATTGGAGGGAGATTCTAGCCTTTTGCCCCCATTGAGCAAAATATTTGGCAATATGCCCCTGTTTCCAAACTATATAGGTGTGTGCCTATGTTTCGATACTCAACCACCCAATAATCGAGTTACTTAATGAACTCGACTATTATAAAGCTGAGTTATGGGCAGGTTCTTGCCACGGTGGCGATCCAGCGTGGCTTTTGGGAATAAAATATTACGGGTGTACTGTTCAGAACTCGGCAAGTAAGAAATCGAGTTATTGACTTTTACCTATTTGCACGTGAAGTGGTAACAGGAAAAGTTACTAAACTCGATGATTGAGAAATCGAGTTTAGTGAATATACTCGACACGGGGATAATCGAGTTGTTCTGCCATTTAAACAAATCAGCTTCTCATGCAGCATTACATTAGATTCTCCTCATTTTCAGATCAGCTTCTCCTCATTTTCAGAATTTCCTCTCGGAAGTTGGTGTTATCTCTCTATCATCTCAGGTGAGAAACTCATTTTCTTCTTTGAAGTACATAGAGAATTTTATTGTGTAGATATTACAAAAGTTTATCAACCATAATGTATGTTTTTGTTAGAGAAGAATTTTTATTTGATAGGTTGTATTACTTGTGCTTTGGTATTTTCTTGAATGAGTGTTATGTGAGTACATTAGGGTTATATTAGTTGTTTGGTGTTGTTTGGTGCTATAAGAAATGTACAATAAATCTTTAGATTTGCTAAAACTAATGAACAATTAATCTTTAAATTTGCAAAAGTTGAACGTACATAATCATCATTGGTCAGACATTAACAACAACATTTTGTATTGCACACAATGTGTAGACATTAACAACAACGTCTAATGTTTATGGTCAAATGTGAGTGTTAGTATTTCATTTTTAGCATGTAATAGTACACAAATTTATGAATGTCTTTGTCGTGTACCATCTTATGCAGCATTACATTATTTACCAACAGTTGATGCACACTGTTAACTTGATCATTTGATGTTATTGTATTCAGCGTCAATGTCTAGTTCTGGCAACCCACAAATCTATAGGCCTTGCGATGTGTTCACTGCTATGGGTCGTTACTGGGTATCGGAAGATGAGTTCAGCTATTCAATCAATCCGAATCTGCGAAATAGTGCTTACGTTCACAATACCATGAGACAGGAGTGGGCTTGGTTACTCCGTGAACATGAAATGTTTTATGATGAGTTGGTTGGTTATAAGTTGCCAGTGCCTCGGCGACTCGCATCGCAGATGCCAAGAGACACAATCGACGAACTTTGAAAAGCATTGAACCGCATAAGAGAAGAAAATAATCGAATGAAGATACGTCTTAATCGATATCGGACCCAAGTCGAGATTCGAGAGTTAGTGGAGTGTAAGTTGTACGAGCACACATAATACATGCAATCACTTCTTGCTGATCCCATTTATCAGTTAGATGTGGAGATGTTAGATGAAGAGTAATAGTGTCGTGGTGTAATTGGACTTTGTTGGAGTACTATTTTCCTTAACTATGTTTTTTGGACTCGTTCACATGGAACTCCCACTCCCGCCGTAGTTCGGCATAGTATTCCTTCCCATCGGAATCTCTCTCCCTCTTATAGTTATCTAGAAGACGAGGTAGCATCCAATTGCGCGTTGACATTGGAAATTGTGACTTCAGATCGGTATGTGTCAGATGAAGAGTAATCGTGTTGTGGTGTAATTGGACTTTGTTGGAGAACTATTTTCCTTAACTATGTTTTAGATGTATGTGTGTCACTGTTGTTGCATTTGTACTATGTAAACCTTATTATTGATTGTGAGGAGCATGCACATTATTTGTAATCTTGATTATTCCCACATAACGCATAAAAGTTAAATATTCCCACACATGATGTTCCTCAATATGCACCTATGGCATAACATAGAAAACTTAAATATTCTTACACGATGCCACCAATATGCATGCATTGCATATCGAACACTAACACTACTAACATTATTAACTTAACCCTAGACATAACACACACACACCACATAGGCATTCATTCTAACAGGTAATCCTCGTAGTTGAGGACATTGTTACGTTTCGCCGGAGTGGGTTGCCTGTTGGTTGTGGCGGCTGCACCTACGGCATAACACAAAAAACTTAAATATTCTTACACCATGCCACCAATATGCATGCATTGCATATCGAATACTAACGCTACTAACATTATTAACTTAACCCGTAGACATAATACACACACCACATAGGCATTCATTCTGACAGGTATTCCTCGTAGTTGAGGACATTGTTACGTTTTGCCGGAGTGAGTTGCCTGTTGGTTACGGCAGCCAGCTCTTTCGCAAGTTATAGCATGTGATACTTGCACCTACAGAGTATCATAAGATTGTTCTCTTTTTTTATTTTTTATTTATTTTAGTCATTGCACGCTCATATTGGTGCATGTTTTGCCGTGACAGTGTGAGCGAGATATGGTCGACAAAAGGCGCTCGGAGTCGCACGAGATCATTGTGCAGAGCGTTGGACTCGTTCACGCAGAACTCCCACTCCCGCCACAGTTCGGCATAGTATTCCTTCTCGTCGAAATCTCTTTCCCTCCTATAGTTATTTGGAAAATGAGGTAGCATCCAATTGCGCGTTGACATTGGAAAATGTGACTTCAGATCGGTATGTGTAGATGTTTTGCAAGAGTAGATGTAAATGGGAATTTATATAGGAGTTTTGCAAGGGCAAGTATTCACGTGGATGTGACTATATGTAAGGGTAAGTATTCATGTGAATAAAGATGAAATGACTCAACAGTGTATTCTTTAGTGGCGAGCTGTTGAGGAGCACATGCAGAACTGCGAACATGACTTGGCTGAACAGTGGCGTCTGTTGGTGCATGTGGTTCGCTAAGGCAGCTGTTTGATATGGCTATAGCTTGTGCTACAGCAGCGGGTTGGTGATGTGTATTGCAAAAGAGGTTGCGTATTAATTCATGTGAAGACTATTCAGCGTTCCTATGCTTTATTTGACATGACTTGAAGAGACAGTGCCGAGCTGTGTTAAATGTATCATAAGCTTTTCAGGGATGCTTTGCATCCTTGAAAACGGTGCATTGCAAAAGGATGCATATTTGTGTATTGACGTGCGTGTATGTGATATGACTGGACAGGGTTCAACAATGCGAAGCTGTTGAGCAGCACATGCAGCACTGCGAACATCAGTATAGTAATGGTGGACAGCTCACCCCCAAACTTGATGCATAAACTTTTCAGGGATGTTCTGCCTCCTTGAAATCGGTGCATTGCAAAGGGTTGCACATCTGTGTATTCACGTGAGTGTGGATGGGTACTTGTGGTCAGGGTTCAACAGTGCTGAGTTGTTGAGCAACATAAGCAGAACTGCGAACATCAGTGTAGCAATGATGGATAGCTCATCCCCAAAATTTTGCTTAAACTTTTGAGGGATCCTTTACATCCTTGAAAACAGTGCATTGCAAAAAGGTTGCATATCTGTGTATTTACGTGAGTGTGGATGATATGACTAGACAGGGTTCAACAGTGTCGAGTTGTTGAGTAGCACATGCAGAACTACGACCATGACTTGGCTGAACAGTGCCGAGCTAAGTTAGCCTTCTCCAACCTTACTTGCCAAATGCTACTATTATGAGCAGTGAGTGCAGCAACACTGGAGAGTTTATCCTCATATTCCCTTATGTTGGGAAATTTAGACCCCGGTTGATAAAATGAACAAGTTTTAAACCCAAGTTGTTAATTAGATTTATTATGAATAAACTTTGTTAAAACAAATTAACATCAATATCATGTCAAAATCATGCACAGTGGAAAAATAAATAAGACAAGATATGATGACTCAGGAAAACCAATGAAACAAACTAGTTTCACAGTAAAAAACCTGGGGGGAAACCTTCCTGAAAAGCAATCCAATATAGTAAAGAGAAGTTTCAGATCTAGTACAAAACCTTTGTCCCTAGACTTTACGATCTCTGTAGATGAACTTACAGTAGAAACCTTCTACCGCTTCAGAACCTCTGAACTCTTCAATATATGAACGCCACCCTTTTTGCACGGATCCTAGTACGTGACTAACCAATGATGCACGGCTCTCAGTACGTGACTAACACACCAACTTGAAGAAGATGTTGGCTGCAAAGTTCTTCACTTTATCAACAATGAAGATCAAGAAGCACTTGGTTAGAAAACCCTAAAGCGCAAAGACGCAGTATCTTCTTTCAGAGAGAGTAAGGCATCGGTCACATTTTGCATATGTTCTCCTTGTATTCTCTTATGTGACAACCTCTAAAATAAGCCTTATATATGTTTAGGGTTGTGAGAAAAGAAACCCTATACAAATACATAAGCATGGGCCGAAAATTGGATCTGGAAATCTGAATTTTGTAATTCTCGATAGATACCTCGATAGATAGTATCTGTCGAGCCTCATTAAACCTCGATAGATAGCTATCTGTCGAGCAGCTGTCGAGATTTAATAAATCAGCACTTCTTCACTTGTTTCTTGGACAGATTTGCATAGTTTCAATACTAGACTTGAACTCTTATTCATTGAAGTATTAAACACATCCTAGATCTAACCAATTACAAGTAAAGTGCATTTTGTCAAAGGATTAGCCAATTACATAAATATTGACATATGTTATTAACATTGAATCACATATGTCCTAACAATCTCCCCCTTTGGCAATTCGTGACAAAACCACAACAAACAAATGAACATATGAGAGAAGTCATAAATCACTCAACTCATACTCACTTGTTGAATACAATAAAATCTATTCTAACACAAACTCTTGAAAAACTTTGCAAGAAGAGAGTTTATGGCAAGTAGACTTTGACAACTTGTATTTCTGAATCACTTTAAACAAAACTCATCACGACATCTTAGTGTGAAACAGAAATAATAGATTGCATACAAAATATAAGAAACATGTGTATGAAGATAGAAAAGAAACAACACATGTAGAGGTAGGTGAAGAAGACATACATTATATATATATATATTGAAAACTCGAAAATGTGTTAAAAACACAAGAGCTGTTTAGACCCTCAATTAAAATTACGGCTCAATAGATTTTACACTAACTTACTACAAGTGCGGAATAGTGTAAATATGAGCGAATAACTAAGCAAGCTACTCTAATCTATATTTAAAGCAACACAGCTATAAAATGAAATGAACAAGAGTAGGGAAGAGAGATGCAAACACAGATAACACGCCGATGTGTTATCGAAGAGGAAACCGAAGAACTTGGCGAAAAACCTCTCCGCCGCCCTCTAATCGGTAATCGATCCACTAGACAATTAGTTGGGATACATGGGTTAGCAAGAGACCCTCCAAGCCTAATCTACCCGATGTACTTAAGCCCTCCAAGCTCCTACTCCAACAAGGCTTCTCGGAACCGTGTCTTGTCTAGCTCTCCGGATCCCGCAACAAGCTCCATGTTGCATTTGCCATCCTTGGCTTCTTCCAATACTTCCCAGCAGCACCAAAACCTCACTTGACACTCTCAAAGGGTGTGGTAAGTGTTTGGGCTATCAACCTCTCAATGGTATGGAAATGAAGAGGTAGGAGATGAGGAAATTCCCAAAACAAATGTGTAGAGAATTGTAGGTATGACAATCTCTAGCTCTCAAGTTGTTTGGCTAGGGTTTTCTCTCAGAGGCTCTCCTTTTCTTTTGTGGGTAATGTGGGTATATATAGTGTGGGCATAGAAAGTGTGTATCAGACTGGACAGGCTGGCAGAACAGAATGTCTCGCGGGTGTCTCGCGAGAAGGCCTTACCCGCGAGATACTCGCGAGACACAGTTGTCTCCATCTGGCCTGACTTTTCGCATCCCAGTCATGTGCAAGGCACATGCTTCCTTTCACGGGATGCTTAGTCGCGAGATACCCGCGAAACTTCTTCAGACTTCAGATGCTTGAGTCTTCACACTCTCTCTCTCTAACACACAACCCTTACAATGAAATCCCACAGCAAATACAGGGTACAAAAGATTGAATACAATTACAATCAAATTTGGCACGGAATAAAAGCCAACAAAATACATATTGGAAAATCACAACTTTACAATCTCCCCCTTTGGCTATTTCGTGACAAAACCCCTAAAACAGACTCTAGACTTAAACGTGAGTTTGGGATCAATGGCAAAACTCACTCACACCTAATCTAGAAACTGTGAAGCACTTGCAGTTTATACCTGTAACCTGAAACACTCGCACACAAACAAAACTTTCATTAAGCTTATGACAAGTTGAACACAAGGTATGAACATGAGCAAGCAAAGTGCGATCAAGTATGTAAACATTAGATATCATGTAAACAAAAAGACTTGATCAAACAAGTTTAGTCATTAAAGAATGACTACAATGAACATTTAGCAAGTAAGTGTTCATCCGGACATACAAACAAAAAGTAATCACTTATGATCACTTGTATGTCCAACACACAACCAATGCAAAATACACGAAGTACATGCATCTAGGAACAATCCTACTAGGGCACAAGTGTGAAGTACTCAAGACATATTAGCAATATCTAAAAGTACACAAAGAATGCTACAAAAGCATTGAGATAGTCACAAAACAGAATATAAACTGAAATATAAAACATAGTATCAAAGCTTTAAACAAAAGCAGGTAAAAACAGTAATATGAGCCAACAGTTATAAAAGCTAAAAATAAACAAAGGTAAACCAATAACGAATAAAACCAATGTTTCTAAGCCTGAACTATGCTCCCCCTAACACTATGCAAGCTCCCCCTCAAAATTTTCTCCCCCTTTTTGACCGGAATGGCCAAAGAGGCTAGAACTGGTCAGACTTGGAGTCCGAACCATGCGCCATGGACATATCCTCAATCTGAGAGGATAGTGCAGCGATCTGTCCTTAGATATACGCAAACTGGGTCGATGTGTGCTGCACATGGGAATCTAGCATAGTGTACATCTGCTCTACTCTGTCAAGAAGACGATCGAGTCTGTCTGGTCCTCGTGCTGGTGCTGAGGATGATGGCTGAGCTGATGTTTCTGGAGCATAAGTGAATCTATCAATCTCCTTCTCAGTATCACCCCCTTCGTCCTCAACTCGATTCCGTGGGATCGTATGCACACTTGTTTTAGATCCCTTGATATGAGCTGTGCTTCTGGTGACTGTATGTGCACCAATGGGATAGTCCCTCTGGACTACTGTCAGACCACTCGGGAGTTTGAGCCTTGTCTTTGCAATTAGGCCCATAATGAGAGTGGGAAAGGGCATGATAGTCCTGAAGTTTTGCTTTGTAATGCTCTTTGTTAGTACATGCAAGATGTGTCCACAAATGTCAATTTCTTTTTGGGTGAAGAGATCGAATAGAAACTTTGTCCTTGGAGCTGATAGTGTAGTGAGGTTGGTGACCGGGTACAAGTTATGAATCATCACATATGCCAATATCCTCATTTCCGGTGAAAATGGTATTGTGTTCATGGATGACTTCTTCGGAGTACCCCTAAGTAATTTCACCATTTCCTCAGTCGATCCCAATCTGTCTTCATATTGGACTGAGATTTGCTGAGAGGGAGGACGAATCTCCAAAAATTCTTGAATGCTATCCCTTGTGATCACAAATTCTTTGTGCCTCACCCAGCAATCAATGCGATCTCCGACTACAGCAGCATTGGAGAATAACTCCTTTATGATCTCTGAATATACAATCCCAATTGGATTCAACAGCTTGGTCCAAGTCCTTTCTTTGAACACTTTAGGGATGAAGGTGTTTTCAAGAGATTCCAACTGAACTACCCTTTCCATGACAATGGTGGCTTTATTGTAACAGTCATTGTACTTCATGTCAGCTTCAGCAGACTTGAAACGATTAGAATCAGTGCGTGCACGTTTGGAAGTTGATTTCTTGGTGGCTGCATGCTTAGTAGGAGCCATCTGTGCAAAGGAACACACAAACAGAAAAGATCCAAGTGTGGAGACACAAAACAGACCACAAAACTTGATTAGATTCAAGTTAGTCCAAAGCACAAGTAAAAACAACCTAAAACAGAGCATAACCAACTCAAAACAGAGTAAATAGACTCAAACAACATGCTAAGGAAATTAACTAATTAAGCATGAGTATAATGCATGAATAAGCAACTGTGCATGTATGTGTTTGTGCTGAGTATGTGCTGATGCATGTGTGTGCAGCATGTGATGCATGGAGATGCATCAGGAGATGCAAGAGGTGTGCCTAGAGGACCCTAGTGTGTGCAACATGGGCAAAGTGTGTGAAACACAGACTTATATGTCAAAACAAGTGATAACAGGGTCAAACCAATGTAAACCCAAAAATTGGAATTCACTTAAATCCACTTTAGCACAAAAATGTCACTGGGACATTTTGGCAAACACCTGGTATGCACCAATGACCATCACAAATGAACAATGCATGAACATAAGGAAAAATGCCTCAATACATGCTCAAACTGCCATAAGGGGCCAACACAGATGCACAAACAGCAAATGGGATTCAGCCCAATCAAGATTTTGGAAAAATTTTCACAAAATTTAGAAACCCAACCCAATTTTTGAAAATCCCCAATTTTCAAAACCATAAGCACAGATTTTGCATAATCCAAAAGTAAAAGATGAAACAAGTGTAAGAAACACATACCTTGAAAGGATTTTGCAGAGATTTTGCCTGAAAATGATGGGGTTTGAATGAAATAGAGATTTGGGTTGAGTATGGTTCGAAGAGAGTTAGTGTGAGGGAAGTTATGAGTTTTGAAAAGATGTCACATCTGCTACATAAAAACTGAAAACACGCATTTTTCGCAGGTTAGGCAGTAGCGATGAAGTCGCGAAACTCTCTGTGTGATTTTGTGAAAAATCCAGTTTTTACCTAAAAATCATTTCGCGAGAAGTTTTTAGTCGTGAAGTACTCGCGAGACAGTAGCGAGAGTTTCTGTATGAAAATGTGATTTTTTAATTTCACTTAAGCACTTTTCACAGGAAGCTCTAAGTCGCGAGCTTCTCGCGAAACAACCTCTGAACCAGTTTTTGAAGAAAAACACAAAAATGCATTTTGAACAAAAACTAAAAGCACCAAAGTATAAAATCACTTTCAAAAAACAAATAAAACACTCAAAAATATTTTTGGGTTTGATCACCAAGTATTTGAGCATACACATTACATTTGAACATGTACAATCACACAAATGAGATAAACATTATCTGAACAAAGTCTTGTGTGTTGTGTGTGTGTATCAAATATGGAATAGTCCATAGACGAGAGTGAAGCTTCAATAATCAATTCAATCAAGTCATACACAACTAGTACTAAGTCAAGTGGACAATCTCAATTATAGAGATGAACATATACGACCTCCTACAAGAGAATGATTACAAAACTTAGAAGCTTTTCCTTTGGCTTCTGCATAAATCATAACATTTGATTATTTTTGGATAATACATCTCTTTTTGAGATCGGTGCTTGAAATTTTTGATATTTCAACAATGAGAGTTAGCCTTTGGCTTGTTGAGCACCATACATTTCAATATAAAAGTCGCTTTCCCTTTTTCCTAGTCAAATACTAGTATGTGCGACAGACTTTTGCAGCTCATAATCTCTTTTTCATTTTGAGATTTACATTTGGTGAGCTCTAATGCAAAAACATAAAATAAAGGTGGGAAGATATATAGGCACAACTCTATGCAAGTATTAAGACCAACAAGACTATTGACCAATCATTCATAACAAGCTTGAAGATCTATTTACAACAATCACACATAGTTTTCAAGATTTCTCCCACAAAGATATATGTGCATACAAAACAAGCTAAGCTCGTAAATGCACTACGCCATTAGTACGAAGGTACTAGGCCAAATTCCCATGTGATATACACAATACAAGCGATCAAACTTTTTGAAAATTTTTCAAATTTTTATGGGTTTTTGAATTTTTGAACACACTCAAAAGCAGAACAAGTAAAGTAAGATCAACAAACACAAGTATAAAACAAAAACTTGTAAAAGAAATACATGCTTTAAGCAAAAAGCAATGCATAATATGATGCATGAACCTATGATCCTAAATATTGGAAGTATTGATGCATGGACATAGGAGGTGATCATGCATGAGTACCCTTCTTCACCCACACGTCACGTGCATTTGGAGTTATATCCCTATAGGATTGGGTACGAATGTTAGGACTTTCAAACCTTCTTGTGAAGCTTTCCAAGTAGTTGGTAAATGCACCAATCATCTTCATCTCATCCATCATTCTGGGATCACCATTTCGACCTCTTGATGACTCAACAGTCCAAGTCCTCTTGTCATTTCTTGGTCCTCTTGACCTTTGATCACTAGCATTCCTCAATGCTCTCAACTTATGACAATTGGGTCGGGTGTGCCCTTGAAGTCCATAGTGATGACACACATGGTTCGTTCTAGAACCTCTTTGCAATCGAGGATGAAATTTTGCTCTGGCATCAGACCTGACCACAGATTGATTAAGGGGCTTGTTCAACACCCTTTGCTCAGCCATATTCTTCTTCTCCACATTGGCTTTCTCAACAGTAGGGACAACTTCTTTTGGTTCTTTTGCCTTCACAAAGTTTACTTCCTTGGTTACCTTGATACTCGAACTACTTTCTCCAGTATATCCCAACCCAGTTTTGTCGGAAACAGATTTTTGTGAAGAGATGACATCATCAAGCTTCTTGGTAGAGACTCGGTCTACTCTAGCATTTGGTTGAACCACTTTAAGCTCAAGAAATTTCACCTTTGTGTAGGCCTCGGTTAACTCACCATTCAGCGTCTCAATCTCACACTTGGCCTCCTTATATCTTACTAGGAGACTTCTATAGTCCTCCTCTGCTTTCTTCATCTTTTTCACAGCCGCCTTAGCCACCCTTGTATATTCTCCCGACTTCTCAAGAAGAGAGTTGTAATTCTCTTGAAGACCGGCTGTATCTTCATCTGCTTTAGCATCAGATTCTTCAACAATTCCCATTGATTCCTCATCACTATGCTCCCCAAGTTCTTACACAAGCAAATTTAAGTCCTTCGAAGACTCAACATGAGCAATAGTCATAAATGCTGAGAAATTCCCTTCTTCATCACAGCTTGCTTCCGAATTAGAATTGGAAGAATCTGAATCACTAAGGGTTATGGCATATGCCTTGCCCTTCCCTCTCAAATAGTTAGGACACTCCTTCTTGAGATGCCCATGACCATTGCATTTGAAGCACACAATTCCTTGAGAAGACTGTGAATCCTTTCCATCTTTCTTCTTAAACTCCTTACTATCACCTTTGGAGGATGAGAACTTCCCTCTGTTGAATGGTTTCCCACTGTTCTTCATCTTCAGAAATTTTCGGAAGTTCTTTGCAAGAAATGCTACATCCTTTTCCACTCCATCTTCTTCGGAGGAATCACCCATTCTTTCGGTGATGATTTTAAGAGTAAGAGATTTACTCGACTTATGAGAAGGCAACCTAAGCTCATACGTTTGGAGAGACCCAATGAGCTCTTGAATCTTAATTTCATCCAAGTCTTTACTTTCCTCTATAGCTGTGACTTTCGCTAGGAAGTTTTCTGGTAAAGACCTCAAAATTTTTCTTACCACCTTAGCATCCTCAATCTTCTCACCAAGATTGAGCTTCGCAATCACAATTAAGTTGAGCTTTCCATAGAATGAATCAAAGGACTCATCATCTCCCATTTTAAGCTCTTCGAATTTGGTGGTTAACATCTGAAGTTTTGTGTCCTTAACTTTCTTTGTTCCTTCATAGGTGGTCTCCAATATCTCCCAAGCTTCCTTGGCTACTGTTATGTGAGAAATCCTGTGAAATTCATCTGGAGAAACACCACAAAAAATTGCATTCAAAGCTTTACTGTTAGCATTAGCTGCCGTAAGTGCTGCTTTATCCCAAGTGGATTTTGCGGCCTCCAGCCTAGTCCAACCTACTTCTACGGCATCCCAAATAGTATCATCAATAGAACACAAGAAAGCCCTCATCTGGACTTTCCAGAAAACATAGTTGTTACCATTAAAATATGATGAAACATTTAAAGATTGAGACCGGTCCATCTCAATACGGGGTTAAGGATCGCACTAAGGTGTTTAAACCACAAAGAGTGCACCCGCTTTGATACCAATTGAAAGCTCAAAAATGTGTTAAAAACACAAGGGCTGTTTAGACCCCCAATTAAAATTACGGCTCAATAGATTTTACACTAACTTACTACAAGTGCGGAATAGTGTAAATATGAGCAGATAACCAAGCAAGTTACTCTAATCCATATTTAAAGCAACATAGCAGTAAAATGAAATGAACAAGAGTAGGGAAGAGAGATGCAAACACAGATAACACGCCGATGTGTTATCGAAGAGAAAACCGAAGAACTCGGTGAAAAACCTCTCCGCCGCACTCCAAGCGGTAATCGATCCACTAGACAATTAGTTGGGATACATGGGTTAGTAAGAGACCCTCCAAGTCTAATCTACCCGATGTACCTAAGCCCTCCAAGCTCCTACTCCAACAAGGCTTCTCGGAACCGTGTCTTGTCTAGCTCTTCGGATCCCGCAACAAGCTCCATGTTGCATCTGCCATCCTTGGCTTCTTCCAATGCTTCCCAGCAGCACCAAAACCTCACTTGACATTCTCAAAGGGTGTGGTAAGTGTTTGGTCTATCAACCTCTCAATGGTATGGAAATGAAGAGGTAAGAGATGAGGAAATTCCCAAAACAAATGTGTAGAGAATTGTAGGTATGACAATCTCTAACTTTCAAGTTGTTTGGCTAGGGTTTTCTCTTAGAGGCTCTCATTTTCTTTTGTGGGTAATGTGGGTATATATAGTGTGGGCATAGAAAGTGTGTATCAGATTGGACAGGCTGGCAGAACAGAATGTCTCGCGGGTGTCTTGCGGGAAGGCTTACTCGCGAGATACTCGCGAGACACAGCTGTCTCCATCTGGCCTGACTCTTCGCATTCCAGTCATGTGCAAGGCACATGCTTCCTTTTGCGGGATGCTTAGTCGTGAGATACCCGCGAAACTTCTTTAGACTTCAGATGCTTGAGTATTCACACTCTCTCTCTCTAACACATAACCCTTACAATGAAATCCCACAGCAAATACATGGTACAAAAGATTGAATACAATTACAATCAAATTTGGCACGGAATAAAAGCCAACAAAATACATATTGGAAAATCACAACTTTACATATATATATATATATATATATATATCAAAGATAAGCACAATGTATGTAAACATGGTCACAAGACCGGTGTACAAGAAGAAGGAAGTAAGCACTCCCCCTAACAAGATGAAACACATTTCCCCCTTACAAGGGCATGTATTTCTCCCCCTTAACATGTAGAGTCTTAAAAAGAAACCACATATTCTCCATAATTTCTTCCCCTTTTTGTCATGATTGACAAAGGGTACAAGAAGCTAGAAAGCTTCAATCGAGAAACATAAAGATGATCAAGGGGGCACAAGGAATCCATATAAATGCATAAATGTAATGAACAAAGATACTATGGATGACAAGATAAAAGAAAGATACAAAACATGTGAAAAAACAATGCATGCAAGAGGATCTCGACAGATCGAGAAGCTATCGAGCAGAAGCTAATCTCGATGGATCAAATAGCTATCGAGCAAAGTGTCCAAGGCAAAAAGAAGCTCGATGGATCGAAGATCTGTCGAGGAGCTATCGAGGGGACAGAAAGTGTCTCGATCGATCGACCTAGCTATTGAGAGGTGTCGAGATTGCGATAAAAAGCAACTTAAGAACTCGATAGATAAGCCAGGTGTCGAGAGGTGTCGAGGAGCTGTCGAGATTGCTTAAAAACAGTTTTTCAAAGAACAGAAAAATGTAGATATGAATGCAATCAAACATGCTACTTAACCAAAGATCCAAACAACATTTTAAGCTCTCAAAATCATTTCTTAACAAGAAAAAAATGTCAAGCACATGGATCCAAAACACACACACACACACACTAAACAAGTCTAACCAGTTTTATATTTTAAAAATAAGTCAAGACAGTTTAGTGAGCATACATTAACACGTGTAAACCTTATGATGGCCAAATCACATTGTACCTGCACATGTATCAAGAGTAGCAAAGAATATTGTGTGTTGTGTGTGAAAAACATCGCAAGATTGCATTAGTGTCTATATGTTATGATGATTTGAGATATGAGAAAATCACTTTAACTCACACACAATCATAACTGTTTGATGGGGACTATCACCTTCAAGATAAATCCTATAACTCCCACATCTTCTAGAATACACGCTTGCAATCATATATAAAGCATTTTGTTCCTTTTGCTTTTTATTTTTCTTTACATATTTTTCTTTTAATAAGCATATCATGCATGGGCATATAAGAGATAGAAAAGAAATACCCAATTATGTTAAGCATTTGACATTCCACTTTTGCTATGCTGAAGCATACAAATGCCATTTCATGATTGGCGGGCAACAGTGGTGAGATGGTTATTTATGCCTTTCTCTTAAGATTTTCTAGTCCTTCCCATCAAAAAGAGTGATACGAGTGTTAACTACAAGAGATTACTTAATCTTACTCATCACAAACATGAGCCACAAAGCTCACTTGCTTAGTTGTGCATAGAGATGCTCATCTAAGCTATAAAAGATACAAAGTTTAGAAAATTTTTTTTCAATGGCCATCCAAGGTACACAAGTACCAATGTACACAAAACACACACTGTTTTTGTATTTTTCTGATTTTTCAAATTTTTTTTTTCATTTTTATGAAAAACAAAATAAAGCAAAACTGAAAAATAACCAAACAAAAACATGTTAAACAAAGCAATGCATAAAACTAGATGCAAATGCATGAAAGCATGATTCCAAAAGCAGATAAAAAATCAAGCAAAGTGAGTCCTACTTTAGATAGAAAGAATTAAAGTAGAGGACAAACAGAAAAGACAATTAAGTCTTAGGCTCCTTTCTCACCCACACAGCATGAGTCTTTGGCCATGAAGATGAAAAGGCATGTGTCCTAGTATGTCTACTAAAGGACATAGAAGAATTAAAATTCTCCTGAAATTGAGTTAAAAAGCTCAAAGCTTTTAATAACTCTCCAAACAAAGGTGTAGGTCCTTAAAAGGAAACCTGTGACCGTTTGGACAACTGCTTATGAGAATACAACTTAAAGCAATTAGGACGAATGTGTCCAGAAACACCACAATGGTGACAAACATGAGGTCTAACAAAGGATTTAGAATTAGTCAAATCAGTTTTGGATTTCATACCTTTATCACCTTTCTCAGATTGGGACACAAAGACAATCCTTGATCCAGAAGCCGTGGAAGATGAGGGGCTGGAGGAAACAGCATATCCTAAGCCAGTCTTATCAGAACTAGGCTTTTGAGCACTCAATACCTCATCAAGCTTTGCACTAGACATCCTCTCTATTTGAGTTCTAGCTTGACTAACCTCAACCTCAAGATTCTTGACCTTCTCTTCTAATGAGGTGTTCTCCACAACAAGTGTCTCAACTAACCTTGTAGTCTCATCTAATTTGACTAACAGATCAGCTTTTTCAGTTTTTACCTCATTAAGCTATTTTCTACAAAGATGAGAAGTCTTTTAAGATTTTATAAATTCAGTGCATAGCTTATCATAGGCTTCTTGAAGGGTCAACTTCTTGGGTACTTCATAATCAGAAGAATCCACCTTATTGGTTAAGGCATCAAAGGCCATAACGTGACTACATTCATCCACATACTCATCAGAAGAGTCATTCTCAGTATCACTCCAAGTAGCAACCAACCCTTTATCATTTGACTCCTTTATCTTTTCCTTCAAAAGGTAGTTTGGGCACTCTATCCTCATATGACCAAAACCTTTGCACTCATGGCACTGGATGAGGGGTTTCTCATTCTTGCCCTTCCTTGAGGATTTAGATTTTCTAGGAGGTTTGCCCTTATCATTTTTCCTAAATTGAAAAAGCTTGATAATCTCATCAGTTATGAAGGTTAGATCCTCATCCTCATCATCATCTTCGTCTTCATCTTCAGAGTCATCAATTTCTTCCTCTATACCCTTAAGAGCCAAGGTTCTACTCTTTCCACCTTTTCCTATTAAGCCTAATCCCATCTCATAGGTTTGAAGGTTTCCTACAAGCTCAGTCAAAGTAACTTGATCAATGTCCTTCACTTCTTCAATGGTAGTGATCTTGGCATGGAATATTTCAGGTAAGGACTTAAGGATTTTCCTAACAATTTTGGATTTTGTTATAGATTCTCCAAGGTTGAAGGCAGAATTCACAATATCCTAGAGTTTAGCATAGAACTCATCGAAAGTCTCATCCTCTTCCATCCTTATTTCTTTAAAGCTACTAGTGAGTCTTTGAAGTTTCACAGTCTTTACTGCCTTGGTACCTTCATAGGTGGTCTCAAGAATGGTCCATGCTTCCTTGGCAACTTCCGTGGATGATATTTTCTTGAATTCCTCATTGGTCACCTCACAAAACAAAGCATTCAAGGCCCTACTATTGAAATTTGCCATTATGATTGTTGATTCATCCCAATCCATAGGCGCTTCCTTTGGCTTAATCTAACCAACTTCAACAGCTTGCCATATGTGTTCACCTAGAGCCCGCAAAAACACTTTCATACGAACTTTCCAGTACGCATAATTAGTTCCATCAAATAAAGGAGGAATCAAAAGAGATTGTCCACGATCCATGACAACGGGGATCAAGGATCACACTCAGGAAATTAATCCAATCAGTGTACCCGCCCTAATATCACTTGTTGGGAAATTTAGATCTCGGTTGATAAAATTAACAAGTTTTAAATCCAAGTTGTTAATTAGATTTATTATGAATAAACTTTGTTAAAACAAACTAACATCAATATCATGTCAAAATCATGCATAACGGAAAAATAAATAAGACAAGATATGATGACCTAGGAAAACCAATGAAACAAACTAGTTTCACAGTAAAAAACCTGGGGGGAAACCTTCCCGAAAAGCAATCCACTATAGTAAAGAGAAGTTTCAGATCTAGTACAAAACATTTGTCCTTAGACTCTACAATCCTTGTAGATGAACTTACAGCAGAAACCTTCTATCATTTTAGAACCTCTGAACTCTTCAATATATGAACACCACTCTTTTTGCACAGATCCCAGTACATGACTAACCAATGATGCACGGCTCCTAGTACGTGACTAACACACCAACTTGCAGAAGATTTTGTCTGCAAAGTTCTTCACTTCATCAACAATGAAGATCAAGAAGCACTTGGTTTCAAAACCTTAAAGTACAAAGACGCAGTAGCTTCTTTCAGAGAGAGTAAGACATCAGTCACCTTTTGCATATGTTCTCCTTGTATTCTCTTATGTGACGGCCTCTAAAATAAGCCTTATATATGTCTAGGGTTGTGAGAAAAGAAACCCTACACAAATACATAAGCATGAGCCGAAAATTAGATCTGGAAATCTAAATTTCGTAATTTTCGATGGATACCTCGATAGATAGTATCTGTCGAGCCTCATTAAACCTCGATAGATAGCTATCTGTTGAGCAGCTGTCGAGCTTTAATGAATCAACACTTCTTCACTTGTTTCTTGGATAGATTTGCATGGCTTCAATACTAGACTTGAACTCTTGTTCTTTGAAGTATTAAACACATCCTAGATCTACCCAATTACAAGTAAAGTGCGTTTTGTCAAAGAATTAGCCAATTACATAAATATTGACATATGTTCCTAACATTGAATCACATATGTCCTAACACCTTACAAACTTCTCAGGGAGTCTTTGCGGGTGCAAAATTTAGTTACATTTTCTCAACATCAATGTAAAATTACATGAAGAAAACTATGCTTCCAAGGTTTACATCAATGGCTTCCGATCATCACAATTGCAACATTAGGGAGCTTTGGAGCAATGCTACAGCAAACCAATAACTTTTGTTATGAATGAAACATTTTAGAGGCTGATCAAGCTTTTAGGTTTTTACCCTATTTCTAAGTAAACTAAATATCGTTGTGACAGTGTGTTGTGTGAGCCATATGGATTTTCAGTGAATGAGTGGTTAGTCTGGTTTGGATGAGTCTGTATGTAATGTATCTATATAAAGTAGTACACTAGCAGAACTAAGATACATGGATACGGGAATATGATACAGTAATTCAAACAACTCATATAAATGAATTATTCATATTATTGAATCATATGTGTGGTTGGTCTGTGTGGTTTGGATGAGTTTGTATGTATTGAATTTATTAAATTTTCCTACAAGTAATGTGCAATAAATATAATTTGGGTGATGAGTGTTATGTGTATAACATTTCAAATTACACAGACAAAATATTAGAAACATCAACATATCTAACTGGAGGCATTTCACTTCCTAAGGTTTTTCCTACATTACAAAGCAGAGGACATTGTCTAACCAAAGCACAAGAATCATATGTAGCAACAAAGAACAGTAGGGAAAAAATGAGCAAGTGATTCCATATACACTTAGCCAATCCATTGAAAACATTGCAACATATTGACATAACAATGTAATACATTACCAGTTTCATGTCATGCATGGTGGAAGGGAGTATTATCTTAAAGAAATGTGAGTGTCTACAACTCGACGGCCGGTGATGGTCCCAGTTGGGCCCCACTCTACTCCAGTGAGTCCTTGCTATAGGAGTCATATGGTTTTTCTGTGAAAGAGTGGTTGGTTTGTGTGGTTTGGATGAGTTTGTATGTATTGAATCTATTAAATTTTCATATGTAGCAACAAAGAACAGCAGGGAAAAAATGAGAAACTGATTTCATATAAACTTAGCCAAAACTAATGAACAGTTAATCTTTAGATTTGCAAAAGTTGAACGTACATAATCATCATTTGTCAAACATTAACAACAACATTTTATATTGCACAGAATGTGTTGACATTAACAACAACGTCTAATGTTCGTAGGTAGAAATTTTTGGAAATTATCATTGCTTGAATCTGAGAAGTCTGAAATATCTCTTTCATCATCTAACGCAGTAATTTCATTAATAGACTTCATGGCTCGCTCTTGCGCTTTCCCCTTTAGATGCTTCCTAACTTTTTGGATTGTGTGAAAACGGTCTAGTCGCCTTTGCATTTAATTGTTCTCTTGTTCAAGACGAGCAAATATGTTGGCAGGTTCATCTCTAGGTAACTCAGCTGAGCGTGCCTTAGGAACTCGTAACCCGTGCCATCAACAATACACCTCCAACTCACACCTCTTCTCATATAGGGTTGACCATGGTGGTGTTGCGGTTTATGCCCTAAAATCCAATTGGTTGGCATGTCATAAATAATTATTTTGTTTAATTATAAGAGGCTATCTATAAATGAACTAATGTGACATTATCTTAGTACATGAGATGCATAGTATGTGATTTATGTGAAAAGTCACAGAAGATATAAATCACAAGTTTTTTGTAAACTCAGAATTTTAGTTCGTAGTCGGTGATGAAATTGGGCATTTAATCTGCGAAGACTATAACATATCAACTACGATGATTTGTCTTGATCATGGAAGTGGAGACTTCTAGTTGGTATGCTGATATGTTTTAAGAGTTAAGACATATTGAACTGGACCGCTGTGAGATTTATTATTCTCCTAACGACTGTCAAATGAATAATAAATCTCACAACTTCTATTTACATCAACTCTAAATCCTAAGAGAATAATGGACCTGATCATGAGATGCATGTTGCTTTGATATATCAGGAGTGAGATCTATAAGACACGATTAAAACCTCATTATGTTGGGCAGTCGCATTTGATGTTGATGGAACATATATTCTCAAGATGGAATTCATAGTCTCTTAACGGAGATATAAAATAATCATTTGAGATAAGTTTAATGGGTTTGGTTATTCAGAGTGTTGGGCCCAACCACTTTAGTAAGGAGTTACTAAAGTATATATATTTATGAAATTAGATTTCATATATATATATTGAATAACATAAAGGATTAAACCAGGTACTCAAGGATTAAGATGTAGTAATCTTCAAAGTGACAGTCTATTTCATGACTTTGTATTACTACGAATATTTTAATGAAGAGGTTGCATGTATAATAAAGTCTTGGGATATAATTTATAGATAAAGCCTAGAGTGCAACTATATTTATATAGTGGTATTAAATATAGTTAATGGTAACTTTGGACTTGTCAAGAGTTGACAGAAAAGCCTAAGGCCCATTGGAGCTAGTGTCTTATTGGTCCCTTTTAGTCCCACTCCAAGCCACATGCTAGAGCCCAATTGGAATGGCCCAAAAGGCTAGCCCAATTAGATAATTAGTTGTATATAAGGAGAGAAACATACAAAATTTCATTAAGGGGTTTTTCCATAAGAGTCTTTCATAAGAATTCTCATAAGGAATGAAATGGTTTGTATGTGAGTGTTGGACACTCATTATTATTCTCTCCTTGTAAACTGATTGAGAGACCACACATCTTGGGCATCAAGTGGAATTGGAGTGAAGATTAAAAGTCTTCCCAAGAACTTCTGATCTTTGGTTTTGAATTTCACCACACCAAGGTACGCATTCTTGTTCTCAAATTCTGAAACTTACATAGTACATATTATCAATTGCGAATGAAGTAGATCTGTTAATTTTTTCCGCTGCGTATGTTTTGTATGCGATACAAACATGTATATTTCTAACAGGTGGTTCTGCTATGGTGAACTCTATTGCGATGGTATCTGTACTTAGTTTTGTAGGTTTGCCGACGATGATGTGCCCGACGCTTCCAAGACTCTTGTACGTGTATATTGGCATATTAACGAAATTTCTCTTCTTTCCAACCCATTTCCCTCCATAGTGGTCTGTGTATGTCTGTAGTTGTTAATCTGTTGGAACTTGTGATGATCCACATGTTGAAGTAGATCCAAACTCATGTCAATACAGGCTGGAAAAACACTATATGAACAGGATTTTAAATGTTCCCAATGTCACATCAAATGTGGGCAGTAGTTGCAACATATAATTTAAATGAAAATATATCCATCCAATTGCACAACTGTGTATTCACCAAAGTAGTGAATAGCATACCGTACCGGCCGGTACGGCCGGTATATGGCGCACCAGACCTCAGACTGGTACAGATACACTGGTATTTCGTACCGGTTTAAATACTGGCCATATCGGTTGTGTATCGGTCATACCGGCGAATATCGGAGTGTTTCAGCCAGAAAAAGGAAATCAGCTGGTAAGAAAAAAAAAAAACACTTAAAACGAAAATAGCGGCCGAAATTGATACCAGATAGCCGCTGTCGCTGCCACAATTTCACCGGCCTTAACCCCATGTTGATGATCCACCATTCTTCTTCTTCTTCTTCATTGCTTCTTCGTCTTCTTCTTCCTTATATTTTTTCGCCAGAGCCCCAAATTAGTTCTCCTTCTGTGCTGTTTTCTTTTAACTTTTGTTAAATGCCTTTATTTTGTTTTGTGTGCCTTTCTCTGACTAAACACGTGAGCCTTTCAAATTTTAAATTTTTAATACCTGCCACATCTATGAAGAATTAAAGTGTCAAAGACTTTTGTGTACTTATTATTATTATTATTATTATTATTATTATTAGATGAGTTTTCTATTATTAACAACTAACGTTGATAATTTGATATATTAGTTTTATCATAAAAAATAACAATCAGATATAATTTTAACCAAAAAAAAAAAAAAAAACTAAAGAATAAAAAACATTAGCTTATAATTTTAACTATTCTTAATAAAGTATACTTAATTTAACTAATAAACATATAAATAGATAAATAATTATATAACATATATAATTAGCGGTAAATCCGAAACGGTACACCGGTATCGACCGGTACCGAAATATATCGTTCCACTGGCCAAACCGATACAACCTCCAGTACGAGATTGACTCCCTTGGTATTCACATGAGTGTGGATGTGTGAAATAGTGCCGAGCTGTTGAGCAACACGTGCGGAATTGCGAACATGACTTGGCTTAACAGTGGCGTCTGTTGGCGCATGTGGTTCGTTGAAGGGGTTTGATATGACTACAGTTGGTGCGACAACAGCAGGCTGGTGACGTGTCTTTAAAGTTCGAACTTGGTCATCTTGAAACTTCGCTATATTAATTGTGTTTGGTCTTTCACGCTGAAATTTCGCTATATTAATTTATTAATTGTGTTTGGTCTTTCACAAAACATTAAACATCACGGTGTTTATTATTTTTGGTCATTTTCAAGGATGCTAGTGAAAACGCTCTTCCCATAATCCGTGACTACTGGTTAGAAGTAATAGCAGATGGTAAAGCCATCTTGAACATCACGGTTATTTCTTCAAATATGCATATGTTTAATGTTTATTTCTTCAAATAAACATATTCATATTGAAGAAAAACATATGTTAGAAGTTATAACAATGCATATGTTATCAGTTATAACATATGTTATCAGAAAAACATATGTTATCAGCTGACTATGTTTTGACTATGTTTTGTCTTGAAATATGCATATGTTATCAGTTATCAAATATGCATATGTTTAATGTTTATTTCTTCAAATATGCACATGTTATCACTGTTATATCTGTTTAATTGTGTTTGGTCCTTCAAAAAACATTGAACATCACGGTGTTTATTATTTGTGGTCATTTTCAAGGATGCTAGTCAAAGTGCTCTTCCCATAATCCATGACTACTGGTTAGAAGTAATAGCACATGGTAAAGCTATCTTGAACCCTGAGACTGAGCTGTCAAACAATCACATGTCATTAAAAGCATCACTTTGCTCTCAGAACCATCATGCTTACAAATTAAGCAGCCCCACAGCCTGAAACACTGAAATATCTCCTGTACGTTCGATTATGGGAGCTAAATCAAAGACTTGCCAGTCTGAAGTGAAGCCCAACTGGAACTGACTTTTAAATTTGTTATACCTTTGTTATTGGTGGCTTGAGCTCACTGTTATCTATACTATTATTTAAGGGGTTTCTCCTGTTTGGATTCTTCATTTTTTAGTTAAAAAATGCTCCTACACCCCTATGTTTAAGTAGAGACAAAACTAAAGGACAATTCGGTAAAAATGCAACTCTAACTCTCACATTGCCCAAAATACCCTCATCATACCCACTTACAAGTTTTTAACTAATGGGGATAAATATGTAAATTACAAATCCTACACGTTAAGACCCACAAACTCACATATACTACCAATAGAAGGCATCACTTTCTATCTCTCACCCTTCTTCAGATTGAAGGCATTTAATTTAGCTTTACATCCTCCTTTATTTTTCTTCAAATTGAAGACATTTACTGTTAGAGGCTCCAACAACTTTTTAGGTTCTATTTTTTCACGATGGCTTATTATCGTGGTTGACTTCGAGATTTTAAATAGGAGGGTTTGTGCTTCAACTGGCTGCTTTTTTAAGTTTTTTTTTTTTTTTTTGGAATTTTCGGTATCTATATATCTATATATATAATAATAGGTGAAGCAGAGAGAAACTCAAAGTGCAATTCCAAATTAGAATTTTAATTTTGTGCCATGTGTCTAGATTCATGTGGGGACCACACCAATTTAAATATGAAATTGGTGTCTAATTTTCCTCCATCTATCTAAATTTAACTGGGATCAGTTGTAATTACGCTCACTTTCATATAGAAGTTAGGTGAAAGTTAGTTGTGCACCTTTTTTTTTTTCTTTCCCACACCTGCGTATTTTTAGGTTCACCTCCCCTTCTACAATAATCAAAACCCATATCTGTATTAATGATGCATGTCTTTGGGTATTTCTGTATCTTATATAGGAAGAGGTTCTCCATCTATTCCGATTTTACTTTTCTTTACAAGTTTAATGGTCCTAGTTTATGCTCTGCAAAACGAATTCCAACCATTCCAAAGGTTTGATTACTCCTGCAAGGTTGAAGTTATTCAATCATTTTGTTGGCTTTATTTCGTGTCAAATTTGTTTGTAATTCAGCATTTAGAAACCATGTATTTAGGTGGGAATCATGTAAGGGTAGTGTGTGAGAGAGTGTGAAGAAAAGCTCAAGAGTGTGCACTCAAGAAGAGCCTCGCGACTGGCTCGCGACTGGTGAGTCACCAAAGGTGGCACACGTGTGAAGCATGCAGGGGAGTTGAAGGGTCACGCCAGCTGTTGCATTATAGGACAAAACTTCCAGTCTGGCCAGACAGTTAGCTCGCGACTCAAACTCGCGACTCGTTCCAGTTGCGAGCTCGAGTTGCCAGAACACCCTGTTTGGTTGTAACTGACTCTTCGCATTCCATACACACCCTACTATAAATACCCTTATACCCACGAAATGTAGAGAGCTTCCAGAGAGAATTTTGAGAGAGAAACCCTAGAGAAAAACAAGATTGACTCATCCACAATCTTCATCCTTTGATTCTCCAAATTCCTCTACTCTCACCCTCTCCATTGATATATCCTTGAGAGGTACATTAGCCAAATCATTATCTCACCATACCCATATCTGTGAGAAGTTTTTTGGTGCTTGGGAAGCAGTTCAGAAAGGACCAATTCATTTTGGTTGATGCAATGGGCGATTGTGAGATCCGGTAAGCTAGAGAAGACAAGGTTCGGTGTAACCCTGTTAGAGCAAGAAGCTTGGAGGGCTTAGGTGCACTGGGTAGATTAGGCTTGGAGGGTCTTCTGCTATTCATGTATCCCAACTTTATTCTCTAGTGGATTATTGACCGCTTGGAGGGCGGCGGAGAGGTTTTTCACCAAGGACTTCGGTTTCCTCTTCGATAACACATCGCTGTGTTGTCTTTGTATTTGCATCTCTCTTCCCTTAATCTTTGCTTTTTAATTACTGTTGTGGTTGTGATTAATTTTGGTTTAGATTTTTTTACTGATTCTGTTTTAGCTTAACATTTCTACCATCACTGTGGAATTCAAGGACACATCAGACCGAATTGTCGTAAGCTTTGGACATTAAAGAATGGCAACTATCAAATGCCAAGTGGACATAGAAAGGATAAAGGGAACCCCAAGCAATCGAAAGGGGGAGAAGCTATGTCTAACATTGGAGATGTAATGAAGATGATTGATGCATTCACCACCTGCTTGACAAGCTTAAACAAAAGGTTTGAAAGTCAAAACAATAATACCCAATCTTTTAGGGATATCACCCCAAACGCATGTGCCGTGTGGGTGAAGAGGGGTACTCATGCATAAGCATTACAACATGTCCATGCATTAATACTTCCTATGCTTTGTGACTTTGATTGGTTGTGTGCTTTTTGTTATCGTTCCAGCATGTGTTGAAAATTGTGCTTGTTTGTTTTTTTTACTTTGAATGTTTTTACATTTTGTTTTGATCAACCTTTACTTGTTTTTGTGTCAAAAATCCAAAAACACATAAAAAGTAGAAAATTCAAAAAGTTTGATTTGCCTTGTACCATTGTACTAATGGCTTTGTGCATTTACGAGCATAGCTTGTTCTTTATGCACTCATATCATTGTGGGAAAAATCTTGACATCTATTTATAGTGATTGTTCATTTTTGGTCAAGCCATGCTTTATTGCTTCATTCCTTTTTGCTTGATCGCATTGTGCTTACTCCATATGCATTTCAAGTTTTCTGCTTACAATGATCATATTGTGTTGATTGTTTTCAGGAAATACTTGTCCGTATGGTTCAAGAGCTTCACAGATTCTAGAGTTAGGTGTGAGTGAGTTTTGTTCAACTGTTCCTAACTCACATGTTAAGTCTAGAGTTTGTTTTAGGGTTTTGTCACGGAATAGCCAAAGGGAGAGATTGTAAGGTTGAATTTATTCAATCATTTTGTTGGCTTTATTCCGTGCCAAATTTGCTTGTAATTCAACATTTAGAAACCATGTATTTTGGTGGGAATCATGTAAGGGTAGTGTGTGAGAGAGTGTGAAGAAAAGCTCAATAGTGTGCACTCAAGAAGAGCCTCGCGACTGGCTCGCGACTAGCGAGTCACCAAAGGTGGCACACGTGTGAAGCATGCAGGGGAGCCGAAAGGTCACGCTAGTTGTTGCACTATAGGACAAAACTTCCAGTCTGGCCAGGCAGTTAGCTCGCGACTCGTTCAAGTCGCGAGCTCGAGTCGCCAGAACACCCTGTTTGGTTGTAACTGACTCTTCGCATTCCATACACACCCTACTATAAATACCCTTATACCCACGAAATGTAGAGAGCTTCCAGAGAGAATTTTGAGAGAGAAACCCTAGAGAAAAACAAGATTGACTCATCCACAATCTTCATCCTTTGATTCTCCAAATTCCTCTACTCTCACCTTCTCCATTGATATATACTTGAGAGGTACATTAGCCAAATCCTTATCTCACTATACCCATATCTGTGAGAAGGTTTTTTGGTGCTTGGGAAGCAATTTAGAAGGGACCAATTTAATTTGGTTGATGCAATGGGTGATTGCGGGATCGGGTAAGCTAGAGAAGACAAGGTTCGGCGTAACCCTGTTGGAGCAAGAAGCTTGGAGGGCTTAGGTGCACTGGGTAGATTAGGCTTGGAGGGTTTTCTGCTATTCATGTATCCCAACTTTATTCTCTAGTGGATTATTGACCGCTTGGAGGGTGGCGGAGAGGTTTTTCGCCGAGGACATCGGTTTTCTCTTCGATAACACATTGCTGTGTTGTCTTTGTATTTGCATCTCTCTTCCCTTAATCTTTGCCTTTTAATTACTGTTGTGGTTGTGATTAATTTTGGTTTAGATTGTTTTACTGATTCTGTTTTAGCTTATTTTCATATTCCGCACATACATTGTTTGATTATAAGCTTGTGTTGGTAATTTGTAAATTGGGGGTCTAAACGTTCATAGGTGTTTTACACACTATTTGAACTTTCAACTCCTTTCTTTCATCTACCTATACTTTCGTTCCTTTTTGTCAAAAAATTTTATTGTTTAATTATATATATATTTTTTTGTTTTCCTATGATTGATGTTGCATGTTTATTTTCCGTTTCATAACAAGTTGCAAGGAAACTCACAATTTTAATGGACCTAGTTTATGCTTTCTAAGGTTTGATTACTTCTTTCTTTCATTTGCCTATACTTTCGTTCCTTTTTGTGAAAAGTTTTTATTGTTTAATTATATAATTTTTTTGTTTTCCTATCATTGATGTTGCATGTTTATTTTCTGTTTCATAGGAAGTTGCAAGGAAACTCAGAATTTTAATGGTCCTGGTTTATGCTTTGCAAAACGAATTCCAACCATTCCTAAGGTTTGATTACTCCTTTCTTTCATCTGCCTATGCTTTCCTTCCTTTTTGTGAAGAATTTTTATTCTTTAATTATATAATTTTTTTTTCTTTCCTATGATTTATGTTGCATGTTTATTTTCTGTTTCATAACAAGTTGCAAGGAAACTAGGGAATTGTTTGAATTGAAAATGAGAGTTCTGATAATGCATTAATATTTCCATGATATATTTCAAAAAACCTGTTTATATTGCATACATAGGACTGTCTCCCCATGCTTTAGAAATCGAATTTCGAAACACATTTGGTTCTACTTCTTCTTCTTCCGTTGATTGCGTAATAGTATATTCTGTTTTAGCATAAAACTTTGTTGGTAACTTATATTGAAAGCTCGAAAATGTGTTGAAAACACAAGAGCTGTTTAGACCCCCAAATTAAAGTTACAGCTCGATAGATTTTACACTAACTTAATATTAAGTGCGGAATAGTGTAAATGCGAGCGGATAAACAAACAAGCTACTCTAATGCATATTAAAAGCAACACAGCAGTAAAATGGAAATATAAAAAGAGTAGGGAAGAAAGATGCAAACACAAGATAACACGCCGATGTGTTATCGAAAAAGAAACCGAAGTACTCGGCGTAAAACCTCTCCGCCGCCCTCCAAGCGGTAATCGATCCACTAGACAATCAGTTGGGATACATGGGTTAGCAAGAGACCCTCTAAGCCTAATCTACCCGATGTACCTAAGCCCTTCAACCTCCTACTCCAACAAGACTTCTCAGAACCGTGTCTTGTCTAGCTTTCTGGATCCCGCAACAAGCTCCATGTTGCATCTGCCATCTTTGGCTTCTTCCAATGCTTCCCAGCAGCTCCAAACTATCACCTGACACTCTGAAAGGGTGTGGTAAGTGTTTGGGCTATCAACCTCTCAATGGTATGGAAATGGAGAGGTAGGAGTTGAGGAAAATCCACAAACTATTGTGTAGAGGATTGTGGGTATAACAATCTCTAACTCTCAAGGTGTTTGGCTAGGTTTTCTCTTAGAAGCACTCCTTAATATTTGTGGGTAATGTGGGTATATATAGTATGGGTACAGAAAGTGTGTATCAAATAGTACAGTCTGGTAGAACAGAATGTCTCGTGGGTGTCTCACGGGAAGGCCTTACCCGCGAGATACTCGCGAGACACAACTGTCTCCATCCTGTCCTGACTCTTCGTATTCCAGCATGTGCAAGTCACATGAGTCACTTCGCGGGATGCTTTGTCGCGAGATACTCGTGAAAACTCTTCAGTCTTCAATTGCTTGAGTCTTCACACTTTTTCTCTTTATCACAAAACCCTTACAATCAGATCCCACAATAAATACAGGGTACAAAAGATTGAATAAAATTACAATCAAATTTGGCATGGAATTAAAGCCAACAAAACATATAGTAGTAAGTCACAACTTTACAATCTCCCCCTTTGGTTATTCCGTGACAAAACCCCTAAAACAGACTCTAGACTTAAACGTGAGTTTGGGAACAGTGGCAAAACTCACTCACACCTAATCTAGAAGTTGTGAAGCACATGCACTTATGTACCTGTAACCTGAAACGCTTGCACACAAACAAAACTTTCATTAAGCTTATGACAAGTTGAATACAAGGTACGTATATGAGCAAGTAAAATGCGATCAAGTTGGTAAGCACAATAGAACATGTGAGCATATCTTAATCAAACAGGATCAGTCATTAAAGAATGACTACAATGAACATTTAGCAAGTAAATGCTCATCCGGACACGCAATGCAGTTAAGATCAATCCCACGAATCAATTGCATGTCCAACACTCAACCAATGCAGAATACACGAAGTATTTGCATCTAGGATACAAAATCCTACTAAGGGCACAAGTGTGAAGTACACAAGACATATTCGCAATATCTTAAAAGTACAAATAAAATGCTACAAAGCAATAAGGTAAACACAGTAACTATTGAATAAACTGAAATTAAAAGACAGAGTACTAAAGCTTTAAATGAAAGTAGTAAAACAAAGAAAATGCAGTTTCTGTTTCTAGTTTCTTCTCCCCCTATCACTACACTCCCCCTATCAACAACACC
Organism: Notholithocarpus densiflorus; assembly: GCA_030021035.2. Lineage (NCBI taxonomy): Eukaryota > Viridiplantae > Streptophyta > Magnoliopsida > Fagales > Fagaceae > Notholithocarpus > Notholithocarpus densiflorus. Next base: position 957,619 of record JARYZH020000159.1, on the reverse strand, counting down.
ATCTCCCCCTTTTTGTCATGGAATAGCTAGTCTTTATGTTCCTCTAGCTTCCTCTGAATTTGATCCATTTGAGTTTGGAGAGATGTGAACTTGGTGTCGAAACGAATGTGTTAGGAGTGCATGATGGTAGCTAGTCCGGATATTTTGGTAGTGATCTCTTGAAGAGTAGCCATGATGTTGTCTAACTGTTCATCATAAACATGGGAGGTAGAGCTGGAGCTTCCCTGAGTAGCATAACTCTCTTGCTTAGTATTCTTCTTGGTGTGACTCATGCTTTGCATGGAGAGTGCGAATATTAATTGGACTTGGCCGTGGATATGGGCGCTCATCTTCCGAGGGATGCACACCTTTGAGCTTTAGAATCCTTGAGATAAGGCGACAAAAAGGAATACAATTTCTTGAAGCAGTCCGTTCAACCGTTTTTGCTACAATGTGGAAAATATGGGAACACACATCGATCTCCACGTCAGTGATCAGATCATGTAAGAATAATGCTTGACCAAGATTCATGTAACCAGTGCTAGACAGAGGATAGAGGTTGCTGCACATGATCATTGTGAGTAGCCTTAATTCAGGAGAAAGAGAGGCCATACTTATTGACTTCCCATTTGAGGAGAATTCCAAATTAGCTCCTAAAGCTTCCCGAAGAACCTCCTCATCCGAAATCAGTTCATCATATACTAGTGGGATAGGTAATATTGGCCGGTTGATGTTTAGAATTTCTGCCAAGTAGACGGGTGTAATTGAGAACCTCTTTCCTCTAACCCAGCACTTGGTCTCCTCTCCTTGAACAAGGGCATTAGCATAAAACTCTTTCACCAAGTTCTCGTATGCATCCTCAAGAGTTGAGAGAAGAAAGTTCCAATCCTTGGTGGCAAACCAGATGGGAATACTAGTGTCTAGGAGAGATGGCTGATCAACGGCCCTTTCAACTAGTAGTGGAGCATCTCGAAACTGGCTCGTGTAGGTTTGGAATGCAGCATAAGATCTGAATAGATCAGGGTCATACACTCCTGTTGAAAAACGAGTCCTCTTTGACCTCGGTGAAGGGTCATCAACATCAATCACCGACTCTTTCCCTTTGTTGCAGCCTCCTTTTATAGCTGAGCTTTTAAACGGAGACATCTGCACAAATGGACACACAACAAGAGAACAAATGCAAAAAAACAAACACAGAACACAAAACTTGATTAGATTCAAGTTAGTTCAAAACAAAGGTAAAACAACCTAAAATAGAGCAAAAAACAACTCAAAAATAGAGCAAATAAACTTAAACAGCATGCTAAGGTATTAAACCAAGCAAGCATAAGCACACTACATGAATAAAGTAACTGTGTCTGTGTGTATGCCTAGGCAGTGCATGTACTGGTGCATGTGTGTGCATCATGAGATGCAAGAGGTGTGCCTAGCGTGTGCATGGCATGGTATTGAGGCACAAAATGAACAAAGTGTGAAAAACACACAAACACTGACCAAAACATGATAAACATGATCAGTCAAGACAAAATCCAATCATTGGAACTCACTTAAGTCCAATTCAGCACAAGAATGTCACTAGGACATTTTGTCAAACACCTAACATGCAACAAAGTACACAGATGATGAAAAATGCATGAACATAATGAAAATTGCCTTAATACATGCTCAAACTACCACATGGGGCCAACACAGATGCACAAACATCAAATGGGACTCAGCCCAATCAAAAGATTTTTTAAAATTTTCACAAAATTAAGACCCCAACCTATTTTCAAAAAATCCCCAATTTTTAGAACCCTAACTTAAATTTCTGCATAATCTCAGAGAAACATGAAGATAATGTTTTAGAAAACATACCTTGAAGTTGGAAATGCAGAAAATAAGCTTGAGAATGATGGGGTTTGAGTGAAAAATGATTTTGGGTTGAAGAGGGTTCGAGAGAGGTTGAGCGAGGGAAATGAGAATGTTTTGAAAACCTGTCACATTTGCCTTATAAAACTGAAAACACGCGTTTTCGTGGGTTAGAAAGTCGCGAAATTAGTCACGAGACACACTGAAGCTTTCGCGAGAAGCTCTTAGTCGCGACACAATAGCGAGACAGTCGTGATAACCTCTGTATGAACTTGAAAAATTTCCAGTTTTTGCCTAAAAACATTTCGCGAGAAGCTGTTAGTAGCGAAATACTCGCGAGGCAGTAGCGAGACTTTCTATATGAAAATTTGACTTTGAAATTTCCCTTCAGCACATTTCGCGGGAAGCTCTAAGTCGCGAGCTGCTCGAGAAAAGACCTCTGAACCAGTTTTTTTGAAGAAAAACACAAAAATGCATTTTTAAACAAAAACTAAAAGCACGAAAGCATAAAAACACTTTCAAAAAAAAATAAAACACTCAAAAATCTTTTTGGATTTGATCAGCAAGTACTTGAGCATACACATCACATTTGAACATGTACAATCACACAAATGAGATAAGCATTAATTAAATCGAAGACTTGTGTGTTGTGAGTGAGTATCAAATGTAGAATAGTCCTTAGACCAGAGTGAAGCTTCAATGATCAATTCAATCAAGTCATACACAACTGGTTTGAAATCAAATGGACTATCTTAATTATAGAAATGAGCATATATGACCTCCCACAAGAGAATGATTACAAAATTTAGAAGCTTTTCATTTGGCTTCTACATAAATTATAACAATTGATCCTTTTTGGATAATACATCTCCTTTTTGAGATCGGTGCTTGAAATTTTTGATATTTCAACATGTAGAGTTAGCCTTTGGCTTTTTGAGAACCATACAATTCAATATAAGAGCCGCTTTCCCTTTTTCCTAGTCAAATACTAGTATGTGCGACAGGCTTTTGCAGCTCATAATCTCTTTTTCATTGTGAGATTTACATTTAGTGAGCTTTATAGCAAAAACATAAAAATAAAGGTGGGAAGAGATATAGGCACAAGTCTATGCAAGAATCAAGACCATCAAGACTATTGACCAATCATTAATGACAAGCTTGAAGATCTATTTACAACAATCACACATAGTTTTCAAGATTTCTCCCACAAAAATATATGGGCATACATAACAAGCTAAGCTCGTAAATGCACTACGCCATTAGTACGAAGGTACTAGGCCAAACTCACATGTGATATACACAAAACAAGCGATCAAACTTTTTGGAGATTTTTCAATTTTTATGGGTTTTTGAATTTTTGCACACACACAAAAACAGAACAAGTAAAGTAAGATCAACAAACACAGGTACAAACCAAAACAAAGAAACATGCTATAAACCAGAAGCAAATGACACAAAGTAAATTATGCATGTCGTGATGCATGAACATATGTCCCTAAACATCGGAAGTATTAATGCATGAACATGTTGTAATGCTTATGCATGAGTACCCCTTTTCACCCACACGGCATGTGTGTTTGGGGTGATATCCTTATAGGATTGGGTACGAGTGTTGTGGCCTTCAAACCTTCTAGAGAAGCTTGCCAAACAGGTGGTGAATGCATCGATCATTTTCATCACATCCATCATTCCAGAATCACCATCTCGACCTCTTGATTGCTCAACAACCCAATTCCTTTTGTCATTTCTTGGTCCTCATGACCTCTGATCACTTGCATTCTTCAATGCCCTCAGCTTATGACAATTTGGTTTGGTGTGTCCTTAAAGTCCACAGTGATGGCAGAAATGTTTAATCCTCGGACCTCTTTGCGACGTTGGAGGTGATTTCCCTTAAACCTTAGGCTTGACCACTGATTGGTTAGGGGGCTCATTCAACACCCGTTGGCCAGCCACATTCTTATTCTTCTCCTCCTTCACTTTCTCAGCCCTTGTGGTAGTTACCATCGGTTCTTTGGCTTTTACAAACTTCACTTCCTTGAAAACATTTACAACCGAACTACTTTCTCAAGAGTATCCCAGTTCAATTTTATCGGAGAAAGGTTTTTGATGAGAAAGGACTTCATCAAGCTTCTTGGAGGAGACTCGCTCTACTTTAGCAATGGCTTGAACCACCTCAAGCTCAAGAAATTTTATCTTTGAGTAGGCTTCAGTCAATTCTCCATTCAACGTCTCTATTTCACATTTAGCCTCCTTATATCGCATTAGGAGACTTCTATAGTCCTCCTCTACCTTCTTCATCTTTTTAATGGCTGCCTTGGCCACCCTTGTATATTCTCCTGACTTCTCAAGGAGGGAATTGTAGTTTTCTTGAAGTCCCACTGGATTTTCATCTTCTTTAGCATCAGATTCTCCTACTACTCCCATTGACTCCACTTCACTATGTTCACCAAGCTCTTTTACTAGTAAATTCAAGTCCTCTGAGGACTCAACATGAGCAATAGTCATAAAAGCAGAGTAATTCCCTTCTCCATCACAGCTCTCTTCCGAATCAGAATTGGAAGAATTCAAATCACTAAGGGTTGTGGCATATGCCTTGCCCTTCCCTCTCAAATAGTTTGGACACTCATTTTTAAGATGTCCATGACCATTGCATTCGTAACACACGATGCCTTGAGGGGGTTGTGAATCCTTTCCATCTTTCTTCTTAAACTCCTTCCTATCACCTTTGGAGGATGAAAACTTCCCCCTGCTGAACGGTTTCCCATTGTTCTTCATCTTCAGAAATTTTCGGAAGTTTTTTGCAAGAAATGCTACCTCCTTCTCTATTCCATCTTCTTTGGAGGAATCATCCATTCTTTTGGTGATGGTTTTAAGAGCAAGAGATTTGCTCGACTTATGAGAACGCAATCCCAGCTCATACGTTTGGAGAGATCCAATGAGCTCTTGAATTTTGATCTCATCCAAATCTTTACTTTCCTCTATAGCTGTGATTTTTGCTCGGAAGCTCTCCGGCAATGATCGGAGGATTTTCCTCACTACCTTTGAGTCCTCCGTTCTCTCACCCAAGTTGAACTTGCCAATAACCACTTCATTCAGCTTATTGTAGAAAGAGTCAAATGACTCGTCCTCACTCATTTTTAGCTCTTCAAATCTGGTGGTTAGCATCTGCAACTTTGTATCCTTTACTTTCTTTGTTCCTTCATATGTGGTCTCCAATATCTCCCAAGCTTCCTTGGCTACTGTCATGTGAGAAATCCTGTGAAATTAATCTGGAGAAACACCACAAAAGATTGCATTCAAAGCTTTACTGTTAGCGTTAGCTGCCGCAAGTGCTGCCTTATCCCAAGTGGATTTAGCGGCCTTCGGCCTAGTCCATCCTACTTCTATCGCATCTCAAACAATATCATCAATTGAACACAAGAATGCCCTCATTCGGACTTCCAAAAGGAGTAGTTACTACCATCACAATATGGTGGAACATTTAAAGATTGAGATCGGTCCATCTCAAACGGGGTCAAGGATCACACTCAGGTATTTAAACCACAGTGAGTGTACCCACTCTGATACCAATTTAAAGTTAAAAAATGTGTTGAAAACACAAGAGCTGTTTAGACCCCCAAATTAAAGTTACGGCTCGATAGATTTTACACTAACTTAATACTAAGTACGGAATAGTGTAAATGCGAGCGGATAAACAAACAAGCTACTCTAATCCATATTAAAAGCAACACAGTAGTAAAATGGAAATATAAAAGAGTAGGGAAGAAAGATGCAAACACAAGATAACACGCCGTTGTGTTATCGAAGAGGAAACCGAAGTGCTCAGCGTAAAACCTCTCCGCCACCCTCCAAGTGGTAATCGATCCACTAGACAATCAGTTGGGATACATGGGTTAGCAAGAGACCCTCCAAGCCTAATCTACCCGATGTACCTAAGCCCTCCAAGCTCCTACTCCAACAAGGCTTCTCGGAACCGTGTCTTGTCTAGCTCTCTGGATCCCGTGTTAGGACATATGTGTTAGGACATATGTCATGATATTATGTAATTGGCTTATCTTTTGACAAAACGCACTTTACTTGTATTTGGGTAGATTTAGGATGTGTTTAAATACTTCAAGAAACCATGTTTCAAGATCAAGTGTTGAACCCTTCAAGTTTGTTCAAGAAAACAAGCTGAAAGTGCAGAGTTATTAAAGCTCGACAGCTAGCATGTGTCGAGGTTTAAGGAGCTGTTCAGCCCGTGGCTCGACAGCTAGCTCGACAGATGCTCGACAGCATCTATCTGTCGAGGTTTAAGAAAACAGCAATCTGATCTGTTTTTCTTGGGATCCGTGATTATGTGTTTGGGATTTCTTTTCTCCTAACCCTAAACATATAAAAGGATTGTTTTAAGGGCCGTCAAAGAGTACACAAGTTGTATAAGCATTGAGAAAACCTTGTTCAAGAAAATTGTGACTAGAGACAAAGTTCTTGCCTTTGTTCATTTCTTTCTCTTGAAGAAGTTGCTGTGTATTTGCACCGTAGGGTTTTGTAACCAAGCATCTTTTTGATCTTCATCGTGTGTGCTCGAAAATGTGTTAAAAATAGAAGAGTTATTTAGACCCCCAATTAAAAGATTACGGCTCGATAGATTTTACACTAACTTAGTTCTAAGTGCGGAATAGTGTAAATACAAGCGGATGAACAAACAAGCTAATCTAATCCATAATTAAAACAACACAGCAATAAAATGGAATGTAAAAGAGTAGGGAAGAGAGATGCAAACACAAGATAACACGCTGATGTGTTATCGAAGAGGAAACCGAAGAACTCGGCGAAAAACCTCTCCACCGCCCTCCAAGCGGTAATCGATCCACTAGACAATCAATTGGGATACATGGGTTAGCAAGAGACCCTCCAAGCCTAATCTACCTGATGTACCTAAGCCCTCCAAGCTCCTACTCCAACAAGGCTTCTCAGAACCGTGTCTTGTCTAGCTCTCTGGATCCCGTAACAAGCTCCATGTTGCATCTGCCATCCTTGGCTTCTTCCAATACTTCCCAGCAGCACCAAAACCTCACTTGACAATCTAAAAGGGTGTGGTAAGTGTTTGGGCTATTAACCTCTTAATGGTATGGAAATGGAGAGGTAGGAGATGAAGAAATTCCACAAACAAATGTGTAGAGAATTGTTGGTATAACAATTTCTAACTCTCAAGTGTTTTAGCTAGGGTTTTCTCTCAGAGGCTCTCCTTATCATTTGTGGGTAATGAGGATATATATAGTGTGGGTGTAGAAAGTATGTATCAGATAGTACAGTCTGGAAGAACAGAATGTCTCGCGGGTGTCTCGCGGGAAGGCCTTACCCGCGAGATACTCGCGAGACATAACTGTCTCCATCTGTACTGACTCTTCGCATTCCAGTCATGTGCAGGGCACATGCATCCTCTCACGGGAAGCTTAGTCGCGAGATACCTGCGAAAACCTTCTTTGCTTCAATTGCTTGAGTCTTTACACTTTCTCTCACTATCACACAATCCTTACAATAAATTCCCATAACAAATATAGGGTACATAAGATTGAATAAAATTACAATCAAATTTGGCCCGGAATAAAAGCCAACAAAATACATATTTGAAAATCACAACTTTACAATCTCCCCCTTTGGCTATTCCGTGACAAAACCCCTAAAACAGACTCTAGACTTAAACGTGAGTTTAGGAACAATGGCAAAACTCACTCACACCTAATCTAGAAACTGTGAAGTACTTGCACGTTTATACCTGTAACCTGAAACACTCGCACACAAACAAAACTTTCATTAAGCTTATGACAAGTTGAACACAAGGTATGTATAAGAGCAAGTATAGCGTGACCAAGTTTGTAAATATTTGATAACATGTATACACAAAGCTTGATCAAATAAGAGCAGTCATTAAAGAATGACTCCAATGAACATATAACACGTAAATGTTCATCCGGACATGTAAAAAGAAGCAATCACATATGATTACTTGCATGTCCATTCACACGACCAATGCAAAATACACGAAGTATATGCATCTAGGAACAATCCTACTAGGGCACAAGTGTGAAGTACTCAAGACATATTAGCAATATCTAAAAGTACAAAGAAAATGCTACAAAAGCATTGAGATAGTCACAAAAACATACTGAATATAAACTGAAACATTTAAAAGAAAGGTGTACTGAAGTTTAAAACAAAAACCAGTAAAAACATAGATATGAACCAACAGTTATAAAAGCTAAAAATAAACAAAGATAAACCAAATAGTAGTTAGAGTCTTTTCCTCCCCCTTTCACTGCACTCCCCCTATCACTACACTCCCCCTAACAACAACACCATCCAATCTCCCCCTTTTTGTCATGGAATAGCTAGTCGTCATGTTCCTCTAGCTTCCTTTGAACTTGGTCCAGTTGAGTCTGAAGAGATGTGATCTTGGTGTCGAAACGACTGTGTTGGGAGTGCATGATGGTAGCTAGTCCGGATATCTTGGTAGTAATCTCTTGGAGAGTAGCCATGATGTTGTCTAGCTGTTCATCATAAACATGAGATGTAGAACTTGAGCAACCCTGAGTAGCATGACTTTCGTGCTTGGGATTCTTCTTAGTGTGACTCATGCTTGCATGGAGAGAGTGGATATTAATTGGACTTGGCCTTCGATATGGACGCTCATCTTGCGAAGGATGCACACCTTTGAGCTTTAAAATCCGTGAGATAAGGTGACAAAAAGGAATACAATTCCTTGAAGCAGTCCGGTCAACCGTTTTTGCCAAAATGTGAAAAATGTGAGAACACACATCAATCTCCACATCAGAGATCAGATCATGCAGGAATAATGCTCGACCAAGGTTCATGTAACCGGTGCTAGACAGAGGGTAGAGGTTGCTACACATGATCATTATGAGCAGCCTTAGTTCAGGAGAAAGTGATGCCACACTTATTGACTTCCTATTGGAGGAGAATTCCAAATTAGCTCCTAAAACTTCCCGTAGAATCTCCTCATCCGGAGTGAGTTCATCATAAACCTGAGGGATAGGCAATATTAGCCTGTTGATGTTTAGGATTTCGGCAAAGTAGGTGGTTGTAACTAAGAACCGCTTTCCTCTCACCCAGCACTTGATTTCCTCTCCTTCAACAATGGCATTGGCATAGAATTCTTTCACTAAGTTCTCATATGCATCCTTAAGAGTTGAGAGGAGAAAATTCCAATCTTTGGTGGCAAACCATATTAGGATATCTGTGTCTCTGAGAGAGGATTGATCAACTGCCCTTTCAACCAGCAATGGAGCATCTCGAAACTGGCTCGAGTAGGTCTGGAATGCAGCATAGGATCTGAACAAGTCAGAGTCATACACTTCAGTTGAAAAACGAGTTCTCTTTGACTTCGATGAAGGGTCATCAACATCAATCACCGGCTCTTTCCCTTTATTGCAACCTCCTTTCACAGCTGAGCTTTTAAACGGAGACATCTGCAAATATATCCACAGAACACAAACAGCAAGTGTAAAAACACAAAGAACAGAACATAAAACTGGATTAGATTCAAGTTAGTCCAAAGCACAAGAAAAAAACAACCTAAAACAGAGCATAACCAACTCAAAAAAAAAAAAAAAAACCTCAAACAACATGCTAAAGATATTAACCAATTAAGCATAAGCATAATGCATGAATAAGCAACTGTGCATGTATGTGTTTGTGTTGAGTATGTGCTGATGAATGTGTGTACAGCATGTGATGCGTGGAGATGTATGAGGTGTGCCTAGAGGCCCCTAGTGTGTGCAACATGGTAAAGTATGTGAAACACATACTTATATGTCAAATCAAGTGATAACAAGGTCAAACCAATGTAAACCCAGAAATTGGAATTCACTTGAATCCACTTTAGCACAAAAATGTCACTGGGACATTTTGGCAAACACCTGGTATGCAACAATGAACATCACAAATGAACAATGCATGAACATAAGGAAAAATGTCTCAATACATGCTCAAACTGCCACATGGGGCCAACACAGATGCACAAACACCAAATGGGACTCAGCCCAATCAAAGAATTGAAAAAAATTTCCACAAAATTTAGAATCCCAACCCAATTTTCGAAAATCCCCAATTTTCAAAACCCTAAGCATAGATTCTGCATAATCCGAAAATAAAAAATGACAATAGTGTAAGAAACACATACCTTGAAAGAATTTTGCAGAGATTTTCCTTAAAAATGATGGGGTTTGAATGAAATAGAGATTTGGGTTGAAAAGGGTTCGAAGAGAGTTAGTGCGAGGGAAATGTCTAAGTGTTTGAAAAACTGTCACATCTGCTGTATAAAACTGAAAACACGCGTTTTTCGCGGGTTAAGCAATAGCGACGCAGTAGCAAACCAGTTGCGAAAAGGACCACTGAAGCTCAAAAGCTTTCACGAGAAGCTGTTGGTCGCGAATAAGTCGCGAGACAGTCGCGAAACTCTCTGTCTGATTTTGTAAAAAATCCAATTTTTGCCTAAAAATCTTTTCACGAGAAGGTTTTAGTCGTGAAGTACTCGCGAGGCAGTAGCGAGAGTTTCTGTATGAAAATGAGACTTTTTAATTTCCCTTAAGCACTTTTCGCGGGAAGCTCTAAGTCGCGCACTTCTCGCGAAACTACCTCTGAACCAGTTTTTGATGAAAAACACAAAAATGCATTTTGAACAAAAACTAAAAGCACAAAAGTATAAAATCACTTTCAAAAACAAATAAAACACTCAAAAATATTTTTGGGTTTGATCATCAAGTATTTGAGCATACACATCACATTTGAACATGTACAATCACACAAATGAGATAAGCATTCATTGAATCAAAGACTTGTGTGTTGTGTGTGAGTATCAAATGTGGAATAGTTCATAGATGAGAGGGAAGCTTCAATGATCGATTCAATCAAGTCATACACAGCTGGTACGAAATCAAGTGGACAATCTTAATTATAGAGATGAACATATATGACGTCCCACAAGAGAATGATTACAAAACTTAGAAGCTTTTTATTTGGCTTCTGCACAAATCACAACATTTGATCATTTTTGGACAATACATCTCTTTTTGAGATCGGTGCTTGAAATTTTTGATATTTCAACAATGAGAGTTAGCCTTTGGCTTTTTGAGCACCATATAGTTCAATATAAAAGTCGTTTTCCCTTTTTCCTAGTCAAATACTAGTATGTGCGACAGGCTTTTGCAACTTATAATCTCTTTTTCATTTTGAGATTTACATTTGGTGAGCTCTAATGCAAAAACATAAAATAAAAGTGGGAAAATATATAGGCACAAATCTTTGCAAGTATCAAGACCAACAAGACTATTGATCAATCATTCATGACAAGCTTAAAGATCTATTTACAACAATCACACATAGTTTTCAAGATTTTTCCCACAAAGATATATGTGCATACAAAACAAGCTAAGCTCGTAAATGCACAACGCCATTAATACGAAGGTACTAGGCCAAACTCCTATGTGATATACACAATACAAGCGATCAAACTTTTTGAAGATTTTTCAATTTTTATGGGTTTTTGAATTTTTGAACACACTAAAAAACAGAACAAATAAAGTAAGATCAACAAACACAAGTATAAAACAAAAAAACTTGTAAAAGAAACACATGCTTTAAACAAAAAGCAATGCATAATATGATGCATAAACCTATGATCCTAAACATTGGAAGTATTGATGCATGGACATAGGAGGTGATCATGCATGAGTACCCTTCTTCACCCACACGTCACGTGCGTTTGGGGTGATATCCCTATAGGATTGGGTATGAGTGTTAGGACTTTCAAACCTTCTAGTGAAGCTTTCCAAGCAGTTGGTAAATGCACCAATCATCTTCATCACGTCCATCATTCCGGGATCACCATTTCGACCTCTTGATGACTCAACAGCCCAGGTCCTCTTGTCATTTCTTGGTCCTCTTAACCTTTGATCAGTAGCATTCCTCAATTCTCTCAACTTATGACAATTGGGTCGGGTGTGCCCTTGAAGTCCACAGTGATGACACATATGGTTCGTTCTAGAACCTCTTTGCAATCGAGGATGAAATTTTGCTCTGGCATCAAACCTGACCATAGATTGATTAAGGGGCTTGTTCAACACCCTTTGCTCAGCCATATTCTTCTTCTTCTCCACATTGGCTTTCTCAATAGTAGGGACAACTTTTTTTGGTTCTTTTGCCTTCACAAAGTTTACTTCCTTGGTTACCTTGATACTTGAACTACTTTCTCCAGTATATTCCAACCCAGTTTTGTCGGAGAAAGATTTTTGTGAAGAGATGACATCGTCAAGCTTCTTGGTAGAGACTCAGTCTACTTTGGCATTTGGTTGAACCACTTCAAGCTTAAGAAATTTCACCTTTGTGTAGGCCTCGGTTAACTCACCATTTAGCGTCTCAATCTCACACTTGGCCTCCTTATAGCGCACTAGAAGACTCTTATAGTCCTCCTTTGCCTTTTTCATCTTTTTCACGGCTGCCTTAGCCACCCTTGCATATTCTCCAGACTTTTCAAGAAGTGAATTGTAGTTCTCTTGAAGACCAGCTGTATCTTCATCTTCTTTAGCATCCGATTCTTCTACAATTCCCATGGATTCCTCATCACTATGCTCTCCAAGTTCTTGCACAAGCAAATTCAAGTCCTCCGAAGACTCAACATGAGCAATAGTCATAAATGCTGAGAAATTCCCTTCTTCATCACAGCTTGCTTTCGAATCAGAATTGGAAGAATCCGAATCACTAAGGGTTGTGGCATATGCCTTGCCCTTCCCTCTCAAATAGTTAGGACACTCCTTCTTGAGATGCCCATGACCATTGCATTCGAAACATACAATTCCTTGAGGGGATTGAAACTTCTTCCCATCTTTCATCTTGAACACCTTCCTATCACCCTTGGAGGAAGAGAACTTTCCTTTGCTGAAGGGCTTCCCACTGTTTTTCATTTTCAAAAATTTTCAGAAGTTCTTTGCAAGGAGTGCTACGTCTTTCTCCACATCATCCTCTTTGGTAGAGTTGTCCATTCTCTCGGTGATGGTTTAAAGAGCAAGAGATTTGCTCGGTTTATGAGAAGGCAATCCCAGCTCATATGTTTGGAGAGATCCAATTAACTCTTGGATCTTGATCTCATCCAAGTCTTTACTTTCCTCTATAGCTGTGACTTTTGCTCGGAAGCTCTCTGGCAATGATCGGAGGATTTTCCTTACTACCTTTGAGTCCTCTGTTTTCTCACCCAAGTTGAACTTGCCAATAACCACTTCATTCAGCTTACTGTAGAAAGAGTCAAATGACTTGTCCTCACTCATTTTCAGCTCCTCAAATCTAGTGGTTAGCATCTGCAACTTTGTATCCTTTACTTTCTTTGTTCCTTCATATGTGGTCTCCAATATCTCCCAAGCTTCCTTAGCTATTGTTATGTGGGAAATCCTGTGAAATTCATCTGGAGAAACACCACAAAAAATTGCATTCAAAGCTTTACTGTTAGCGTTAGCTGCCGCAAGTGCTGCCTTATCCCAAGTGGATTTAGCAGCCTCTGGTCTAGTCCATCCTACTTCTACCACATCCCAAACAGTATCATCAATAGAACACAAGAATGCCCTCATTCGGAGTTTCCAAAAAGCATAGTTATTACCATAAAAAAATGGTGGAACATTCAAAGATTGAGACCGGTCCATCTCAATATGGGGACAAGGATCGCACTAAGGTGTTTAAACCACAATGAGTGCCCCCGCTCTGATACCAATTGAAAGCTCGAAAATGTATTAAAAACACAAGAGCTGTTTAGACCCCCAATTAAAAGATTACGGCTCGATAGATTTTACATTAACTTAGTTCTAAGTGTGGAATATTGTAAATACAAGCAGATGAATAAACAAGCTACTCTAATCCATAATTAAAACAACACAGCAATAAAATGGAGTGTAAAAGAGTAGGGAAGAGAGATGCAAATACAAGATAACACACCGATGTGTTATCGAAGAGGAAACCGAAGAACTCAGCGAAAAACCTCTCCGCCGCCCTTCAAGCGGCAATCGATCCACTAGACAATCAGTTGGGATACATGGGTTAGCAAGAGACCCTCCAAGCCTAATCTACCCGATGTACCTAAGCCCTCCAAGCTCTTACTCCAACAAGGCTTCTCGGAATCGTGTCTTGTCTAGCTCTCCGGATCCCGCAACAAGCTCCATGTTGCATCTGCCATCCTTGGCTTCTTCCAATGCTTCCTAGCAGCACCAAAACCTCACTTGACACTCTCAAAGGGTGTGGTAAGTGTTTGAGCTATTAACCTCTCAATGGTATGGAAATGGAGAGGTAAGAGATGGGAAAATTCCACAAACAAATGTGTAGAGAATTGTTGGTATAACAATTTCTAACTCTCAAGTGTTTTAGCTAAGGTTTTCTCTCAGAGGCTCTCCTTATCATTTGTGGGTAATGAGGGTGGGTGCAGAAAGTGTGTATAAGATAGTATAGTCTGGCAGAACAGAAGGTCTTGCGGGTGTCTCGCAGGAAGGCCTTACCCGTGAGATACTCGCGAGACACAGCTAGCTCTTCGCATTCCAGTCATGTGCAGGGTACATGCATCCTCTCGCGGGAAGCTTAGTCGCGAGATACCGCGAAAACCTTCTTTGCTTCAATTGCTTGAGTCTTCACACTCTCTCTCACTATCACACAACCCTTACAATAATTTCCCACAACAAATACAGTGTACATAAGATTGAATAAAATTATAATCAAATTTGGCACGGAATAAAAGCTGACAAAATACATATTTGAAAATCACAACTTTACAGTGTGGATGAACTGAAGAACTTTGCAGCCAACAACCTTCTTAGTTGGTGATTGAAGTCGCGTACTGGGATCCGCGCATTGGTTAGTCACGTACTTGGGAGCCGTGCATCAAAAGGGGAACTGTCACTACAGAACAAGTCCAATTGGGTATTGGGGTAAGGGTTCAACTGTAGGTTGGTAAGGTACTTGGGATTCCTTTACTTGTAACCGCTTGTTGTGATAATAGTGGAGTTTCGGGAGTGGTGACCTGAAAATCACCCGGTGGGGTTTTTGCCGTTAGGTTTTCCCCATTCGTAAACAAATCACCGTGTCTTTTATTTTTCGCCGCGTATTTAGTTCTTTGGTGATTTATTTGTGCTACCACGTGCTTTGCATGTTAATTTGATTAATTAATAAACTTGGTTAATTAATTAATTAATTTATTACAAGGGGTCAATACGTTTTTGGCCTATCAAGTGGTATCAGAGCCCGGTCATAGGTTAGAGTCGTTGGAGCCGCATTGTGAGTGAGGGATTGTGAGAGATTTTCACAATTCGCTCCAATACCAATGAGTTTGGTCTGCGATTGAATGCTATAAAAGATTTGTGCCTCCTCATCCTTCACCAATTGGTCGTTGGATGGATCGGTAAGGCACACGGTCCGGCAAGTGGTATCAGAGCATGCACACTTTGATTAGGGTTTAATATTTGTTGTGTTAATCCATTGACCCCTGTTTGTCATGGATAGAGGACAATCGTTAATTATATCTCCTTTATTTGATGGCACTAACTATGCATACTGGAAAGTACGCATGAGAGCTTTCTTGCAGTCTTTAGATGAGAAGGTGTGGCAAGCTGTGGAGATAGGCTGGACCAAGCCTACAGAAGCGCTGGCCGATTGGGATGATGCGAAGATCAAGGCGGCAAACTTCAACAGTAGGGCATTGAATGCCTTATTCAGTGCGGTCACCAATGAGGAGTTCAAGAAGATATCCTTCACTGAAACTGCTAAAGAGGCATGGACCATCCTCCAGACAACCTTTGAGGGAACAAAGGCTGTCAAGGATTCGAAACTACAGAGGCTCACTATAAGCTTCGAAGAGATTAAGATGGAGGAGGATGAGTCGTTCGATGAGTTTTATGCCAAGCTCAAGGACATAGTGAACTTAGCTTTCAATCTTAGGGAAACCATTCCTGAACCCAAGATTGTGAGAAAGGTGCTCAGATCTCTGACTGAGAGATTCCATGCCAAGATTACGGTGATCGAGGAATCAAAGGACATCAACAAGATTCCTTTGACAGAGTTGGTTGGTAATCTACAGACTTACGAGCTAGGGTTAACAAGGATTGGTAAGTCAGGAAAGAGTAAGAGCATGGTGCTGAAGGCCAAGAACAGTGACACAGATGAGTCTTCAGACGATGAAGATTCTAAGATGAAGTCCTACGTCACCAGGCAGTTCAAGAAGTTTATGAAGAACGCAAATGGAAAGGGCTTCGACAAGGACCATAGACAATCTAGTTCTTCTCAGTTCAAGAGCCAAGATAAAGGGAAGAAGGATGCAAGGGATGGTGGTCAGTACACTGTTCTAGTAGAACCTAAGTGTTTTGGGTGTCAAGGATTCGGTCACATGAAAAATGAGTGTCCTACATATCTCAAGAGCATTGGGAAGAGCAAGGCACTTGCTGCTACTTTAAGCGACACTAAGCCTGAGGATGATTCCGACAATGAAGATGATGGAATCTTGAATGCCTTCATTGCCACTGTCAATCCTACTGAAGGGATTGTTGAAAGTGTGGATGAAGAAGAGGACTTGGTGGAGTCCAAGTTTGAGAAAATGGATGATCAAGATGATATCCATACAGCCAATGAAAAATTGTACAAAGTTTCTGAAAAACATGAGAAACTTTATAGGTTGGCCACCAAGAAGCTCAGTGATGTGGAACTTGATCGTGAAGTGCTTTCCATAAAGTTTGATGAAGCAAATCAGACTATTGGAGCACTGAGATTCGAGAAAAATTTCTTGGTTGATAAGACCAAGAAGCTTGAAGTGGAGCTGTTTCAAGTCAGAGCTCAATTGGAGAGGACTTTAAGTGCAAAGCTTGATGAGATGCTTAATCTTTAGAAATCTGCTTCCGATCGAACAGGTTTAGGGTATGGTCTTTCTTCCTCTAATATTGCTTCTACTAGTTCTACTGTTTTTGTTCCTCCTGCTAATAATGTTGAAATTGAGAACAATGATGTTAAAACTGTTTTAGCTAGTGAGAACTTAGACAAGAATAAATCTATCTTAGGAGCACCCCCTAAGCAAGATAAGAAAGAAGCTAAGAACCCTAGGGCTAAAAAGGCTAACTCTCAAAAGCCTAAACAGAAGAAGCAACGTCTCTGTCATCATTGTGGAGCTGCAGGTCATACTCGACCAAATTGCTATAAGTGGCTTGCCACTCAACAAAGCAACAGCATGATAGCACCTGGAAGCCAGAATCAGCTTCAATCCTCTCTTGCTCCCCTTGGAGATCTTCTCAAAGCCCTCATATTCCTTTCGAACTTGAACGGTTTCAATTCTTCTCTCTCACTGCCGGTTCAAGGGTTTAATCAAAGAAAATGTTCTTCTAGAGTGTGGAAGGAAAAGGGCTCCAAGTGATTCTATCACTTTCTTCTCTCTCTTTTTTGTTTTTGTTTGCATTACTTGTGTGTTTTGCTTTCATGTTTTGAGTCAGTCTAGTTTTTATGCTTTGCTTAACTTGTTTTTGTTTGGTTAATTTTTCAGTTTTGCTTTGTTTTGTTTTTCATATAAAAATTAAAAAAAAATTGAAAAATCAGAAAAATACAAAAACAGTGTGTGTTTTGTGTACATTGGTACTTATGTACCTTGGATGGCCATTGAAACAAAGTTTTTTGAACTTTGTATCTCTTGTAACTTAGATGAGAATCTCTATGCACAATTTAGCAAGTGAGCTTTGTGGCTCTTGTTTGTAATGAGTAAGATTAAGTTGTCTCTTGCACTTAACACTCGTATCACTCTTTTTGACGGGAAGGATTAGAAAATCCTAAGAGAAAGGCATAAATAACCTTCTCACCACTATTACCCACCAATCATAATGACACCTGTATGCTTCAGCATAGCAAAAGTGCAGTGTCAATGACATTTGTGTGCTTAGGCATAGCAAAATTGAAATGTCAAATATCTTTGGGTATTTCTTTTCTCTCTCTTATATGCCCATGCATGATATGCTTAAAAGAAAAATATGCAAAGAAAAATCAAAAGCCAAAAGATCAAAAGTGCTTTTAAATATGATTGCAAGCGTGTTTACTAGGAGATGTGAGAGTTATAGGATGTACTTCAAAGGTGATAATCCCCATCAAACAGTTATGATTGTGTGTGAGTTAAAGTGATTTTCTCATATCTCAAATTGTCATAACATGTTGACTCATTTGCATTCTTGCGATGTTTTTCACACACAACACGCAATATTCTTTGTTACTCTTGATACATATGCAGGTACAATGTGATTTGGCCATCACAAGGTTTTACATGTGTTAATGTATGCTCACTAAACTGTCTTAACTTGTTTTTGAAATATAAAATCGGTTAGACTTGTTTAGTGTGTGTGTGTGTGTTTTTGAAGATCCATGTGCTTAAAATTTTTGTTGAGAGATGTTTTTGAGAGCTTAATATGTTGATTGGATCATTGGTTGAGCTGCATACTTGATTGCATTCATATTTGTGTTTTTCTCTCCTCGAAAAACTGTTTTGAAAAACTGGCTCGACACCTCCTCGATACTTCCTCGATAGCTGGCTATCTGTCGAGCTTCCTTAGCTTTTTCTTATCGCAATCTTGCTAGCACCTTGACACCTGGTGTATCGAACGAGAAATCTCCTGGACCCTCGATAGCTTCTCGACAGCTGGTGGATCGATTGAGCTTCTGTTCTTATGTCTTTACCGTGTTCCTCGACACCTTCTCGACAATTGTATCTGGCGAAGTTGTTTTTCTCGACCCCTCCTCCGATAGATGTCTCGACACCTCTTGACACCTCTATCTGTCGAGAATTACTGAGGATCTATATATTCTCTCTCTTCGCGATCCGGTACTCATTTCTTCGATCTCTCTCGATTTGTCCGCCCCTGTTCATCTCCCAAACATTATCTCTCTCACTCCAAACCTCTTCCAAAGGTGTTTTTCAAGCTTTTTAAAGTCTTTCCTCACTTAGTAAGCTTCTAATCTCCTTCATTTTCATGCATTTCATGTTTTGAAACCTAGGTTTTGGGGTTTTTGAAAAATTTTGGGTTTTTCAAAATTGATGAGTTTTTGTTGATATTTTGGGATGAGTTTTAATTTAAATGAGTTTAAAATCTCATGCATTGCATCACATTAGCATTATAATAAGTATTGTCATGCATTTAGATGTGTGCAATCTGTTTGTGTGCTGATAGTTTTGGATTGGGTTGAGCCCATGATGCAATTTCTTTTGCAAGTCACATGCTCATGCATTTCCCATGCATACGTACTCCATTTTCAATATACTTGTTATATTTGAATTGTTTTGGAGCTTTTCTGATTGTCTACTTCTCTCTCTCCCTCTCTTTCTGTTTACATTAGTCGTGTCTATGGCACCTAAGCGTAAGTCAGCTCTGTCCCAGAACCCTTTGCGTTTTAGGGCATCGTCTTCTGATCCTACTTCGTCTCATCTTCGGTTCTGTGATAAAGATGCCCGAAAGGACTTCTCGGAGAACTTTTCTCGACGAGGTGTTCATTCAGAACGCCGAGTCATTTTGGCGAATTTCGTCGACACTGACCTTTCCACTATCATTCACAGTCGGGGATAGGAGTCACTGTGTGACGTTCCGGTTACTTGTCCGACCGTGCTAATCCAGGAGTTTTACTCTAACATGCATGGTTTCGATCTTTCAGTACCTCTCTTTTCTACTCGCGTTCGAGGTACGCGCATCACTGTCACACCGCAGCTTGTTGCGGATGTGCTTCATGTCCCTAGGGTAGAGTCTCTTGACTACCCTGGTTGTGAACGTCTACGGACTGTGTCCAAAGACGAGATGATTTCTGTGTTTTGTGAGCGCCTTTCTGATTGGAGTGAGCGTCAGTTCACACCATGTAAGGCCTTTGCTAAAGGTCCTAGATTCATGAACATGGTGATGAATTTTGTTTTGCACCCACTCTCTCACTATAACTCTATCACAGAGCCTCGTGCTCGATTCTTACTTTCCTTGTTAAAGCACCTCATTATAGATTTTCCTTCACATTTCATTCTTTCTATCTTAGATGTGTATAAGGATACGGCTACCCGTGATAAGCTCATTTTCCCTTCGGCTATCACGTGGATTCTATGCCATTTTTCTGTTTCTTTTCCCTCTTCTGACCATTTTTCTGTCATGTGTGCCATAGACTACGCTACCGTTAAACGTAGCGAGGTGCAGTTTCATTCTCGGCAGTCGGATTCAGCAGCTCCTCCCTCCTGTTCCACTCCATCACGTTCTGCTCCATCCACATCTGCTCCCTCCTCTTCTTCGGGCAATGTGTCACTTGGAGACATCATGGCGCAGCTGCAGCGCATGGATGCTCGTCTTGATACACTCTCTAAGGAGTTGTATCAGGTGAACATTCGTGTCGGTCGTATTGCACGATGACAGGCGACCATAGGTGGTTTTGCTCCAGAGGTTTCTCCTCCACCACCTCTAGTGGATTCTGATTCTGATGATGATGCTGATGGTGATGACGATGATGCTTCTGATGCTGATAATGGAGATGCTAGCTCTTCTGATGAGATGTCTACTTGACACTCTTACCCTTTGTCACTCGTGACAAAAAGGGGAAGTAGTTTTGGATATGAGAGTAGTCATACTTAGGGGGAGAGTTAGTATAGGACATTTTAGTTAGGAGGAGAGTGGTTGAGTGCTGAGGGATGTAGTGAGGATATTATGTATCTTTTCTTTTCTTTCTTTTATAGATACATTGTTCTTGTACATTAGGTCTTGTGATCACTTTTTACACATACATTGTACTTATTCTCTTTATATGTGGATGTATGTTTCTTTCACCTACCCTTACATGTGTTGTTTTTTTTCTCTCTTTATACATATGCTTCTTATTACTTGTATGCAATCTATTATTTCTGTTTCACACTAAGATGCCTTGATGAGTTTTGCTTAAAGTGTTTTAGAAATACAGATTGTCAAAGTCTACTTGTCATAAACTCTCTTCTTGCAAAGTTTTTCAAGAGTTTGTGTTAGGATAGATTTTATTGTATTCAACAAGTGAATATGAGTTGAGTGATTTATGACTTCTCTCATATGTTCATTTGTTTGTTGTGATTTTGTCACGGATTGCCAAAGGACATATGTGTTTCACTTGTTAGGAACATATGTCATGATATTATGTAATTGGCTTATCCTTTGACAAAACGCACTTTACTTGTATTTGGGTAGATTTAGGATATGTTTAAATACTTCAAGAAACCATGTTTCAAGATCAAGTGTTGAAGCCTTCAAGTCTGTTCAAGAAAACAAGCTGAAAGTGCAGAGTTATTAAAGCTCGATAGCTAGCATGTGTCGACGTTTAAGGAGCTGTTCAGTCCGTGGCTCAACAGCTTTTATCTGTTGAGGTTTAAGAAAACAGCAATCTGATTTGCTTTTCTTGGGATCCGTGATTATGTGTTTGGGTTTTCTTTTCTCCTAACCCTAAACATATAAAATGATTGTTTTAAGGGCCGTCAAAGAGTACACAAGTTGCACAAGTATTGAGAAACCTTGTTCAAGCAAATTGTGACTGAAGACAAAGTTCTTGCCCTTGTTCATCTCTTTCTCTTGAAGAAGTTGCTGTGTATTTGCACCGTAGGGTTTTGTAACCAAGCATCTTCTTGATTTTCATCATGTAGATGAACTGAAGAACTTTGCAGCCAACAACCTTCTTAGTTGGTGATTGAAGTCGCGTATTGGGATCCGCGCATTGGTTAGTCACGTACTTGGGAGCCGTGCATCAAAAGGGGAACTGTCACTACAGAACAAGTCAATTGGGTATTGGGGTAAGGGTTCAACTGTAGGTTGGTAAAGTACTTGGGATTCCTTTACTTGTAACCGCTTGTTGTGATAATAATGGAGTTTCGGGAGTGGTGACCTGAAAATCACTCGGTGGGGTTTTTGCCGTTAGGTTTTCCCCATTCGTAAACAAATCATCGTGTCTTTTATTTTCCGCTGCGTATTTAGTTGTTTGGTGATTTGTTTATGCTACCACACGCTTTGCATGTTAATTTGATTAATTAATAAACTTGGTTAATTAATTAATTAATTTATCACAATGGGTCAATACGTTTTTGGCCTATCATCCCGCAACAAGCTCCATGTTACATCTGCCATCTTTGGCTTCTTCCAATGCTTCCCAGCAGCTCCAAACTATCACTTGACACTCTGAAAGGATGTGGTAAGTGTTTGGACTATCAACCTCTCAATGGTATGGAAATAGAAAGGTAGGAGTTGAGAAAAATCCACAAACTATTGTGTAGAGGATTGTGGGTATAACAATCTCTAACTCTCAAGGTGTTTGGCTAAGGTTTTCTCTCAGAAGCATTCCTTAACATTTATGGGTAATGTGGGTATATATAGTGTGGATACAGAAAGTGTGTATCAGATAGTACAGTCTGGTAGAACAAAATGTCTCGCAGGTGTCTCACGGGAAGGCCTTACCCGCGAGATACTCGCGAGACACAGCTATCTCCATCCTGTCCTGACTCTTCGCATTCTAGCATGTACAAGTCACATGAGTCACTTCGCGGGATGCTTAGTCGCGAGATACCCGCGAAAACTCTTCAGTCTTCAATTGCTTGAGTCTTCACACTCTCTCTCTTTATCACACAACCCTTACAATCAGATCCCACAATAAATACAGGGTACAAAAGATTGAATAAAATTACAATCAAATTTGGCACAGAATTAAAGCCAACAAAACACATAGTTGTAAATCACAACTTTACATATATGATAAAGGGTCTTTAAACAGCTTATTGTCTTAACAAAGGTCATCTGTGTTTTTACAGTTTATGTCCTTATTTGGTGTGCTTTTTTCCCCCACAGGAGATTGTCATAAAATTGGGAAACTCTGTTGCCAACGAATTGAGGCTTTTTAACTACTTATTTCCTTACCAAAGGTCAGCTCTTTTTTATTGTTTATGTTGTTATTATTATTGGTCAATTATTTGATAGGCTGTTGATATTCTATTTATTAGAGCTTTTAATGTTTTCATTTTAACGGTAGTCACAATTGTACCAAAACTTTCTATTATCCCGTCAATCTATTTTCAAGTCATTAAAAAATATGACAAGTAGTTAGTTGTGATTTTCCATAGTACCTGCTTATTTTGTTAACAAAGGTCAGTTTTTTCCCCCTGTTTATGTTGTGATTACAAAAGTATGATTAGTATTTAACCCTGATAATGTATAAATAATTGCTTATTCTCTTGAAAAAGGTTAGCTACTTTTTTACTGATAGTGTTGTTATTATTACTGGTAAATTATATGACTTATTGTTAATATGCTTTTCGTTAGAGCTTTTAACATTTTTGTTTTTATGGTATTCACAAACTACTAGAACTTTTTATTTTCCCAGCTAATAAATTTTCAAGTAATTAACAAATATGGTGAGTGGTTAGCGGTAATGTTGTGTTAGTGGTTCGATAATACAAGTATATTATTTGAGATAGTTATGGATGAAGCATGAGCTAGAAGGTCAAAAAGGCGATTGATTTTAAATAAAAAAAGAGCTATTCGAACTCAAGTAGAGATGTGTTGTAGAAGTGAAGTGGATCCTGGCAACCTATTTGATGTTCCTATTTCGTATGGTCCTGGTACCTTTGCCCTTCAACGTAAAACCATCAATGGAAATCTATTTGAGGTACCTAGAGAAGTATGGTTCTGGTATTTGTACCTTTGAATATCATGATAAAAATGGTGCTACTAAGAGATTGAAATCGGGAAAAACAGTGGGAATTATCAACAAACAATTAGTGAAGGCTCCTATTATTGGATGTGATTTTCATTTTGGTAATGTGGAAAATACGCTGGTGCTGTCTCAATTGAATGATGAAATCCTCCAAAGATGTGACAAAGAAGTTATAGATGACAGCTTATTAGATGTTCCTGTGGATGTGATGGTAGAAGAGGTGGCAACTGATTTTATTCCAAATAGTGCGAATACTATCTTTGGGAGCACTTCACATGAATCCAATACTATATCAGGTTAGCCTTTTGTTATACTAATAATGTGCAATGGCTGTTTGGAATCTATCTTTGCACTACTAATAATGGTAAATTTAGCAGATGATCTTCGTAATGAGCACTTGATCCACGTGATAAGCCCCGCCGAAGTTGCTGCCCCTACAGGTAATGAATGGAATAGAACTTAATTTTTTCCTTTTAATTTTTTTTTTTGTGCACATGCCTTTTAAAACTATATGTATCGACATCCAAATTAAAATGCATGCATATGAATGTTTGAAAAAACACCCGAAATCCAGTTTGTTTTTCATTACTCCATCAGTAAACCCAACTACCTAAGTAGCTTAAATAAATAAATAGCTGACTGTTTTCTTTCTCTTGCCCGCTAGCATTAAAATCAACAATAAGACTTTGTCCATTAACCCCTCTCTGTTGTAAGGTACCAATTACCTCTTCGCCTCTTCGTTGTTTTTGTTAATAACACTTTTATCTTCTTTTCCCTTACCAAAGATAAATGAGCTTCATACTTCTATTCATGGTTTCACAAACAAAACCAGGTCAGCCCTCTGATTAGCCGGCTTTCTTAAAAACATTGAATCTTGTGGCAATACCTCTTTGACTCTGTTTTTGTCTCTCTTTCTGTTTGTTATTTGTTTCAATCACATACTTAAAGTAAGTAAGAATCTAACTAGAGCTTCATTTTGTTCTGGACTCTTTATATTTAAATAAAACCCGTGAAAGAAAATATTTATGCTCTTTTTAAAAATTGCTTTCTCTCACTATATGTATGGACACCCAAATTAAAATACATCCATATGAATGTTTGAAAAAACAGTCGAAATCCAGTCTGTTTTGAATTAGCAATTGTTCAGATTTATCTATTTAATTGTAGAGCTAAACAAGTTGGTTCCAATAGCTACCAATTATATATTTGACATTCTATCTAAAACTTGATTTTGTTCTAGATTCTTTAAATTTAAATAAAGCCTGCTAAAGAAATTATTTATGCTCTTTTAAAAATTACTTCCTCTCATTAGTTGGTAATTAGTTTAGTTGTGCTCACTGTTGGTTTTGTACCCTTTTCTTTTGACTGGCCTCCTTCTCATGCCACATCTCTTGATTGATAGATTTATTGATAGATTTAGTTGTGCTCACTGATTTCTGAATTACTGTTTTCTCGTGTCTCTTATATAGGTTTTCAACGCATGATGTCTAAATCATTGCAGGCAAATATTTCAGGATGCAATTGTTGTTGGTGGGGAAAATATCACCTCACAAGTAAGACCAAAAAACCCTTTCAAAGTGACAGAATTTTCAAAACTGCTTGTGGGGAAACTTCTTTCTATTTTGTTATTCTCCAATTATTTGCAAAAACAATTATTTGTCCCATGAAAGAAAAAGATTTTGATTTTCGTCTTTCCATGGTCCAAAACTTTTTCAGTTTAACTTTGTCTATTTTTATATCAAATTGCTCAAGAAGAGTTAATATTAGTATATAAATATTCTAAAACCTTTACCATAAAAGAGTTTCTAGAAAATTTTTCATTATAGATAATTTATTTGAAAACTTGATTTAATTTAAAAAAAAAAAAAAAAAAAAAAAAAAAAACACCCTATGACCGGATCTAAAGGTTAGGTTGGGAGATAATTTTTTTCCAATAATTTTAGTATCATTTGGTATTTTTTTCACCGTTCATCTGCTGATTACATTGGGTAAATCCTTTATCTGAATTGATCGAATATGCACTTATTAATCCTTTCAGTTGTAAACATAACATCTATTTTCATGGTTAAATGGTTAATGTAACTTTATGAATCTATGAATCTGTTACTGCTACTGGGCTCTTTTATTATTTGCAAAGCAAATATTGTCTTTTATTTTTTGGCTACACAAAATGAGCTTCAGGATATGGTTTATCAGCAGCTCATTTTTGGAGTTATTTGGTAATACGCACATTGTCTTTTTTCCTTTTATTTTTTCTTTTATAAGTACACACGTTGTCTATGGGCCAAAAATTGTTAGAGCAATAGTTCAGAAAATCAGCTTCACTCTGAGGCAGCAAGAACCAGAGCCAAAGGTATAATAATACATGTACCCATTTGATTATAATTAACCACAGCAGTTTGCTCTAGGCTTATGACTTCTTTGACATGATGAATTGGGTTGATGGGTTTGTAACCCGAAATGAATTTTAAAGTGATGACATTTGTACTACCATTAACTGTATTAACTGCAACAATAGTGTCTGATATGTTCTCCAATACCCTGGAATCAGAGATCAAAAGCTGTTATATAGTCGATCAAGTAAACCTAAAAAGTTTGTGTCAATAGTTAAAAAGTTAAGTTATTGAACAGATCAACATGAGGTTCAATTAAGATTCAATGTTATACATTTATTTTCGTTTTGGTTGATTCATTGAACTGGTTTGTCTTACATTCTTGGGATCCGAATGGTTGCCCACTTTCTATTACTGTGAATTGTTAGGGGACTGAAACAGGAGTTCAATGGACCTAATTAATGGGTCATGTTAACTGTAAAGTGTTAATATTAATGGATAGAATCAATTAAATTCATTAAGAACCAATTGCAATACAAAATTCTATATGAATTTAACCATTTCACCATCAAATTCATGTATAATCATTTCAAAATTCGTAAACACATTATTATTATGTATTGTTATTTAATATGATACTATGAACCTTAACAAATCATTTTATTATAAATAGTAACTGAAATATTGTACCACTATTTCAAAAAAAAAAAAAAAGAATACTTTAAAAATTCTTCATACTGACATATTGGTTGAAATCTTTTCGAAAGTAGGCAAAGATTCGGCAACACTCCTGGGAAACATTAAGCTAAGGTATAAAAAACTATTTTCTCAATTTGTATCTACTTATTTATTTCCCTCTATATAAATTATTCAGTCTATTAATTTAATCTTTTCCTTTTTCTTAATTAGTTGCAAACGCTTCAACAAGTTAACAGAAAACAAACTAGTCCTCCAACAAATTCAACTGACTCCATATTTCAATCACCCAGCTCTACTACATGACAAAGAAAAAACCCTAATTTTTCAGTGTTATGAAGCAGAAAATCTTGATGCGCTACTGATAGTAGGAAGCTGGGAATACTTTTTGAATGAAGAAGTCGTTGAAGGAAAAAATTTAATTGAAAAAGCTCTTCCATGTGGCAATTTTATTGCAGCTTATATACATGGAATCATGCTACTTTGTGAGTCAAATCGGGGAGGCATTGATAACCTTTTGGAAATTTTAAATGATGAACATGGGAAGCATTGGCTTCGAAATTGTTGAAATATGCTTTGACATGTAGCTGCGGGAACCGCCTTGTATCAAATTCCAAACTTTCAAGCATGCCACAAAATTGGAATGGGACATTGGAACCGAGATGAACCTTATCCTTACGGTTATGCAAAATTTGTGGTTACGTGCAAAAGATGCTCAATCGACCTTGAAATGTTTAAGTTGGTGAATAAGCTTCTTTAATTCTCTTTTATTTTATTTTTTTCCCTCATTGTAGCATCACTTAAATAATAAGATGAAATATTCTATTTTTTTATTAATTATTTGTTAAGCTTTGTAAAAGTTTTACAATTATGATTTCCTTAATGGTTTGCCAAAAGGAATGATTATCGATTGTGGAAAATTCAAAGTTTAATGAATTGTTATCCTTGTGATTATCAAAAATTTGTACTTACGTCTCATTGAATATAAAAACCAAACTAAATTCCTTTTTAAGATTTCATCTAAACTCTCATTTTCATCCCATAAAATTTGAATCATCTGCATTTTCTAATAAAGTTTGCTAAATTATAAATTAGAACCATCATTTCTAACTAAAAATCTCCGCATTTATACACCTAATCTACCAAACAATACCTACTAAATAATAAAGCACAATTTTTCTTGTCCAAAGCATATTTTATGTCACTGTGATGACATTGAACCATACTCATGTGGAAGCACACAATAATAAAATAAAAGTAAACCCCACAGGTCACACATCACATAGCTCCCAGAAATCAATTATACAAATTCAATCAAACTATACTAATTTAAGCTAGCAGATAGACAATACAAATAGCATTTCCTATACACCCAACGTACAATTCACCTATGCACACAAACCACTCTTATGCCAATTATTTATAAGCAATTACAAGTAAAGCCCCAGTTGATAAGCCATATCATATAAGGTTTGCTGGTCTGCTCGACTGAAATTGTAAAAAAATTACATAATGCTAAGTTTTGTTAATGAAATTTTCTGGTTAATAATATGAATTTAGACTTAACTAAGCCTTTTAAAGATGAATAAACTCATGATTAATAAATAAATAAGAAAAACCAATAGTATCACTTAAATAATAAAATGCAATATTTTTTTTTTCATTGTTTTATTTAATTATATCCATTCCTTTGCGGTAGCACGGGTTACATACTAGTTTTATTATGGGAATTAAGCTGGTTGGATGAGAATTAAGATTGATTGGTTTTGCATTTACGTGTGTCGGTATTGGATAAGTTTCGATTCAACAAGACTCTCTCTATTTATGCGTGCAGGTACTTATATATTCTTCTTCTCTATTTTGGTCCAATAACTTAATATTTAATGTAATTTTAGATTGCTAACACTTTTTCTGGTTTTTGGGTTATAGATTTGGTGAGCAATTTGGGTGCAATTGCGAGGTATGGGACCAAGGAATTTATGGAGGCATTGTAGGCTAGAGCGAATGTGTGCATGATTGGCCAATTTGGTGTTGGGTTTTAAGGGAATTAGGCTGCTTGAAGTGGTAATTTACGCTACTTTTTTCCTAATGTAATTTACGCTACTCTTTTTTAGAGGGTATTATGTAAACAAGTTTTTCCATGTAATTTACGCTATTTTTATAAATGTAATTCCACTTTTTTTTAGAGGGTATTATTATATTATATATTTGAGCTACTGGATAATGTTACCCAATTTAACCCTCACATGAAGTGGTCGTTATCTAAGAAATTGTTGTAAATAGATTTCTTTTGTAACATAAATTATATTTATCATTTGTATAATTCTATGTGAAATTCAATTTACATTTTTTTTTTTTTTTATAATTATTACTTTACTGCTCCATAAACAATGTTACGTACATTTTCTCAGTTTTAAGGGTAATTGATATCTTTGAAATTTAATCTCTTTTTAACTTTTGTTATGGATGTGTAGTAAGTGGCTAACCATTATTGATCCTTTCACCGTAAAATAATTATATTTGAAATTTCAACTCTTTTTCACTTTTGTTATGGATGTGTAGTAAGTGGGATTTTTTTAAATGTGTAGTTTTTCTTTTTTTGATAAACTTTTAAATAAGGATAGGGTCACACCAATTCCCCACCTTAATCTTTTAAATTTCCCTAAAATTTAGCCTTTTATTTTCTTGGACAATCAGATATGTTAGTGCTTAAATATAAGGATATGGATGGAGAAGTGGAAACATATATACTTTTGGATAATCAGTGACAGGAAATAGGAAACATAGGTATTAATTATTAAAATAAATCTATATAATGTTCATCCAAAAGTATAAACATGTTCTCAGAGGCAAATTTATATAACGACAAATTTAATCTAATTTTAACTATAAACTAGCCTCTGAGCACGCGCGTGCTCAGAGGTTGTTCTATTGGGTAAGGGTTAATTTAGAGCATTTATTATAATTTGGGATTACTACATTTTCCAATCACAAAAAAAAAAAAAAAAACCTAGGGGTGTGATGAGTATTATGTGCGGTGAAATAATTTTCCATGACAACGCCATACTTTTTTTTTTTTTTTTTTTTTTTTTTTTTTTTTTTGTGTGTGGAAAATGTAGTAATCCCAAATTATAATAAATGCTTTAAATTAACCCTTACCCACAAAATAGAACAGCCTCCGCGCATGCGCGTGCTCAAAGGCTAGTATCTGTTTAATCTACTTTTATGATCTCTTTTTATTTTTTTGGTATAGCCATTGCAGAACTAATCGATAATGCATTTGATGAGGTAGGTTCCTTTCTATTATCATTTCAATGACTATAGTTTTTCTTCAAAAATGCATATGTTATTAGTGAGGTTACCTTATCCACATTCCAGTTGAAGGAAAAAAAGAAAGGAAAGGATCATTCAATATAAAAGTCATCACACATTGTGAATGTGAATATGGTCATATTATCATAAAATTAAAACCATGTTTGCGGACCTTGAAGAGTACATATAATAATATACAAATACTTGAAAATCACATTAAATAACTTTCATATAATCTATGGAAGCTACAAAAACTACTCTCCCCCCAACGCTACAATCCCTACTTCCCCTGTCTGTTATGTATTGCCAAAGGCAATCATCAAGAGTCAGAGGGTGGAGGAGATGGAAAAGCACTCCTATACTCTAAAAAATCTGCTCTTAAAGCAGCAACCTTAGCAATAAGCCCATCTAAAAGCTGTCCATGAGCTGCTTGAGTTGTCATAAAGGTCTTCATCATAACACGAAGAGAGAGAGGAGGAGGAACGGTGGGCTCCACAGCTGCGCTATCAACATGTACCTCATCGTCACCATCATCCGCAACAACAGCTGTAGGATCAACAGGACTATCCTCAGCATGAACATCTCCAGCGGTGGACTGTACTCGTGGTCTTTTTGATGAACCAACACTCGGTCCAACATTCTTCTTTTGTGCACTTCGCTATTTGAGAAAGGTGGCTCCTATAGGGGTTGTAATGTGGATCTACTCTAGGGAAGGAAAGTTTTCTAAGTGTAAAAAGTTTAGAACCCTATAGATGAAAATTGGAAAGAATAGACCATGCTTCTTACACTTGCTCCTATGCACCTCAGCAAGCGTTTGAATGAAAAGGGAAGGAAAACAAATAGAGGCATCAGTGACGAGGGCGTACAAAAAGAAACACCTCTCTATAAGAATAGTATGGACATGGGAGATGGGGAAGATGTTGTGACAAGCTATCCTAAAGAAGATATAGTTAAGCTCGGTTAACTCGCTCGAGTTAATTCTTGGGTCAGATCCCCATGTCACTGATCTTCTGCAAAGAAGAGTCATGACATCAGATATAGGAGGTCACTCCAAGTATGGATAAGTAGGTCTACAAACACGAGGTACATTAAGAGCATTAAATACATCGTCCTTAGTTATGACAAAACTTTGACCTCGAATCCAAGAACTCAGATTATCATCATAACAAATACGGAGATTGGAATAGAACTCTCTAATCAGGGCAGCTGGAGAGGGTTGTAAATCTTTACACAGAGACAACCAATTCCTACACTGTAGATTCCTATGGACAGAAAGAGGTAATTCATCTAGATTGATTTGTCGTTCTGGCCAAATATTCCTATACTGAATTAAGTTTTCAAACCTTTGCTCGTTTGTAACCGTTTCAAACCTTATTTGATCAAAGGCAATTGCAGGCTCAGATGAGGAGGCAGACACTCTTTTGGCTTTGGTTTTAATGGTTTTAGACTTCTTAGGAGCCATAACTAGGATCTATAGAGACGAAACGAAAGCACAACAGAAAACCAATATTCAGAACTGCGTTAGAGACACATAAACACAATGTACATATGCATGAGGAAAAGACGACATGATGCATGGATATAGTTGGGCCATGAATGAATGCATTGAAATGATCAATTTTATGGAAATATATGAACATGGACCTATGTAGTCAAGTTATTTGAAAAACATGCGAACCCACACTGCACATTGTGCAGCGGGTGTAAAACCAGTGACTACCAATCCATCAAACTTTAGACGGTGGTCAATTTCAAGCAATTATACCCAATTCAACAAAACCCCAAATTCCATGAAGAACAAGATTGGTGAATGAACCAACATGCATACCCAGATGTGAAAAATTTGAATATAAATGATATAGAACGTGTCACCAACATGCATACACAACAACCCATGAACCAGTTCAGATCAAAACTACTCCAATTCATCAAAATCCCCAAATTCCCAATATGAAGACATGAACCCTAATTTCCTATTTTTCACAAATCATGAGTTCTTTTCAATTAAAGGGTAGAAAACGTGTGTACAACATCCATACAAAAGAACCCATTACATATTTCACGTCAAAACACCCACACCCATGAAAATCCCTAAATTCCATATGAACACATGAACCCTAAATTCAATGGGCTTTTACAAATCAGTTATGTTTATGTAATTAAAAGGTACAAATCGTATGAAAAACATGCATACGTAAAAACCCATGAACCATTTCAGACCACAACGCCCAAAATCATGAAAATCCCCAAACTTGCATAGTTCAAAATTTCAACTTTTAGAGGGAGATTAATGCAGGATTTTCAGTTAATTTGAATGGGAAGCAAGGGTAAAAGAGTCTTACTACAGTTGAGGATCGATGTTTGGAGCCCGAGAAGTCGCTTTTGAGCCTGAGGAATCGAGAGCGATTGAACTGATACTTCTGTGGGGAGTCGAGTGCAGCAATCCAACACTAGAAATAACACTGACCAGTCCAAATATGGAGAATCCACATAACTCGATATTAGCATAATTGAGTACTATAATACTCGCTACCTCTAAAGTCGAGTTTGATAATATCTGACTGATCCAAACCAATCAAATACCAATTGGTTTTTACAGAGAAGTTTGGCTGGACTCATGCATTTTTTTGATGGGTCGAACCCCAGTTTCTACTGATCCAAAGGGAGGGAAATTCGTCATCAATACTCGACTACACTGGTATCGAGTTTTGTAATTAGAACTTGCTACCTCTAAAGTCGTGTACTGTCTGGTCGTGGCGATCAAAATATCCAGAAACGATTACGCATTACTCGATGTCAGTGGTATCGAGTTACTATAACATAACTCGATATCACTAACATCGAGTTATGTGGAAAACCCTTCCACAACAATCATACTCTAAGCATGTTTCTTTTGTTGTCAGCTGCAGCTCAGTTTTATCAATACACCAGCTATGTTATGTTTATTAGAATTTTCATGAAGCACTTGTGCATTGCAATAAATAGTTGTTTTTGAGATTGCCCCTACTATAAATATTTTTTGCCACCAAGTTGTAGAAGCTGGAAATCGTACTAAACATAAGGCACTGCTTATAATAACTATAATTTACATGTAACTGAATTGTTCGCTTGACCAGCTTAGTGAATCCTCCAAAGTACATAACATTAATGCCATTAAAAAGTGCATGACCACATAAGTACATAACAAAGTACAGAACTTAGTATCAACTTCCAAGCAAAAAATGACCAGTCTAACACCATCTTCTCATCATGTACCCGTTCAACTGGTGTCGTTCGGGTGCTTCCTCAGGCAGTGGGGATCATCCTGGCTGCGCAACGTACGTCTGTTATCACCCATCCACCTTGGCTGCCGTACCTACTGTAAACAGTTCAAATATGTTATGTACACTGGACCTATATAAGTTATTAACAAGCAATATAGCCACAACAACGCTCAGATTCATGACTTACAACGAAGGATGTGACAAAACTATTGAACAACCTCATTTCATGATTCTCCAGTGAGCATCATATTTAAATAACAATTGGACTCATTTGCCTATCCATGCATGAACACCAACGTTTGTTTCATCTTCAAACCAAATACTTACCATGGCAATAGAGAACAATTTACTACTAATGAGTTGTTAACAGTCATGTAACGATTTATATGACAAAAGTTGTTAAGAAATGGAAGCTTTACCTATGATGCAGCTCCACCGCTCGTTGACTCTGCATTTCGAGTAGGACATGTTCTACGGCTGTGCCTCTCTTGGCGACACAACCCACATCTTGACTTTGGTCCATTCTCGATCCATAGGGAGCTTGGCAACTCCCTATCATCCTCGTCCATCTCATTACGGATTCGTGTGGATACAGGCCGACCTTTGTTCCGGATCAATCGTGGGTTGGGCATCACTAGTCTAGTTTCTTCCGAATTCGGCCATGCTAATCTGTCTTTCAACGGTTGGAATACCGGTTCGTAGCTGTGGTACCTATAAGTCACGCTATAGCAAGGATCAATAAACTGCTGCGCATCGTGCTTATACTTTGCACAAATTGCTATTATGTGTGAACACGGGATCTTGTACGCTTCCCATTTCCCGCACGTGCATGTCATACCCCGAAGATCAACCCTATGCGTGTGTTGTTCGCCCCCATTACTCAGAGGATTACCCGGTGTGTCAACTTGATATAACCGCGCTTGTGCACACATCCATGTCACCATATGGTCCTTTGCCTTTGCTTGATTTTTTTCAAACTTGTCCATGGCATACTTGCACCATTCTTGACCCGCTTCCAACTGATCTAGAGTGAGATTACGACGAGCGTCAAAGTACGAGTTTGTACGTTTTTAGACCCCTTAAAAACACAACTGAATTAACCTAGTAAATTAGCCAAGTGATTACTTAGTCCGAATTTCAGATCTAGGTTAACACAATCATATAATCATATCAATGTAAAGTGCGAAATATAAAGAACACAAAGATATGATGACCCAGGAAACTACACCGGTAAAAACCTGGGGAGGATTTAACCTAGCTATCCTCAAGGTAAACCTGAATCCACTATGAAAGAATCGAAGTTTTACAATAGTGACTTAGACTACTAACATCCTATTGCTACCCACCTGTAGAAACTTATTGACACGACCACGTGCAAGCTTCGAGACCAAGGACTCCTTTTTTCTTGGATTCTCCAGCAAGTACAAGCACACCCGCTTGTGTTTCTTTAAGCTTTTTAGTGCAGCAACTGAATGATCATCAAGCTCTCAACATAATCTCCTTCTTTATAATCCTAAGCATGTGTGAAGGCAACCACCTCTAGATCTCACAAGAGATTCACACATACAGCAAATAGAGCAACCAAGTCCTTAGAGAGTTTTTGGGTACAAAACGCTAAATATATAAGAGGCACACTCTTCTCTCTTTAAAAAATTTATAAAAACGTGCTTAGGGTTTCCTTTATATACTAGGAGTAAAACACTTAACCCTACACATCATACGGGCTTAGGACTGAGTTGGAAAATTCTGCAGAAAAACGTTCTGCCCGAATTTCGATTGATCGAGTCTAATTCTCGATCGATCGAGCCAAACAGAATTGCACACTTAATTTTGCAATAACTCGATTCCAACTTTAAATAAAAGACCTATACTTTGAGCAAGTTTAAACAAGACTAACATCTGTTTTAATTATGGTTTGCCAACATTACAAAATTGAGTTCTAATACATTAGTTCCTAATTACTTAGAACCTAACAGAGTTCACTTTGAAAAAGGTGAACCTCACCATTGCCGTTATTGGCAAGCTGCGTGCACCTTTCAGTACTCCATTAAAGCACTTCGATAGGTTGGTTGTCATTGCTCTGTATCAACACCCTTCGTCGTGTGCAGGTGTCCACTTTTGTTTGTCTTCAGCTTCCAGGTACCTGTGTACAGCCGGCTTGACATTGCGAATTAATTAGAGTGTGGCTTCAAACTTTCTGACTTGATTCGCACTTGCTGCCCTTCATACCAAGTTCTTCAACTCCGGAATTTTCCATTTTGTTTTAACATTGCTAGCTACATGGCGGAGGCAGTACCAGTGATGGGCTTGGGGAGGTTGCAACCAAGTCATACTTGTGTCATCAAAGCAGGCTTTTATCCCCGAATTTAGGTCAGAGATGATGCAAAGATTGGTCCGGTCCGTAACAAATCATGTTAGGCATGCCAAGAACCATCCCCATGTCTCCTTGCTCTCACTCTCAACAACGGCAAACGCGAGCGGATAAACCTCGTTGTTAGCATTCGTTGCCATTGTTATCAATAACTTTCCCTTGTACTTACCATAGAGGTGTGTTGCAACGATACTTATCACCGGCCTGCAATGTTTAAACCCTTCAATACATGGACCAAAAGCCTAAAAGGCACAGTTAAATGTGCAAGTTCCCAGCACACCACGGCTATCGCACTTCAACTGTGTCACTGTGGTTGGATCTTCATCTTTTAACGCCACCAGAAACTGAGGCAATTCTGCGTACGACTCATCGAAATCCCTGTAGATAGCCGCAACCACTTTCTGTTTTGCATCCTAAACCTTATAGTGAGACGCCCAATGGTTGTGCTTCGCATGTAGAAGACTACGCAGGGTTGCTATTGTTCTTGAAATGTCTTCTCGTACGTATGACTCAAGTGTGATGGCAATGAACTTCAAATCCATCATCCTTCCATCATGATCCACCTAGAGTGACGAGCAAGTGTGGGGACCCTTACATGTTATGATCATCCATAGCTTGTGCCTTTTACTGCAGATAGCTCGAACTGACCACGAACATGCATCGTGTACACACGTTACAACCAATCTCTCGGGGTTTGACTTCATGTACTTAAATTTCTTATTGAGCCCCATAGAGAACATGGTTAACGCGTGCTAAACCGCAGCTTTATTCTTGAATAACATCCCCTTGCTCGGTTCGTCCTCCGGTCGCCAACTCATCAGACCTATTTCCATGGAAGGTGATGGGTCATGAATGTTATCCCATGTGTTTGACGTGAACCATTCGGGGTTAAGGTTCGGATTGGGGCAAGCATCCACATTGTTTTCAACTTGTAGTTCGTCTAAAAATTTCGGATTGTCCTCCGGTCCATCATTATCAATGAACTCCTCCTACTCATCTTGAGTGTCATCCATTTCGATTGCCTTATCCAAGTAGTTTTGTATATCTTCATTTCCATGAGTATACCCTTGACCTTTACGGGTATGGATAGACCCTAACACTTCGGCGTCTTCAATATTGTCCATAGCAACCGTATTGCATGGTCGAACGTTGTAGGGCAAAGACGTATTGGCTGTAACTAAAGGGTACACGATGGTTACAGGAACTGATTCTTGCTCTCCAGCTCTACTGGCATACTACGAACCCCTGTCGACAGTAAACCCAACAGTGTCAACAGTTACATACAAGTCAGAACCTATGAATTGCGGTGCCCACTTTATCATTCCCCACATTATGTCCACATCATCATCGCATTGTAACTGAATTGAATTGTAGAAAACTTGGGTACCCACCAGTTGCTGAGGAGCCTGAAACACAATGGAGATGTCATGGGAATCCTTGTCTAACCCAAAAGTTGACATTATCTTCCGTTTCAGTTTTCTCATGTGTATCCCACGTTTCACTTCAATAAGCTTCCTCTTTTGGTTCGGACCTCAGTATGATAGCCCATGCAAATCATTAATATATGCCTCCCCGTCGTAGTTAACGTAGAAGTAATGCGGACTCATAACGGAATTGAACCACAAATAGTAATAATTGTATCATGCTGTGTAATATTGTGAAACCGTAGGCTAACTATATATGTCCTATGTTTGGGTGTTCATGCAGCTAAACAAACCTAAGCAAATTGTGCTAAAAACCCCATCTTTTTTATCATAAATTTTTGTCCTTAAAGTCTTGATGCTAAAAAATACTATTGAATAATTGTATCATCTAGTCCATCAGACTGAGATTTCGAAAAAAAAAATGTTCGCA
Source organism: Notholithocarpus densiflorus (assembly GCA_030021035.2). NCBI lineage: Eukaryota > Viridiplantae > Streptophyta > Magnoliopsida > Fagales > Fagaceae > Notholithocarpus > Notholithocarpus densiflorus. The sequence continues at coordinate 920,228 of JARYZH020000159.1, read as the reverse complement.
CAATGTGTTTGGGTTTCATGTAGGATATTGTTAAACAAATGAGAATTCAGAAGCATTGCAAATAAGGGAGATAATTCCTAGCATGCAACATGTACCACATTATTATGTTCAGATACCCCCTATTCCTATTACAACATTCAAAGAATTTGTGTTATCATAAATTGTACTACAAGTGTCATCAGTTATTACCTATCAAGTAAGATGTTGACAGAACAGAGAAGACGTGGACAACAAACAATTACTGCACTTGGTGAAGCTGGTCAATTGAACTTGAAACTAGCAGTAGAAGTTATGACACAATGGTAGAACTCTCAGACCGGTACACGTTCAGAAGGGAACCCCACAGTTCATGCATGCCAAATGGTCAGTGGTCCCAGAAGGTGGGGGATAATTTAACAGTACTCGATTTTATGTAAATCGAGTTCTGTATAACTCGGTTATACAGAAACTGAGTATTATTAAAATCCAGTGTATAACTCGGTCATAGTGAAATTGAGTATTATTTACTTCACCTAAATACAGTTGGGTAGCAGTTATACATACTCGTCTCTCTGACAGGCGAGTTGTATCTACATAACTCGATTTGTTGATAATCGAGTACTGTACTCGACCCTAAAGAAGTCGAGTATTGTACCCTTGTTATATTAAAAGACAACTTCCTCTCATTCTGGTTGGGGGGTATGGGCAAAAGAAAACATTCAGACATGGAGAAGAGAAGCCTCCTTTGCTTCTAGAGGTAACATGCCCACATGTTTTATAGTCGTGATTAAACAATTTACCACTGTACAATTATAGATTATGCAACTGTTTGTCAAATCTTGGAACAAGCAACGTCAAGGTTGCTGCAGTCCACCGGCACCTGTTGGTAAAGCGACATGGTACCTGTTTATCTAATAGCTCAGATTCGAAACTTGGTAAGTTCTAACTCCATCACAGCTCATGCGGTTTTAACATACAATGCGCTGTTGTATGTTCCTCTTTTAGGGTGGCAGATACTATGTTGTTTTCATTGGTCGTGCTTCTGGCATATACGACAATTGGGTAGAAGCAAGTAGAAAAGTTCATAAATTCGTAAACGCCGAACACAAGTCATACAAAGATCGACGGGAAGCAGAATCTGCATATATGGAGTTCTTGCAACGTAATGGTAGGAACATGCAGTATGGTACTTCCCCATCGTGGACATCTCCTACCATGTCGACATCAAGCCCAGGGGGGACGTCTTAAAGCAAAGGAACCAGCTATTACGATGGAGACGTTAGGAACAGATTGTTGAGGTATCAATTAGACGTTGCCATTGAGGAGCGTGACCACGCAAGGAGGATTGCAACCTTGAATACTAACATGCTCAGTGAAGTGGTAGCCCATGTTATGGGGGATGATGAAGTTCATGATTCGACACGACAAGGAAGCGCAAAATGAAGGCGAAACTATGGCTCCTGCATGTGGTATTTATGAATCTAGTATTATTACCATATGTGTTTGTGGGAGATATTGCCTCAAGTTTGCACTAGAGATTGGCTGAAATGTTGTTGAATAGCCTTTTGGTTTCCTTTTAGAAGTTTATTTTGGAATTTGTTTTGGCCTGTAATTGCTTGTATTATTGTTAACATTGGCTAGGTTGTTTTGGTAATTGTGCTTGGCTTTGGATAGCCTATAAGTACTTTCTCTATATCTCTGTGCTTAGCTCAATAAAATACACTTGTTCTGAAGAAGTTACGAATATAACGGGCAATCTAAAAAGTCATAATGCTTATGTAATATACCCCCAGCCTGTTACGATTTTGCTTTGTTGGAAATGAAGCCATCTTGAAACAGAAAATCCAGAAATGAACACCACCTAGCAACGAAACAAAAAGGCAGTTGCCAAACTTTTTCATTACCTAATATGCAGTTATGCACATATGGATCTTAACTTATAGAAATATACATTTCCAAAGAATTTAAAGATATTTGTCATTTTACATATATCATAGTGCCTTAGTAGAAGCTGTTCAAACATCTGTGTATAGAACCTAATATGTTTGCTGAGCTTCATTAGTTACAGAAATTGGTAGATATTATTTCCAACAAAGCGTCCAATATGTTGTTGTCCACTAGCTGTCATTTGTATGTGCAATATATTGTCCATTAGTTGTGCAAAAAATTATCCAAAAATATTGAGTAGCTTGACAAGTAAGACATGCTGTGCAAAAGTATAATTCAAAAAGTCTCCAATATGGTGGTCTTCAAGGATTGAAAACTATCATTAGCAGCTACAGAAACCTGCAAATATGCCACCAAATATAAATACATGTATGAGAAAAAGAAAAAAAAAAAAAACATAGGAAAAATAGAGCACTATGTCATAGGGACCTAATAATTTTCTCAATAAGGAAGGTACAAATAAAATAAACTATAAGGTGTGGAAGGTGTGGAAGGTGTACTTATCACAATATTAGGAAGTATATCCAGCTTGAGCTTACCATGAATATAGCTGGGCTATTGATAATTCTATCACAACAATGTTTTGTGGATCTTCTCCAATTACAACAATCCAATTGTTGTGGACAAACTGTATTGTGGCTCTTGTTGGTGGCCTTGGATTATTGACTGAGCCACCAACTGAAAAACTAATGGAAAGGCTTTGAATTTAAACCAAGTGAACCACTTATCACTAAGGCCATGTGGAGAAACCTTCTCACTGAAGCTCTATATGAAGCTGCCATCTTAATGACCTTCCAATTCAGAGGGCAAACAATCATGGGTGTCAGCGAGAAGGTTAATTTGAATCTCTTCTTAAAAAAAAAGTATAATTGTGATTGTTTTTAATTGTACCGTGCATATGCCCAGGACTACACACTAGTGTAAATTAATATTAATTAGAGGAGAAATTTAAGATATGATTGAAACTTTGGAAGCTCAAATTTATAATTTTGTCGAAAATATAATACTAAATATGCAAGTAAGATCTATGGCATTTATCAACTTAAATGTGGACTTATATATATACTAGTACAATGCTCAAGCCAAAGGCCTTGTAGTTGAATTGACATCTCCCCATGCACAAAGTGCTTAGGGGTCGAGTGGGGAAATTGTTCAAATTGCAAGGTTAGGAGCATATTGTAAAATGCTCATGTGATATATGGTTAATTAAAAAATTCAACTACTCAATGTAACGATGGTATATGATATGCAATTTTACTATATTAAAATACAAAATTATGATAGATGATCAAAATACTTAAAATAAAAGTTTATAGGTTTTTACCTAAAGTGAACTAATCTAATTAACGAGAATTTAAACATTTTTTTTTTGAGAAACAAATTTAAACATTTGTTGGGAAAGAAGATAGCTGCTTGGTGCAGCCACGACTTCTAGGCCTAACTTTTATTATAGAATATAGTGCATGATATAAATATTCATCTATGATTGTAATATATGTGGTAACCCATATTAAAAGTAGAGACTTAAAAGAGAAATTATATCAATAAAATATTTAGAGTTTGCTAAAGAAAACTTTCTGTTTGAGGATCGCTTGGGTAAAGATTGAGCAGAGTTTGAGTTTTAATGAATGCTCAAGCAAGTGTCATGTAAAGATCAATCGAACTTTCTATTTAAGGACATTTGAGGTTTGCTTGGAATTTGGTTGAAGTTGTTTAAACTTCAGTTTCTATGGAATTGTGCAGACAAGTGAGCTTAAAATATTTCACTATTACTAACATTTAGGGGGTGTTTGGTAACGTTGTTCTAGTAACGTTATTTATATTTTTTGGAAATATGTGTGGGTAAAAAAGTGTATAGAAATACGTGTAATGTTGTTTAAACACTGAAAACTGTTGTTTTAGTTACACTATCAAACAGCCCCTTATTGATTGTTGTTAACTGTGTTTAGAGAATTAGAGTGTCTTAGTGGAGAGTAGTACTTTATTTAGATTTCTATGATTGTAATATGTGTTTTTCTTTCTTTTTTTTGTAAAGACAATGTATTTACTATAGATTTCTGGTGGTGTAATGAAAAAGTATTTTCAGCATTACATTGTTATTTGATGGTATTACATTGTTATTTCCAGTGTTAGCATGTTTCATTCTGTTGTGCACATCTATAAGCGTGGTTGTATGTGTGTTTGATTTGTTGTTCATATTCCGATAGTCTAATGTAATGTTTATTATATTTTGCTTGTGTGAATTTTTTTTTTGAGGGTCGCTCGGGTGAGTGTAGCTTGAAGATTGAGTAAAGTTCTTGTTTTCGGGATTGCTTTAGAGAGTGTCATGCAAAAAAAGAAAAAAAAAAAAAAATTCTGTTTGAGGCCATTTGAGGTTTGCTTAAGGTTTGTTCAAATGAAGTTCTAAAAGGGTTGAAACAAGGAAATTATGTGAATTCTCTAGAATTTCTATTGTAAAATCTAGGTGGTGTTGTATCTTGGAGACAATTACCTCTAACCTGTAACCAAAATATTCTACAAGGAGGATCTCATGTGCGTCTTTCAAAGTTTTTTTTTTTTTTTTTTTGAGAAACTTCAAAGTAATAATTGAATGATAGACACCGACAACAGACCAATCAATACTCTTCACTCACATGGCTCAAATTCTTTAACTAGTAATTACTCAAGAATAAAATTGCTTTAAATTTTTTGTCTCTTGGATATTACGCTCGGCCAGCACCATGCCTCATGAGACTCATTTTCATTTTGGTAAAAAGATGGGATGGGGTTCAAAAAAAAAAAAAAATCAAACAAATAAAGAATCCCATAGACAAATACCATATTTTTCTTCTTTGGTAAAATATTCCATCAGTTTCCCAGAATCAATTTACAGAGAAATAGAATTATCTTTCCCAGAAACCCTTGGTTACAGGACCTGTTTATACATAATGACCATGTGATAATTTGATAGACCGCTACTTTGCTACAATGTGTCTGTAAGCCCCCTACAATCTATAATCAAAAACAAAAAATCCTAAGCTCTTCCCTAAGTAGAGTAAAGCTCACGGGCATCTTTGGAAAAAGAAAATGGTGTATACATCTCCAATGAGGAAAAAATTCAAAGTTTAAAGGTAGGAATTTCAGATGTAAAGCCTTGCGTGGCCTGGTAAATTAACCGAGACAATAAATTTCTGTAAGGATCGTTTTCTGTTTTTTCCTTCAAATAAGCAAGGCACCTTCCAACCTCAGACTTGACTTGTAAATATAAATCATGAGCTTTGTCCCTGTCTTTTAATTCCTGCTTCAAACCTTCAGAACATGATTAAAAATTAAGGTTAACAATTACTTGCATCTTAGTTACCTCATAAAGAGAAGAAAAAAAAAAAAAAAAAAAAAAAAAAAACACAAAAACAAAAACAAAAACTTGCATAAAAAATTCAACCTATTAAAGCTCAAACTTCGAATGACTACTGCTTAAGCAGAGGCACAGGTTACAACTGTCCTAAGATTCAGGTAAGATATAGACCTACAATGTTTATTTGCAAATGTGGCCCTGCATGACAAGCACCCTCTACTATATGATGTATCTGGCTTTATTTGGGTGTATGATATAGTGATTCATAAGAACATATGTTTCATGTTTTTCAGTTGCAAATGATAAGCTATAATCATATAAATGAACACACTGAGAAGAGAATGGATTGGATAGATATAATTACAACTAGATGATTGTTGCTTGAAATTATTCTTCTTCGGCTGCTTCTAATGAATTGGGTATTTTGCATGATGATCTACCAATTGAATTTGTTTCCAATCTAGGGGATATCTAAGGTGGCTATCAGTCCCAATTAGATGCACTGTAATATCATAAAGCCATTTTTTCAAAGTTGCAATTTCGTTAAAGAGACCATCAACTTTGAAAAAAAAAATCTTGTTTTAGGCTAACTTGATACTGTACTCAAACATCAGACATTCAAAGATATTGGTCATCTAACCAGTAGCCATACCTTCTGTTTCAATGGGTTTGCCGAAATAATAGTAAAACTGACCAAAAATTTTGGTAGAATTCCTGGGAAATGTACATCTTTAGAGAAGTAGAGAACAAGATTAATGTTTTTAAGGGATCCGGACCCTCTCCATTTCTATTTGAAATGAAGAGTGTCCAGTTAAGGGTTAGGATCTGCCTAAAAACAATCAAAGGCCTATAACATTCCACCTCATTTGTAACCAGAGTTAACTCTTGTCCAAAACCCAAAAAAGCCACCCTAGGTTCCCAGCAAGGCAGCAACCATATCCTCAGGTTTAGATCCTTTCGATCTCAACCCCGAGTGCACATCAGCCACCAGCAACCAAAGTGATCAAACACTGATTTGTCTAGTTTCTTCCAGTATTGTATCAAACACTGACTTGGCTTGCTCTAAATGTTCAGTTTCATTATTCTTTTTCATTAATGGAATAATCACTACTTTTAATTCCATTTTTTGATGTCTCAAAACGTTAATAATACAGAATTAGGCAAAGAAGAAAACAAAAACATGGTTTCGCAGAAGTTGACTATATGTAAAGGATAAAGGACTTCTAATTTCTTTGTTAGTTATGCAGGGTGTTTATTGAATTAAGTTAGTCAGATTAGAGGTGACTAACCTCCCAGAACATGAGAAAGAAAAGACCATTTGCGATTTAATTTGCTTGCTTTCTTTCACAGACCCCGTTTACAAGCAAGCAATAAAAGACCATTTCAATGGTGGCTCCTACAGGTGCATGAAAAACAAAACCATTCTAAAATCTAAGATTGCAAATATGTGTCGAAGCCAAACATCAAGAACCTGCCAGTTGTCTCCTTACTAGGAAAATTGTTTGAATTTGTAACCAATTGTCCACATAGAAGTGATACATGACAAAATGGACACTGCTGCTTGACCTTGAGCTAGTAGTTTTCACTACATGTCGAACTCTCAGCTTTTCAATACCTTAACTAATAGTTCTAAGTTGCCTTCAACTGAAATACCTATATTATTTCACCTGGCCAAATCTAACCCCCTTGAGAAAAATCTGTAATGACCTTTTCTTTCATTCAGTGTCCATTTTCCCCCAACCACAAATGGATTCCATTAACTTCACCTGGACACCTATCCTTGGAAAATCTCCAATATTAAATGACCAAGGTCTCCTATGTAATTATGTCTACAGAAGTACTTGTTAGAGCTAAGTCTAACTTCATTTCCAGTGTGAAGATTGAGTTGAAGTCCATTGAACCAGATAGAAATCTAAAATAGACATGTATGGGGGTTGCAATTTCCCGTAGCATATTTTTTGTTTTTTTTTGAAGTGGATTCCATTTGTAAAAGGCAGAGCATTGCATTGAACCCAAGCAATGCATCAGTTCTCCAGCTCATATGATTATAAAGTAAAACAAAGGCTTTTTTTTTTATGAGTAAAAACAAAAGCATAATTTAAAGGTGTGAGATAAAAATTAAGTGTCTAAATCCAATAGTGAGCAGGCATATACACTGTTTTTTATTTGGATTCTTCACTCCGTGAAGGGGAATAAATATGCCACTCTAGAAAGCATGGAAAATAGTGAGAATGAGAATGTTCTTCTTCCAACAATTGCTTTTGGTTGATGATATTTTGTTTCTTAAGTACTAAACAAAAATATAAAAGTGATTTTTGTGTCTTTGGCAATATCACTTGTAGTTGTAGGTCTAAATTCTAAAACTATAACCCAGTTAGCATTAGCAATCAATTCTTCTTACTGTATCATTTGTACAGAGACATTAGAAAGTTAAATCAATTTCATAAGCTAAACAAAGCCTCTCCCCTGACCCCAAACTCTCACCAAGTTGAGCTACAAGTTGAGTTGGGAAAACAAAAACAAAACTTCCATTATAATTTAGGCAAGACAAAGGAAATACACCAGCTGAAGACAACATCTGCCTTTTGACAGAATTTTAATTCATTGACACAAATACGATCATAATATGAACTGTCTCAAATTCAACATGTTTAGCCTTACATATGTTTATCTACCAAAGTGATATTAGCAATATTATAAATTTCACTACATAAATTTGTATGTCAACTCTTAAACGCAAAAGAAAAAAAGAATATAAAAAATTTATCTAGTTGATGTAACTTTAATCACATTCATTATCATATCAGTTTCTACAATTTTGAAGTACAATTGGTAGTAGCATTTTCCTAAGGATTCTGTATCTCAGCAAAACACATTCTATCATTCAAAATAACAATTGCAGGGAGCAGGGTTGGGAAATGGTAGATAATTGACAATTCTTAAGGTTCAATATCTACAAAGTGGGGAGACCATATACCATAAAACACCAATTTTTATTTTGTTTTTTTAAGTATAAATTCTGCATTCATTACTCAATTGATTGAATGTATTTGTACATAAACATTCACCTGCTCAGCTGCATAATGATATCAAGAGTCTCCTCTAACCAGGCAACAAGGTTCTTCACGCTTCTGGCATGACAACCTAACAAGTCTACTACTGTTCCCTCCCCGGACCACATGCCATATCTTCATTCTTCTAAACCTCTAAAACATCAATTTCAACCCATCTATCAGGTGGCCTATTGCAGACTCATCTGGATGTTCCTTTTTTTTTCTTTTTTTTTTGAGATAAGATAGAAATGGATGTTCCAAAAGTTTGTTCATTTTCAGCTAATGACCAAGAAAACAGGGGAGGTAACACTCAAATAGTGGAGAAAATGTGAATGCAAGACATGCGGCTACCCCATAGAGCCCACAAGCATACCAACACGGCCAAAGCAAATCCAAAACCCCAGAAGCCTAAACCAAACACACTTTGAAAATGGTTTGAATTCAGTTGCTTAAAAGTAACAACTTCCTTTTGTAGCCAAGAAAAATCCCAACTTTCTAATATTGTTTTTTCTCTCTTTTTTTTTTTTCTTGTGAATTTTAATTATCAAAAAATGAACCTCAACGACTAAAAGAAAATAATAAATCCAGATATTGGGTAAGGTTTTACCCCCACATGCTCTACATCATCAACAACTCAATGATCTTTTCGTTTCCTCACAGCTGCCTTGGCCGGTCTCATCTTACTTGAAATTGAAAACAGAGCACATTACTTGAATGCACACATTCCCTAAAAGCCAAAGTAGAGTTTAAAGAGAGGGACAGCCCATGGTTTGTACTGTGTACGTGTATGTGTATGTGTATTATTATTATTACTATTAATATCATTATTATTATTATTGTTCGGAATAAAAGTAGTGTTTATACACCATGTGTTTGTGAAAAAATTACCATATACACAACCGTAGTCATTCACAATTAATTCACAGTTATTGATAATATTAGATGCATTTAGTCCATTGGCATATCTAAATGAACTATTAGGTTTGTTGGGAAATTTTAGACCCCGGTTGATAGAATTAACAAGTTTTAAACCCAAGTTGTTAATTAGATTTATTATGAATAAACCTTGTTAAACAAACAAACATCAATATCATGTCAATATCATGCAGCGGAAAAATAAATAAGACAAGATATGATGACCCAAGAAAACCAATGAAACAAACTAGTTTCACAGTAAAAAAAACCTGGGGGGAAACCTTCCCGAAAAGCAATCCACTATAGTAAAGAGAAGTTTCAGATCTAGTACAAAACCTTTGTCCCTAGACTCTACAATCCCCGTAGATGAACTTATAGCAAAAACCTTCTACCGCTTTAGAACCTCTGAACTCTTCAATATATGAACGCCACCCTTTTTGATGCATAGATCCCAGTACGTGACTAACCAAAGATGCACGGCTCCCAGTACGTGACTAACACACCAACTTGAAGAAGATGTTGGCTGCAAAGTTCTTCACTTCATCAACAATGAAGATCAAGAAGCACTTGGTTACAAAACCCTAAGGCGCAAAGACACAGTAGCTTCTTTCAGAGAGAATAAGGCATCGGTCACCTTTTGAATGTATTCTCCTTGTATTCTCTTATGTGACGGCCTCTAAAATAAGTTTTATATATGTCTAGGGTTGTGAGAAAAGAAACCCTACACAAATACATAAGCATGGGCCGAAAATCAGATCTGAAAATCTGAATTCCCGTAACCTCGATAGATAGTATCTATCGAGCCTCATTAAACCTCAATAGATAGCTATCTGTTGAGCAGCTGTCGAGCTATCTGTCCGCAGGTGTCAAGCTATCTGTCCAGCTTTAATGAACAGTTTTTCTTCGCTTGTTTCTTGGTCTAATTTTCATGGCTTTAATACTAGACTTGATCAACATGTTTCTTGAAGTATTAAACACATCCTAGATCTATCCAAATACAAGTAAAGTGCGTTTTGTCAAAGGATTAGCCAATTACATAAAGTAGTGACATATGTTCCTAACAAGTGAATCACATATGTCTTAACAATCTCCCCCTTTGGCAATTCGTGACAAAACCACAACAAACAAATGAACATATGAAAGAACTCATAAATCACTTAACTCATATTCACTTGTTGAATACAATAAAATCTATCCTAACACAAACTCTTGAAAACTATGCAAGAAGTGAGTTTTGGCAAGTAGACTTGGACAACCTGTATTTCTGAAACACTTCAAACAAAACTTATCACGGCATCTTAGTATGAAACAGAAATAATAGATTGCATACATAATATAAGAAACATGTATATAAAGATAGAAAAGAAACAACACATGTAAAGGTAGGTGAAAGAAAACATACATCATCATAAATATATCAAAGATAAGCACAATGTATGTAAACATGTTCATAAGACCGGTGTACAAGAAGAAAAATTTAAGCACTCCCCCTAACAAGATGAAACACATCTCCCCCTTACAAAGGAATGTATTTCTCCTCTTAACATGTAGAATCTTAAACTCCACAATTTCTCCCCCTTTTTGTCATGATTGACAAAAGGTACAAGAAGCTAGAAAGCTTCACCTGAGAAACATAAAGATAATTAAGGATGATCAAGGGGGTATAAAGAAATCCATATAAATGCATGAATGTAATGAACAAAGATGCTATGGATGACAAGAGAAAAGAAAGATGCAAAACATGTGAAAAAAAATGCATGCAAGAGGATCTCGATCGATCGAGGGGTGTCGGGAACCTATCAAGCAAACAGGAACTTTCTTGATCGATCCACCTAGCTATCGAGAGATGTCGAGATTGCGATAAGAAACAACTTAAGAGCTCGACAGATAGCCAGTTGTCGAGGAGGTGTCGAGAAACTGTCGAGATTGCTTAAAAATAGTTTTTCAAAGAAGAGAAAAACACAGATATGAATGCAATCAAACAAGCAACTCAACCAATGATCCAATCAACATTTTAAGCTCTCAAAAACATCTTTCAACAAGAAAAATGTTAAGCACATGGATCCAAAACACACACACACACTAAACAAGTCTAACCAATTTTATTTTTCAAAAACAAGTCAAGGCAGTTTAGTGAGCATACATTAACACATGTAAAACCTTGTGATGGCCAAATCACATTGTACCTGTACATGTATCAAAAGTAGCAAAGAATATTGCGTGTTATGTGTGAAAAATATCGCAAGATTGCATAAGTGTCAACTAGTTATGACGATTTGAGATATGAGTAAACACTTTAACTCATACACAATCATAATTGTTTGATGGGGACTATCACCTTCGAGGTACATCCTATAACTCCCACATCTCCTAGAATATACGCTTGCAATCATATATAAAAGCATTTTTTATCTTTTTGCTTTTTATTTTTTATCTTTGCACATTTTCTATTGAGCAAATCATGCATGTGCATATAAGAGATAGAAAAGAAATACCCAATTATGTTAAGCATTTGACATTCCAATTTTGCAATGCCGAAGCACACAAATGTCATTGACATTGCACTTTTGCTATGCTGAAGCATACAGATGTCATTTCATGATTGGCGGGCAACAGTGGTGAGATGGTTATTTATGCCTTTCTCTTAAGATTTTCTAGTCTTTCCCGTAAAAAAGAGTGATACGAGTGTTAAGTACAAGAGATCACTTAACCTTATTCATCACAAACACGAGCCACAAAGCTCAATTGCTTAGTTGTGCATAGAGATGCTCATCTAAGCTACAAGAGATACAAAGTTTAGAAAACTTTGTTTCAATGGCCATCCAAGGTACACAAGTACCAGTGTACACAAACACACACTGTTTTTGTATTTTTCTGATTTTTCCTTTCTATTTTTATTTTGAAAACAAAACAAAATAAAAACTAAACAACCAAACAAAAACAGACAAACAATATGAAAGCATGAAAGAAAGATGCATATGCATGAAGGCATGATAGAGAGGTGCAGATGCATGAAAGTATGGTTCTAAAAGCAGATAAGAAATCAAGCAAAGAGAGTCCTACTTTAGATAAAAGAATTAAAGAAAAGGACAACAGACAAAACAATTAAGTCTTAGGCTCCTTTTTCACCCACACAGCACAAGTCTTTGGCTGTGAAGATGAAAAGACACGTGTCCTAGTATGTCTACTAAAGGACATAGAAGAATTAGAATTCTCCTGAAATTGAGTTAAAAAGCTCAAAACTTTTAATAACTCTCCAAACAAAGGTGTAAGTCATTGAGAGCAAACCTATGACCGTTTGGACAATTGCTTATGAGGATACAACTTAAAGTAATTAGGACGAATGTGTCCAGAAACACCACAATGGTGACAAACATGAGGTCTAATAAAGGATTTAGTGACAGGCCACAAACTGAATTGACCCCTTGTGATAGAAATTAATTAATTAATTAGCCAAGTTATTAATTAATCAATTTATTATGCAAATGCGTGGTAGCACAACAAATCACCAATAAACTAATTATGCAGTGAAAAATAAATAACACGGTGATTTGTTTACAAATGGGGAAAACCTAACGGCAAAAACCCCACCGGGTGATTTTCAAGTCACCACTCCCGAAACTCCATTATTATCACAATAAGCGGTTACAAGTAAAGGAATCCCAAGTACCTTACTAACCTACAGTTGAACCCTTACCCCAATACCCAATTGGACTTGTTTTGTAGTGACAGTTCCCCTCTTTGATGCACGGCTCCCAAGTACGTGACTAACCAATGCGCGGATCCTAGTACGCGACTTCAATCACCAACTAAGAAGGTTGTTGGCTGCAAAGTTCTTCAGTTCATCCACACGATGAAGATCAAGAAGATGCTTGGTCACAAAACCATATGGTGCAAATACACAGCAACTTCTTCAAGAGAAAAAGATGAACAAGGGCAAGAACTTTGTCTCCGGTCACAATTTGCTTGAACAAGGTTTGCTCAATGCTTGTGCAACTTGTGAACTCTTTGACGGCCCTTAAAAAAATCCTTTTATATGTTTAGGATTAGGAGAATAGACGGCCCAAACACATAATCACAGATCCCAAGAAAATCATATCAGAATTCTGAAATTTATAAACCTCGACAGATAGGAGATGTCGAGTAGCTGTTGAGAAGGTGTCGAGCACACGGGGTTGAAACAGCTTTCTTAAGCTCGATAGATGCAGCTGTCGAGCCAACTGTCGAGCTTTAGTAACTTTGCACTTTCAGCTTGTTTTCTTCGACAGACTTGAAGGCTTTAACACTTGATCTTGAAACATGGTTTCTTGAAGTATTTAAAACACATCCTAGATCTACCCAAATATAAGTAAAGTGCGTTTTGTCAAAGGATAAGCCAATTACATAAAATCATGACATATGTTCCTAGCAAGTGAAACACATATGTCCTAACAATCTCCCCCTTTGGCAATCCGTGACAAAACCACAACAAACAAATGAACATATGAGAGAAGTCATAAATCACTCAACTCATATTCACTTGTTGAATACAATAAAATCTATCCTAACACAAAATCTTGAAAAACTTTGCAAGAAGAGAGTTTATGGCAAATAGATTTTGACAACCTGTATTTCTGAAACACTTTAAACAAAACTCATCAAGGCATCTTTGTGTGAAATAGAAATAATAGATTGCATACAAATATAAGAAGCATGTGTATAAATAGAGAAAAGAAACAACACATGAAGAGGTAGGTGAAAGAAACAACATATATCATCATATAAAGAGATAAGTCCAATGTATGTCATAAAAATGGTCACAAGACCTAATTTACAAGAACAATGTATCTAAAAGGAAGAAAGGAAAAGATACATAATATCTTCACTACATCCCTCAAAAAGAAACAACACTCCCCCTAACAAAAAAAACTATACTAACTCTCCCCCTAAGAGTGACTACTCTCATATCCAAAACTACTCCCCCTTTTTGTCACGAGTGACAAAGGGTAAGAGTGTCAAGTAGACATCTCATCAGTAAAGCTAGTATCTCCATCATCATCATCCGAAGCATCATCATCAACATCATCATCATCCTCAGAATCAGAAGCCACTGAAGGAGGTGGTGAAGGAGTAGCCTCAAGAGCAAAGCCGCCCATGGTCCCCTGCCGTCTAGCAATGCGGCCAACATGGACATTCACCTGATACAACTCTATGGAGAGTGTATCGAGGCGAGCATCCATGCACTGAAGCTGCGCCATGATGTCTCCTAGTGACACATCGCTTGTAGAAGAGGAGGGAGTGGATGTGGATGGAGCAGATCGAGATGGAGCTGAATGAAAAGGAGGAGCTGTTGAATCCGTCTATCGCGACCTAAACTGCGCCTCACTACGTTTTACGGTAGTGGCATCTATGGCACACATAAAGGTGAAATGGTCAGAAGAGGGAAAAGGAACAGAAAAATGGCATAGAATCCTCGTGATAGCGGAAGGAAAGATGAGCTTGTCACGGGACGCCGAATCTAGATGAACATCTATAATAGAAAGAATGAAATGAGAAGGGAAATCTATAGGAAGATGCTCAAGAAGAGACAATAAAAATCAAACACGAGGCTCTGTGATGGAGTTGTAGAGAGAGAGTGGATAGAGTACAAAGGTCATCACCATGTTCAAGAATCTAGGACCTTTAGCAAAGGCCTAACATGGTGTAAATTGACGCTCACCACAATCAGAAGGGCGCTCACAAAAAGAAGAAATAAGCTCATCTTTGGACACAGTTCGCAGACGCTCACAACTAGGATAGTCAGGAAACACTATCCTGGGAGCTCGAAGCACATCCGTAACAAGCTGCGGTGTGACATGAATGCTAACACCCCTAACACGAGTGAAGAAGTGAGGGACAGACCGGTCAATCCTGTGCATGTTGGAGTAGAACTCCTGAATAAGCACGATAGGACAAGTGACGGGCTCGTCACAAAGAGACTGCCATTCCCGACTGTGAATGACATCGGGAAGGTCGGTGTTGGCAAAGTCTACCAGAATAACTTGGCGTTTCGAATGAACACCTCGTTTAGAAAAGTTCTCCGAGAATGCCTTGTGGGCATCATTATCGCGGAACCGAAGAGATAAGGGGGCAGAATCTGAAGAGGAAGAGGATGCCCTGGAACGGAGAGGGTTCCGGGACGGAGCGGATTTACGTTTTGGTGCCATAGACACTACTAATGTAACCAACAGTAGAGGGAGAAAGAATAAGAGACAATCAGAAAAGTCCTAAAACAATTCACAATATTAAGAATATGTGAAAAGAAGCACGTATGCATGGAGAATGCATGAGCATGTGACATGCAAAAGTAATTGCATCATGGGCTCAGCCCAATCCAATCCTATCAGCACAAAAACATATTGCATACATCTAAATGCATGAAAATACTGTTATAATGCTAATGTGATGCAATGCATGAGATTTTAAACTCATATAAGTGAATAACCATCCCAAAATTTCAACAAAAAATTCATCAATTTTGAACTAAAATTTTTCAAAAACTTTAAAAACCTAGGTTTCAAAACATGAAATGCATGAAAATGTAAGAGAATCGAAGCTTACCAAGTGAAGAAAACTTGAAAAAGCTTGAAGAAACCTTGAGGAACACGATTGGAGTCAGATGAGAGAGTTTGGGAGATGAACAGTCAGAGCAATCGAGAGAGAGATCGACAGAAATGAGAAGCGGATTGCACGAGGAGCTTAAATAGAACCTCAGTAAATCTCGACAGATAGAGGTGTCGAAAGGTGTCGAACCATCTGTCGAGGTAGGTGTCAAGAAAATGGCCTTCGACAGAAGCAAGTGTCGAGAAGGTATCGAGGAACACAGCATCAGACACAAGAAGTGAGGCTCGATCGATCCACCAGGTGTCGAGAAGCTATCGAGGAGGCAGGAGCTTTCTCGATCGATCCACCAGGTGTCGAGGTACTAGTGAGATTGCGATAAGAAAAAGCTGAGGAAGCTCGACAAATAGCCAGCTATCGAGGAGGTATCGAGGAGGTGTCGAGCCAGTTTTTCAAAAACAGTTTTTTGAGGAGAGAAAAACACAGATATGAATGCAATCAAGCATGCAACTCAACCAATGATCCAATCAACATAATAAGCTCTCAAAATCATCTCTCAACAATAATTTTTAAGCACATGGATCCCAAAAACACACGCACATACTAAACAAGTCTAATTGATTTTATTTTTTCAAAAACAAGTTAAGACAGTTTAGTGAGCATACATTAACACATGTACCTGCATATGTATCAAGAGTAGCAAAGAATATTGCATGTTGTGTGTGAAAAACATCGCAAGATTGCAAATGTGTCAACACGTTATGACAATTTGAGATATTAGAAAATCACTTTAACTCACACACAATCATAACTGTTTGATGGGGATTATTACCTTCGAGGTACATCCTATAACTCCCACATCTCCTAGAAAACACGCTTGCAATCATATTTAAAAGCATTTTTGATCTTTTTGCTTTTGATTTTTCTTTGCATATTTCTCCATTAAGCATATCATGCATGGGCATATAAGAGATAGAAAAGAAATACCCAATTATGTTAAGCATTTGACATTTCAATTTTGCTATGCCTAAGCACACAAATGTCATTGACACTGCATTTTTGCTATGCCGAAGCATACAGGTGTCATTATGATTGGCGGGCAATAATGGTGAGATAGTTATTTATGCCTTTCTCTTAGGATTTTCTAATCCTTTCCGTCAAAAAGAGTGATACGAGTGTTAAGTGCAAGAGACAACTTAATCTTACTCATCACAAACACGAGCCACAAAGCTCACTTGCTTAGTTGTGCATAGAGATGCTCATCTAAGCTACAAGAGATACAAAGTTTAGAAAACTTTGTTTCAATGGCCATCCATGGTACACAAGTACCAATGTACACATAACACACTGTTTTTGTATTTTTCAAAAAAAAAATTTATTTTTATATGAAAAACAAAATAAAGCAAAACTGAAAAATAACCAAACAAAAACATGTTAAACAAAGCAAAGCATAGAAACTAGACTGTCTCAAAACAGTAAAGCAAAACACACAAGTAATGCAAACAAAAAAAACAAGAAGAGAGAAGAAAGTGATAGAATCACTGGGAGCCATTTTCCTTCCACACCTTGGAAGAACATTTCCTTTGATTAAACCCTTAAACTGGCGGTGAGGGGGAAGAATTGAAACCGTTCAAGTTTGAAAGGAACATGAGGGCTTTGAGAAGATCTTCAAGGGGAGCAAGAGAGGATTGAAGCTGATTTTGGCTTCCAGATGCTATCATGTCGTTGCTCTGTTGAGTGGCAAGCCACTTATAGCAATTTGGTCGAGTATGACCGGTAGCTCCACAATGATGATAGAGATGCTACTTCTTCTGTTTAGGCTTATAAGAGTTAGCCTTTTTAGCCCTAGGGTTCTTAGCTTCTTTCTTATCTTGATTAAGGGGTGCTCCTAAGATAGATTTATTCTTATCTAAGTTCTCACTAACTAACACAGTTTTAACATCATTGTTCTCAATTTCAACATTATTAGCAGGAGGAATAAAAACAGTGGAACTAGTAGAAGCAATATTAGAGGGAGAAAGACCATACCCCAAACCTGTTCGATTAGAAGCAGATTTCTGAAGATTGAGCATCTCATCAAGCTTTGCACTTAAAGTCCTCTCCAGTTGAACTTTGACTTGAAACAACTTTACTTCAAGCTTCTTGGTCTTCTTAGCCAAGAAATTGTTTTCGAATCTCAGTGCTCCAATAGTCTGATTAGCCTCATCAAACTTTATGGAAAGCTCTTCATGATCAAGTTCCACATCACTGAGCTTCTTGGTGGCCAGCCTATAAAGTTTCTCATGTTTCTCAAAAAGCTTGTATAATTTCTCATAGGCTGTATGGATATCATCTTGATCATCCATCTTCTCAAACTTAGAATCCACCAATTCTTTTTCTTCATCCGCATTTTCAACAATCCCCTCAGTAGGATTGACAGTGGCGGTGAAGGCATTTAGGATTCCATCATCCTCTTTGTCGGAATCATCCTCAAGCTCGGTGTCGCTCAAGGTAGCAGCAAGTGCCTTGCTCTTCCCAATGCTCTTGAGATAAGTAAGACACTCATGTTTCATATGACCGAAGCCTTGACACCCAAAGCACTTAGGTCCTGCAGGGACAGTGTACTGACCACCTTTCTTAGCATCCTTCTTCCCTTTGTCTTAGCCTTTAAACTAAGAAGAACTTGATTGCCTGCAGTCCTTGTCGAAATCCTTTCCATTTGCGTTCTTCATAAACTTTTTGAACTGCCTGGTGATGTAGGACTTCATCTTGGAATCTTCATCATCTGAAGACTCATCTGTCTCACTGTTCTTGGCCTTCAGTGCCATGCTCTTGCTCTTGCCTGACTTACCAATCATTGTTAACCCTAGTTCGTAAGTCTGTAGATTGCCAACCAGCTCTGTCAAAGGAATCTTATCAATGTCCTTTGATTCCTCGATTGCCGTAATCTTGGCATGAAATCTCTCAGGCAGAGATCTGAGCACTTTCCTCACAATTTTGGGTTCAGGATTGGTCTCCCCAAGATTGAAGGCTGAGTTCACTATGTCCTTTAGATTGGCATAGAACTCATCGAACGACTCATCATCCTCCATCTTAATCTCTTCAAAGCTTGTAGTGAGCCTCTGTAGCTTTGAATCCTTGACAGCCTTTGTACCCTCATAAGTTGTCTGGAAGATGGTCCAAGCCTCCTTGGCAGTTTCAGTAGAGGATATCTTCTTAAACTCCTCATTGGTGACTGCACTGAATAGAGCATTCAATGCCCTGCTGTTGAAGTTTACCGCCTTGATCTTGGCATCATCCCAATCTGCTGGCGCTTCTGTAGGCTTAGTCTAGCCTATCTCCACAGCTTGCCACACATTCTCATCTAGAGACTGCAAGAAAGCTCTCATGCGTACTTTCCAGTATGCATAGTTAGTACCATCAAATAAAGGAGGTATAATTAATGACTGTCCTCTATCCATGACAAAACAGGGGTCAATGGATCAAACACAGCAAAGATTAAAACCTAATCAGAGTGTGCCCACTCTGATACCACTTGATAGGCCACAAACTGAATTGACCCCTTGTGATAGAAATTAATTAATTAATTAGCCAAGTTATTAATTAATCAAGTTATCATGCAAATGTGTGGTAGCACAAACAAATCACCAATAAACTAATTATGCAGCGGAAAATAAATAACACGGTGATTTGTTTACGAATGGGAAAAACCTAACGGTAAAAACCCCACCTGGTGATTTTCAGGTCACCACTCCCGAAACTCCACTATTATCACAACAAGCAGTTACAGGTAAAGGAATTCCAAATACCTTACCAACCTACAGTTGAACCCTTACCCCAATACCCAATTGGACTTGTTCTGTAGTGACAGTTCCCTTCTTTTGATGCACGACTCCCAAGTACGTGACTAACCAATGCGCGGATCCCAGTACGCGACTTCAATCACTAACTAAGAAGGTTGTTGGCTACAAAGTTCTTCAGTTTATCCACACGATGAAGATCAAGAGGATGCTTGGTCACAAAACCCTATGATGCAAATACATAGCAACTTCTTCAAGAGAAAAAGATGAACAAGGGCAAGAACTTTGTCTTCGGTCACAATTTGCTTGAACAAGGTTTGCTCAATGCTTATGCAACTTGTGAACTCTTTGACGGCCCTTAAAACAATCCTTTTATATGTTTAGGGTTAGGAGAAAAGAAGGCCCAAACACATAATCACGGATCCCAAGAAAATTAGATCAAAATTCTGAAATTCATAAACCTCGACAGATAGGAGGTGTCGAGTAGCTATCGAGAAGGTGTCGAGCACACGGGGCTAAAATAGCTTTCTTAAGCTCGATAGATGCAGCTGTCGAGCTTTAGTAACTTTGCACTTTCAGCTTGTTTTCTTGGACAGACTTGAAGGCTTTAACACTTGGTCTTGAAACATGATTTCTTGAAGTATTTAAAACACATCCTAGATATACCCAAATACAAGTAAAGTGCGTTTTGTCAAAGGATAAGACAATTACATAAAATCATGACATATGTTCCTAACAAGTGAAACACATATGTCCTAACATTTAGAATTAGCCAAATTAGTTTTAGATTTCATACCTTTATCACCTTTCTTAGATTGGGGCACAAAAACAGTCTTTGATCTAGAAACTGTGGAAGAGGAAGGGCCGGAGGAAACAGCATCTCCTAAGCCAGTCTTATCAGAACTAGGCTTTTGAGCACTCAATACCTCATCAAACTTTGCACTAGACATCCTTTCTATTTGAGTTCTAGCTTGACTAAGTTCTACTTCAAGATTCTTGACTTTCTCTTCTAATGGGGTGTTCTCCACAACAAGAGTCTCAACTAACCTTGTAGTCTTATCTAGTTTAACTAATAGATAAGCTTTTTTAGTTTTTACCTCATTAAGCTCTTTTCTACAAAGATGAGAAGTCTTTTAAGATTTTATAAATTCAGTGCATAGCTTATCATAGGCTTCCTGAAGGATCATCTTCTTGGGAACTTCATTATCAGAAGAATTCTCACTGTCACTAGCACTCTCTACAATCATCTTATCGGTTGTGGCAGCAAAGGCCATAACGTGACTACATTCATCCACATACTTATCAGAAGAGTCATTCTCAATATCACTCCAAGTAGTAACCAACTCTTTATCTTTTGACTACTTGGTCTTTTCCTTCATAAGGTAGTTTGGGCACTCTATCCTCATATGACCAAAACCTTTGCACTCATGGCATTGGATGAGGGGTTTCTTATTCTTGCCCTTCCTAGAGGATTTAGATTTTCTAGGAGGTTTGCTCTTATCCTTTTTCCTAAATTGAAGAAGTTTGATAATCTCATCAGTTATGAAGGTTAGATCCTCATCCTCATCATCATTTTCATCTTCATCTTTGCTTTCATCTTCATCTTTAGAGTCATCAATCTCTTCCTCTATACCTTTAAGAGCTAAGTTTCCACTCTTTCCACCTTTTCCCATTAAACCTAATCACATCTCATAGGTTTGAAGGTTCCCCACCAGCTCAGTCAAAGGAATTTGATCAATGTACTTTACTTCTTCAATGGCAGTGGTCTTGGCATGGAATCTTTCCGATAAAGATCTAAGGATTTTCCTAACCATTTTGGATTCTGCTATAGATTTTCCAAGGTTGAAGGTAGAATTCACAATATCCATCAGTTTAGCATAGAACTCATCAAAGGTCTCATCCTCCTCCATCCTTATTTCTTCCAAGCTACTAGTGAGTCTTTGAAGCTTCACAGTCTTTACTGCCTTGGTACCTTCAAAAGTGGTCTCAAGAATAGTCCATGCTTCCTTGGCAACTTCTGTGGATGATATTCTCTTGAATTCCTCATTGGTCATCCCACAAAACAAAGCATTCAAGGCCCTACTATTGAAATTTGTCGCATTGATTGTTGCTTCATCCCAATCCACTGGCGCTTCCTTTGCCTTAATCCAGCCAACTTTAATAGCTTGCCATACCTGTTCACCTAGAGCCTGCAAAAAAACTTTCATACGAACTTTCCAGTACGCATAATTAGTTCCATCAAATAAAGGAGGAATAAATAAAGATTATCCTCTATCCATGACAACAGGGGTCAAGGATCACACTCAAGAAATTAGTCCAATCAGAGTGTACCCGCTCTGATACCACTTGTTGGGAAATTTAGACCCCAATTGATAGAATTAACAAGTTTTAAACCCAAGTTGTTAATTAGATTTATTATGAATAAATCTTGTTAAACAAATAAACATCAATATCATGTCAATATCATGTAGCGGAAAAATAAATAAGACAAGATATGATTGTTAGGATTAGTGCCCTTAAATCCTATTGTATGATGCTATGTATGATATTAAGTATGACATTTTGTATGACATTTTGTATGACTTAATATTGTGATTGATGAACTTGTTTTATTATTATTTAAAATAATGGTAACATGAATATTCGGACATTATCATTTAGTCCATGAGATGCATAGTATGTGATTTATGTGAAAAGTCACAGAAGATATAAATCACAAGTTCTTTGTAAACTCAGAATTGTAGTTCATAGTCGGTGATGAAATTGGGTGTTTCATCTGCGAAGACTATAACATATCAACTAAGATGATTTGTCTTGATCATGGAAGTGGAGACTTCTAGTTGATGTGTTGATATGTTTTAAGAGTTAAGACATATTGAACTGGACTGCTGTGAGATTTATTGTTCTCCTAATGACTGTCAATTGAATAATAAATTTCACGACTTATATTCACATGAACTCTTAATACTTAGAGAATAATGAACCTGATCATAAAGTGTAGGTTGCATTGATATATCAGGAGTGAGATCTAAAGTAACGGTCAAAACCTCAATATGTTAGGCAGTCACATTTAGTGTTGATGGAACATATATTCTCAAGATGGAATTCATAGTCTCTTAATGGAGATACAAAATATTCCCTTGAGATAAGTTTAATAGATCTGTTATTCAGAATGTTAGGCCTAACTATTTTAGTAAATAGTTACTAAAGTATATATTTATGAAATTGGATTTCATAAATATATGATGAATAACTTAAAGGATTAAATCGGGTACTCAAGGATTAAGATGTAGTAATTTACAAAGTGGCAGTCTATATTCATGACTTTGTATTACTATGAATATTTTATGAAGGAGTTGCATGTACAATAAAGTTTTGAGATATAATTTATTAATAAGGCCTAGAGTGCAATTATATTTATATAGTGGTATTAAATATAATTAATGGTAATTTTGGACTTGTCAAGAGTTGACAGAAAATCCCAAGGCTCATTGGAGCTAATGTCTTATTTGTTCCCTTTTGGTCCCACTCCAAGTCACATACTAAAGCCCAATTGGAAAGGCCCAAAAGGCTAGCCCAATTAGATAATCAGTTATATGGAGAGAAACATACAGAATTTTTGTAAGAACATGAAATGGTATGTATGTGAATGTTACATATTCATTCATTCTCTCTAGAATACACATATAACTGATTGAGAGACCACATATCTTGGGCATCAAGTGGAATTGGAGTGAAGATTAAAAGTGTTCTCAAGAACTTCTGATCTTTGGTTTTGAATTTCACCGCATCAAGGTACACTCTCTTATTCTTAATTCTGAAACTTACATGGTGCATGTTATCAATTGCGAATGAAGTAGATCCGTTAATTTTTCTGCTACGTACATTCATATATCCATCAATGATGACCCAGGAAAACCAATGAAACAAACTAGTTTCACAGTAAAAAAAACCTGAGGGGAAACCTTCCCGAAAAGCAATCCACTATAGTAAAGAGAAGTTTCAGATCTAGTACAAAACCTTTGTCCCTAGACTCTACAATCCCCGTAGATGAACTTACAGCAAAACCTTCTACCGCTTCAGAATCTCTAAACTCTTCAATATATGAATGCCACCCTTTTTGATGCACAGATCCTAGTACATGACTAACCAAAAATGCACGGCTCCCAGTACGTGACTAACACACCAACTTGAAGAAGATGTTGGCTGCAAAGTTCTTCACTTCATCAACAATGAAGATCAAGAAGCATTTGGTTACAAAATCCTAAGGCGCAAAGACGCAGTAGCTTCTTTCAGAGAGAATAAGGCATCGGTCACCTTTTGAATGTATTCTTCTTGTATTCTTTTATGTGACGGCCTCTAAAATAAGCCTTATATATGTCTAGGGTTGTGAGAAAAGAAACCCTACACAAATACATAAGCATGGGCCGAAAATCAGATATGAAAATCTGAATTCTCGTAACCTCGATAGATACCTCGATAGATAGTATCTGTCGAGCCTCATTAAACCTCGATAGATAGCTATCTGTCGAGTAGCTGTCGAGATATCTGTCCACAGGTGTCGAGCTATCTGTCCAGCTTTAATGAACAGCTTTTCTTCACTTGTTTCTTGGTCCAATCTTCATGGCTTTAATACTAGACTTGAACAACATGTTTCTTGAAGTATTAAACACATCTTAAATCTACCCAAATACAAGTAAAGTGCGTTTTGTCAAAGGATTAGCCAATTACATAAAGTAGTGACATATGTTCCTAACAAGTGAATCACATATGTCCTAACAAGGTTGACATTAATGCAACATTTGGTGGGATGGAAGTCTAAATGAAGAGAATCTCAACAACTGCACTATATATACATGTACATTGGGTCATTTTTGTGATCACATAAATGCATGCATGCATGCTTCTCAGCTTATTATATAATTAAATAAATTTGGAAGAAGTTCGCAGGGAATGCATGGTATTTATCGTCACCGGTCCTGCAACCAAGGGGATGTATGTTAGTGCGGAGTGATCTTCGCAACCCATGTACCGGCTTAATATTTTCACTCCCTATCTGTACAATCTGTGCAGCCGGTTCGTCGGGGTTAAGAAGTGAAGGTTCCTTGGTGGGCTCAGGCTGAACTACAAGTGGGGTTAGTCGGCCAGGTGTGGGTACAAATATACAGCCACCCTCGTGGGCAGAGCCGCTGATCAATGGGGGAGACGGCCGAGTGGGTAGTGGGGATCGAGGGCTGACTTGAGCATGGGATGTGTGTTCTTCACTATCGTCATGGCCAGTGGAGTGGGATGGCTGGGCAGTAGTGTCAGACGTGCATCGTGATGACCCAGCGCCATCCATGTACATGTCCCAATCGCCGTTGAACGCCTCATCATCTGTACCAAAACAGTTGTATTTATTAAGATGACAATAAGGGATTGAGTCAGAAAATGTCTTACTATTTGCAGCCTAGATATGATTCAATGGCATTTGACCCTTTACAGGGGATTTAATTTGGGGAATGAAACCTTTCATTTACACACTCATACGCACAAAATGTAGTCCCAATTGCAGCCTCATGGTTGCTTTCTCTTCCGGTGTTCTTACTTTTAATTCTGATTGAATGTTTTTCCATTTGCAATGAAAGTATCATATTTTGCCCAAAAAAAGATTTTGTCTACTATTTGCTGTCTTTTTTTTTTATTGAATAATTATTTCAACTTTAACAAAAAAAATTTAAGAAAAGTATTGAAGGTGAGTGATAAAATTTTATGTTTTAGGATAGAGAAAATTTTTTGACCGAGAGTGGAGAAATATTACTTGCACTATCAGTTAATGTCTCATTGGTTTTAAATTTAATAATAGTATTGTGATTGTAGTTTATAACGAATGAATGAAACAGGTTTGCATGTCTTACATTTCAATACATATATATTTTGCTTGGAAGAAAAAAAATAAATAAAGAAGAAGAAGAAGAGTCAATAAGATTTATAAAAAGAGATTGAATACAAATAAGCCCTTAGGGATTAAGATTCTCTATATTTTAAAGAACACTAAGATGTCATTACTTATTACCTTATAACACAAAGTGACAGTACACACATATTGATATTCAACACAAAAAGAAAAACATTACCTAATAAACAACTTTGAAGTTTTTGTTTGTTTGTTTGTTTGTTTTTTTTTTTTTTTGTTACCTTATAAATTTGAAAGTACTACAACTAATACAATACACAAAACTTTTAGATATAAAGTGCGATTCCAGAATACACATCCTGTATAGGGTAAAACAACAAACAGCTCTCTCTCTCTCTTCTTGGACACTTGGACTGGACTCATCTCTACTGCATACAATGTGACACGGTATTATTTGAAAGATTTGTTCTCCTTTACTTTATGAAAAGAAAAAACAAATACCATATGCTAAGAAAGAGTATAGAGCATACCCTTTAGGATGTCCATCCTTAATCAAGTACTTTGTCTCTTATGAGTTAAGATTTCTCTTGAATTTGACAAAAAATTGAATTTAATAGTTTGGGACAAAGTGCTTATTCCCACTGGTTAAGGAAGATATGCTTAGTTTTAATTTTTAAAGTTTGGGAGAACATTGTAACTAATTTTACCATAATTAAGAGAAGGAAGTGCAAATTAACCCTAAAAACTACTTACCAAACAATATATATTTCGCTACTATAATACGTCCTCTAAATAAATTACAACTGAAAGTACTAGAATTGGAAGTCAGTAAGAATTGGAGGTATTAGAGGTGGAAGTTACTCGACTCATCCTCATCCTCCTAACTGTGTACGGGCGCAGGTGTAGGCCCATGACCACCTCTACGACCTCCAGCGCCTCCACGCCCTCCCGACCCACCACCTCGCCCGCCACGACCTGTGGCCTGTATGCTCGCCTCACTCGCCGCATGCGCGTTCTCCAATTGCACTCGGCTCAACTCTCCGACAAGATCTAGTGTACGTAGTAGTTGGTTGTACAGTTCGAACCCTGGTTCGCATTGCAATAGTGATGCAACATTTGACTCAACCTGTGAAATAAATGAGTCACGTTAAAACCTTTCTGGTTAGTTTAGTGTTGTGCAAAACTATGCCTTTGGAAACAGATTATACATGATCAGCTTATTCATATATAGCGCTGCTATTGAAATGGCTATTGAAATGGTACACCAGTACATATTGGTTGTGAAAAATGCTTATCTAGTTGCAAGAAATGAAATGTTCTCTAGAATGAATGTCAAAATATTGATTCAATGGCTCCATAAAACATAATTTTCAGAATGCATGCAGCAACACACATATATTGTCAATCCATAAAAGAAGCATCGAATTTTTGCCTTACCAACATTTCCCAATACGCCAACTCTCACGTAATGTACCGTCTGGTCGTCCTTCGGTACGACTCCATGTAAGCAACAAGGTATGTCGTGTCCCCATCCAATGTCAGTGCCTCGACAACACGTTCCCCTCTATGGGCCCATCGGTTAATGTAGACAGCATGTTCTTGCGCCCAAGTCCTCTCTAGTTTACCTTGGAGGGATATTCTTTGGAGATCAACTAACGTATCCACAAGCTCTGGTGGCGCTTGCTTCATCCCAAACTGACGAAAGACACGTTCGGGATGATGCTCCTCTACTATCCAAAAATAGATCAACAACACAATGGCCCTTCATATGTGTCGGCCGGCAGTGCAATATGTGGACAGCGAGTCTAGGACATCCCTATACGGCTCCTAAACAACCTGAATAAACGGTCAACAAAAAAACAAATCAAACACGTACTTATTTGTGTCAATCTTCAATCTGAGCAAATATGCACAAGACCATTGAAGAACCACTTCACTAAAAATCCTAAGACATTCTTGACCTATTTCCCCCTCTTATTGGATTTGACATGGTAAGATGCACCCGGATACTACTGGTTGCACTAGTTGAAACTGAGGGAGAAAGTTTAAGGGTTCACAGCTAAATATGTGTGGAATCAAAACCACAAACATCAATGTAAAATTACTAATCAAGGTACTTTATATTGACTGCCCACATTTGTGAAATGTTCGTAACTAATTCCCTGTATATATATGGTCTAATCGACCAAAGTTACATTATTAACTATACACATGCAGTAGTTGACAACCTTACCAAGTGAAAAACAAAACTAGGAAGAACTATATCATCATGACATGAAGAGGTGGAATACCTAGTGTGCATGTATACTCGACAGTGACGCACGATATGCAGCTAGCACATGTGTGGCATGCTCTGTCGTGCTCTTCAGCCCCTTCCATCTAGTAAACATACAATTTCAGACAATGCTCATTAGTTAATATCAAACAACAATGCTGCCATAAGAGTAAAATTCTTAGCAAAAGACATTTCACTTATATATATATATATGTTATTTTGCTCAATAGGGGCAAAAGCCTAGAATCTCCTTGGGTTGTTGTTATTTTTTGGTTGGGGTCCAAGATTTTATTTTGACTCCTTATATATGTCTATTGCATTCACCCATTTTGTATTGTGGGCTCTACTTGGTCCTCCTCTTAGGGGACTATAGGCTGCTTCCAAGGGCGCGCTCACTGTCATAAAGGTCAAATAAGACCAACCAAAGCCCTCTCTCTCTTTCTCTCTCACACAAACACAAATGCATTCACTCTCATTTATTTCTCACTTTCACCACCACAAGACATTGATAAAGTAATCCAATTTGTTAAAGCACTTCACCGCCCCCTTGCTTTCCTCTTTTTATTTTTTGAAGTCTCTCTCTCTCTCTCTCTCTCTCTCTCTCTCTCTCTCTCTCTCATTTGAATTCTTATAATAAACCCTACAAGGTATCACTCTCAAGATAATATCATCTCTCTTTACCATCTTGAGCTCTAAGCTTTCACATAGGCCAACCCTTGACAAAGTACTAAGTGATTCCTATCTAGATGCTTATCCCTTAAGACCCAGAATTGAATGATTTTATATATTTCTTTCATTTTGCATGGCTAGTGATGCAGTCTCTCCCTATCTTACTTCTATGACCCTCTTCTTCTTTCTATTGTTACTTGTCTCTAATACCACCATGGCTGACAAAGACCTTAGTTTTTCACCACTTCTTGCCTCTAGATATGGATCCATGAAGAGAAACAACATGGAGTTCACTTCAACAACACTTGGGGTTGGCAAGTCCTAGACCAATTCAACATGCAAAAGTGAATCAACTACAGCCAATGCTATCCATGTTCCTTCGCTAGGTAGAAGGAAAGGAAGGTACCAAGCTAGTAAATCACCATTGCCATGGCAAGACAAGATCTTCAATGCAAGTGAACAAGAAGATCCAAGTGTTCCAAATCCCATTTCCAATAGGTAAGTAATTAAGCAAAACAAAGAAAAAGAAGAAGAGGTAAAAAAAGAAGAAGTTTCATCCATCTTTGTGGTTTGTAATTTTTCTTCTCCATTTTATATACAATTAATTAGGGCTACTACAATAGTGAGATATCTCTACAGTTTATTCTTATTATTGTTTTCCAAATAGAACCTACCAACCAATCATTTAACTATGAGGATATGCATATGAGATTCTAGTATTGATCTTTGGTTTCTTTCTTTTTTTTTGGTGGAGTGTCATCATTATGCTTCCCTTCTCTTCTAGGTACTACTGTGTTTCCTTTCACGTTTCTTTGTGGATGAAGCTGAAGTCACTGTTAAATTTCTATTTTATATGAAATTATTTGTAAAGGATGTTGTTGCTTTTTGCTACTGTTTAATTATATATTCATCTATGATTAGGAGAAGCACTTGTATCAATTACTAGACAAGAGTCTATTCTCATACCTATTCCTCATTAATTTTTGTTACAGCACCGAAAGAAGAAAAGACAAATAGCTTGAATTATTTATGTTGTTTTGATACACAATTTTCTTGAATGCCCCTTTTGTTTGACTCAAGGTTCTTGAAAATATTTGTAAAGTTAGGACTCTACTCAACGTGATATCTTGACAAAATGAGCGAAAATAAAGGATTTACTAATGTAAGCAGTATTTTTCCAGAATACCTTATGCACTTCTAATGTAAAATATGGATCGTCAAGCAACTCAAGAACAATATAGTTCAGTAACAATATATGGCCCTCTTTTAAAAGATTGATGGGTTTAAATCTCTCCTTTTCACATGTTGTAACAATTATAAATAAAAAGTAAAGAATAATAACCTTCAGGGGGCCATTGATATGGAAATTAGTTTTTTTTTTTCCCTAGAATAAAAGTGTACACAATTCTTGGACCACCTCTTATATATAGAAAGTAAAATCTTAAACATTTCACTTCTAACTTGATGATATAACAGATATAACCTATAATGGTGAAAACTGATTTGTGGAGAATATGAAATAGTTGAAACATATCCTTTCCAGGTTGAGTTCAAATTGATAATAATGTATTTATAGTTGATGAAATTTATAGTTTATGTTTTCAAGTATCTAGGTGGGCTACATAAATCCTATAAAGGCCTAGGGCACAAAGATTTTATGCACTTAGGAATTTGAAGTTGTGGTGTTTTTGCCAATTTACTATGTTTTAGGACTGTCGGCATGATCAAGCTGATAGCCTGATTGTAAGATTAGTTGTTTGGTCTTTCATTAACTGTAGATTAAATACGCATACGTTCGTTGAGTTTAGATAATCAACTTCTTGTTTTCTGGTAAAACACCTACCATAATATGTAGATTAGTAGTCGTAAGTTGGATCGCGTGCGGAAATTGAAAAGTGCAATGACAAGGTTGACAAATCGGGTTCAAAAGGTATATTGATATCTAAATGGCATCTGGAATCTATTTAATTGAGCTACAAATAAAATTCTTTGCTTTCTTTATGTGGTTGGTTAAATATCTATTGCTTTTATACAAGAATATAATTTGCTTTAGGAGGAGGTTGGCTAACTTTTAAATTGAGTGAGCATAGGACTTTGGATAGTGCTGCTGGGCATCTTATTTTAAAATTATACTTTGTACCATTGTCCATCCTTTTCCATAAGAAAGTGGATTGGCGGGGGAGGGGGGTACCTATAGACTACTTTATGGATACTTGTCAACAATGATAGAGGACTGGATTTTAGAGTAATCTCTATTTTGGCTTGAGAGTTTTCAGCTCTTGATATGTTGTTAATGACTGTACTTATTAGCTTACTTGGCAAGTTCCTATTATTCATACTCCAAAAGAACAACCTCTATTTTTTTGGATGCTGGA
Source organism: Notholithocarpus densiflorus (assembly GCA_030021035.2). Lineage (NCBI taxonomy): Eukaryota > Viridiplantae > Streptophyta > Magnoliopsida > Fagales > Fagaceae > Notholithocarpus > Notholithocarpus densiflorus. The sequence goes on along the minus strand of JARYZH020000159.1, from coordinate 889,427 downwards.
AAGTTAAAGAGAGAGTTAACAAGCGAACTTTAAAAAGATTATTAAACTTACTAACTCTCGGCAAAAAAATGGAATAGGATCAGGGTGACAGCAGGATCACAAGCTAAAGGATGTCAACCGGAGATGAGAAGTCTCTCGGGAGTGAAAAACAATTGGAGGGTTCTTTCACCTTGAGAGTATTGACAGCCAAAGAGAACAAAAATGAAAGTGGCTCCTTTTATTAAAAATTATAATATATTTTTCACAAAATAAAGAAGATCATATGTCAATCAAAACCTATCATGTGCTAAATGAGATTAGTGCCAAAATGGATTTATTATTAAAGTCAACTATAGACACATGCACGGTGAATGACAAATGGCATGACAATTGTATCAAAGTAATTAATCAAATAACATACCTCTTGGTGAGGGGACCTGCCTCCACCGGCAGTTGTGGCGGCCTCGTAACAGGGCATATAAGTGGGAACCTCGAATACGCCCACAGCTGCACCAACATCAGTGCTCCTCCAATCTGCTTCGCCTTCGTCTCCGATGCCTTGCATAGGTGCCTGTACAACCAGGCTAATGCTCCACTACCCCAACTGTACCTCTTCGCATCGCTAATTGGGTTCAGGAACTGTAGAGGCATGACTGACACCCAGTCTGCCGACTTGTCCATAAACAGAATGGACCCCAACCACACCAGTATGTGATAGCGCGCATGTTGCTGCACTACCTCGTCGTAGCATCCGCAGGTAGGGGACCTCTAAATTGTTCCTTCAGCCAGCTGACTCTTAACCTCGCCCCAGCAAGGATAGACATGTTTTCATGGGGATGCGGTACCGAGTCTGGAGGAAGATGACCCAGTAAATCACAACACAGCGCAGGCCACTCCAGATTGACACTCCCAGTCACCGGCAACCCATCAACAAGAACCCCTAGCATCACCTCAATGTCTTATAAGGTGATACCCATCTCTCCATGCGGTAAGTGAAATGTGTGCGTCTCTGGACGCCAATGCTCGATCAGTGCTGTGATCAATGCATGATCAACTTCCATGTTTGGAACCTTAAATTACCCTTTGAAACCCGCCTCAGCTATGTAATGGGTAATCCGTGGGTCTAGCCCATGCCGGGGTAACTGGCAAGATCGGCGTTTGCACTTTAGCACGCCTGGCACTACCTGCACACGAAAGAGCGTTGTCTTAGGATAGTGCACACGAAATAACTATAAGAATGCTACATAATAATAATATGCAAGAAACAGTAGGCTAACTGGCTAGTTACGAACATTTTGCAATATGTTAGTTATGATGTTAAATGGTTATTCACTCTAGCTCAATAGCAGATAGGATCAATTCAAGATCAATGACATTGTTTAAAATTAGCACTAAGGTGATGGGCATTATGTTTTGAAATGAATGAACAAAGTGCCTCACTATGCCAAATGGAGTAGGGAATTAGGAATGAAAGTCAGTTGTCTTATGTGTAGCCACGCCTATTTGTGTGTGCACATTTGGAAAAATAATGGCAGCGGATTCATTTTAGTTGATTACTATAACTTTTAAATGAGTTGTGGTCATGTGAAAGAAAATATTATTCCATGGTTGCTAGGTGTTGTTCAAACTTTCAAGGATGTAATTTTTGAAAAATGTCTTACTCTGGTACATTACCATCTAATGAACATGGGTTAGGACGTGGTGGTAAATCCATAATCCCATATTTAAACACAATGGATATAAGGCATGCTAATACCTTTTTCAAAGGTTTTCCCTTTTTGTCCTAATCCGAATAAATCAAGACAGGGAGTGATCATAATGAGCCTTTTCCCTCTTCAAAATATTTTATTATTTGAAAATACTTATATATATATGTATATATATATATATATATGTATATATATATATATATATGAAAAAAGACAATAATTGATTATGATGATATATTGCTTTCTGTGCTTTGACTTCTCCAAAGAAGTTGAAAGGCTGATTTTGGTTTTAATGACTGTCAATTTCTGATAAAAGAAGATTAAATTTGACATCCAGATAAAACAAAACATTTTTCAACTAACAATTGAACTTGCATATGTCAAGTTCTATTTCTTTCTGTTATGAGTTTCTCCTTAAATAGTTTTAGCTTTAGTTAGCTTCCCCATTCAATGGGTTTGTATTGCATTTGATGTTGCTGCATGCCTTGTGGAAGTCTAAGTAGCATGGAAATAGAGGAAAGGAGATTCATTTAGAGTTTGTGTCTAGGGAAATCAAGACATTAATCCAAAAAAAAAAAAAAAAGCACCAGATGATACAGAATCCATAAGATTGTAGGACTAAATTAAGTTTATTGATGAGCTCTTGAAGGGTTCTTAATAGGGTCTGATGTTTAAGTGGTTATTTAGGTGTAAGTAATAAAAATATTGCATCTTGAATGTGTTTGATAGCTGTTTGGTATTGAAACAGTAAATAGAACAAGATTCTCAAAAAAGAAAAGAAAAGTAAATAGAACAAAAATAAAGATAAACACTAGGATATCACACCTAAGTTTTCTTAAGCAATCACACTTAACTAGGAGAAGAAATCACACTCTCAAAGCTTACAATGAGCTGTCGGAATTTTATTAAACAATCTCATATCTACGTTATGAATGTTATTGACCACAATAGTTGCTTTTGTATAGGCTATTGCTAAATCATTTCTTGGCAGCGGATTCATTTTAATTGATTACTATAACTTTTAAATGAGATCTACTGACTTTGAATATACCTTTTCATTAGCCACTACTGATATTTAATATTTTTTGTAGCATTAGTAGTTTCAATATATCTAGAAATAAGACTTGACGCTGTTAATGAAATCGTCATTTTAAATTCACGATTATTTTTGCTTCATACCATTTTCTCTTTGGATTAAATAAAATTCTGCCTAAACCAAAAGAGAAATGATACCATTTCCAACATCTATTTACAAATAATCAAAGAACCCTATAGAAAGAAAAAGAAATGATTTTGACATGTCCAAAGTTTAGTACAACTTTGTACCTGACCGGCGGCAGGCGTCTCCCATAGCGCTGTGGATCGATGAGCCGGCTGCTGCGTCAACTGTGTACCAACTGCGGGTCCAGGATCCATATTTGGCAGTTGCTGCATATCTGATATGCATGCAATCATGTTAATAAACCATTGATCGCAGGTAGACATTAACAATACAGCCAGGACTTGCAATTATAAACATTCATAATTTCCAATACAGCCATGCAGCTTTAGACAGAAACATAGAACTTGCATATTAACTATGAAACTATCATAACAACTAACATGCAGCTTGCAAAAAACATAGAACTTGCATATTAACTATGAAAGTATCATAACAACTAACATGCAGCTTTAGACAGAAAACAACTTTTGAAAAGATAAAGATATTTAAAAAAATACAAAATGGTGGGAACGTAAAGCTTTTTTTAATTAATTTTTTTATTAAGTTTTGGTCCCAAGGGAAGGGGGAAAGGGGAAAAGGAGGGACTCAAACTAATGACCCTGTGGTCTCCACCCAACTGTGCTACCCCAGGGTTCTAGAACAAACTCACAAAAACAGAGTGAGAGAGAGATTTGACCGAAAATTGAAAAGATATAATTGCTCAACTGAATTATACATCATGCATCTATATATACACTGATTTTCAATTTATTTAATCATATCAAGGAAGAGTTAAAGTAAAACAGTAAAATATAAAACTAAAACCCTGAGCATATATGCCTAACTTCATCCTAAAGTTCATGGCTGCAAGGCATAAACAAAAAGGACACAGTTGCAGAATGTATAAGCAACCTAACCAACCAACGTGAGAATCAATGTCTAAATCAAACTAAGTAAACCAACAAATGAACATAGCAAAATGCAAACCAAAGAATCAATCAAGCACCACAAAAAACACCATTGTAAAACACTAAAACATAGCTCTAGAATTAAAAGGTACCCAATTAGGATCAGTACCTCTATGGCCTTGAATGACATTAACCAAATTACCCCTAAACAAGCCCTGCCACCCATCAGTCTTCATTATTTCATTGAACACCTCAGTAGTAGAATGCCCATTCTTTAAACAAAGTGTAAAGTTCTTTCCTTTTACTTTTTCCCCTAATCTTTAAGTACCTCCGTACTTGACATCACATTCTAAAAGAAATTTTATTTCATAAAGCAAGAAGTGAAATGGGTTCATAGTAAGTTAGTGGCTAGTGAGGAGTTTTTTCAAGAAAAAAGGGGGAGACAAACATGGAAGTACAGCTTTGGAAGCAACTAATAATAATCAAATTAATATTGAGCTTAATTAAATGAATTAAACAATTGTGAGACCTATACCATCAAATGATGGTGTGTGCATAGTTATGTGTCAAATGAACATTGAATTGGTGACCATAACAGTCCAAGAGCTTTGCTTTCTTTTCTTTTGGGTTTTTATTATTATTTATTTTTATGAATACAGTCCAAGAGTTAACAATTTTGAGATTATGGATAATGAATCTTTTCTATTTCTCTTATTCTTCAAATTAGTTAGAAAAAAAAATCATCAATTTTATAACTAAATAGTTAGTTTTTTTTTCTCTTACAACAAGTGAAGAAGGAAAATTCGAACCTTAACTCTTTTTATTGAGAAAATTCGAACCTTAACTCTTTCAAGATTCATAATAAGAAACTTGGATGGAGGGTGTTGCGGTTTATGCCCTAAAATCCAATTGGTTGGCATGTCATAAATAATTATTTTGTTTAATTATAAGAGGCTATCTATAAATGAACTAATGTGACATTATCTTAGTACATGAGATGCATAGTATGTGATTTATGTGAAAAGTCACAGAAGATATAAATCACAAGTTTTTTGTAAACTCAGAATTTTAGTTCGTAGTCGGTGATGAAATTGGGCATTTAATCTGCGAAGACTATAACATATCAACTACGATGATTTGTCTTGATCATGGAAGTGGAGACTTCTAGTTGGTATGCTGATATGTTTTAAGAGTTAAGACATATTGAACTGGACCGCTGTGAGATTTATTATTCTCCTAACGACTGTCAAATGAATAATAAATCTCACAACTTCTATTTACATCAACTCTAAATCCTAAGAGAATAATGGACCTGATCATGAGATGCATGTTGCTTTGATATATCAGGAGTGAGATCTATAAGACACGATTAAAACCTCATTATGTTGGGCAGTCGCATTTGATGTTGATGGAACATATATTCTCAAGATGGAATTCATAGTCTCTTAACGGAGATATAAAATAATCATTTGAGATAAGTTTAATGGGTTTGGTTATTCAGAGTGTTGGGCCCAACCACTTTAGTAAGGAGTTACTAAAGTATATATATTTATGAAATTAGATTTCATATATATATATTGAATAACATAAAGGATTAAACCAGGTACTCAAGGATTAAGATGTAGTAATCTTCAAAGTGACAGTCTATTTCATGACTTTGTATTACTACGAATATTTTAATGAAGAGGTTGCATGTATAATAAAGTCTTGGGATATAATTTATAGATAAAGCCTAGAGTGCAACTATATTTATATAGTGGTATTAAATATAGTTAATGGTAACTTTGGACTTGTCAAGAGTTGACAGAAAAGCCTAAGGCCCATTGGAGCTAGTGTCTTATTGGTCCCTTTTAGTCCCACTCCAAGCCACATGCTAGAGCCCAATTGGAATGGCCCAAAAGGCTAGCCCAATTAGATAATTAGTTGTATATAAGGAGAGAAACATACAAAATTTCATTAAGGGGTTTTTCCATAAGAGTCTTTCATAAGAATTCTCATAAGGAATGAAATGGTTTGTATGTGAGTGTTGGACACTCATTATTATTCTCTCCTTGTAAACTGATTGAGAGACCACACATCTTGGGCATCAAGTGGAATTGGAGTGAAGATTAAAAGTCTTCCCAAGAACTTCTGATCTTTGGTTTTGAATTTCACCACACCAAGGTACGCATTCTTGTTCTCAAATTCTGAAACTTACATAGTACATATTATCAATTGCGAATGAAGTAGATCTGTTAATTTTTTCCGCTGCGTATGTTTTGTATGCGATACAAACATGTATATTTCTAACAGGTGGTTCTGCTATGGTGAACTCTATTGCGATGGTATCTGTACTTAGTTTTGTAGGTTTGCCGACGATGATGTGCCCGACGCTTCCAAGACTCTTGTACGTGTATATTGGCATATTAACGAAATTTCTCTTCTTTCCAACCCATTTCCCTCCATAGTGGTCTGTGTATGTCTGTAGTTGTTAATCTGTTGGAACTTGTGATGATCCACATGTTGAAGTAGATCCAAACTCATGTCAATACAGGCTGGAAAAACACTATATGAACAGGATTTTAAATGTTCCCAATGTCACATCAAATGTGGGCAGTAGTTGCAACATATAATTTAAATGAAAATATATCCATCCAATTGCACAACTGTGTATTCACCAAAGTAGTGAATAGCATACCGTACCGGCCGGTACGGCCGGTATATGGCGCACCAGACCTCAGACTGGTACAGATACACTGGTATTTCGTACCGGTTTAAATACTGGCCATATCGGTTGTGTATCGGTCATACCGGCGAATATCGGAGTGTTTCAGCCAGAAAAAGGAAATCAGCTGGTAAGAAAAAAAAAAAACACTTAAAACGAAAATAGCGGCCGAAATTGATACCAGATAGCCGCTGTCGCTGCCACAATTTCACCGGCCTTAACCCCATGTTGATGATCCACCATTCTTCTTCTTCTTCTTCATTGCTTCTTCGTCTTCTTCTTCCTTATATTTTTTCGCCAGAGCCCCAAATTAGTTCTCCTTCTGTGCTGTTTTCTTTTAACTTTTGTTAAATGCCTTTATTTTGTTTTGTGTGCCTTTCTCTGACTAAACACGTGAGCCTTTCAAATTTTAAATTTTTAATACCTGCCACATCTATGAAGAATTAAAGTGTCAAAGACTTTTGTGTACTTATTATTATTATTATTATTATTATTATTATTAGATGAGTTTTCTATTATTAACAACTAACGTTGATAATTTGATATATTAGTTTTATCATAAAAAATAACAATCAGATATAATTTTAACCAAAAAAAAAAAAAAAAACTAAAGAATAAAAAACATTAGCTTATAATTTTAACTATTCTTAATAAAGTATACTTAATTTAACTAATAAACATATAAATAGATAAATAATTATATAACATATATAATTAGCGGTAAATCCGAAACGGTACACCGGTATCGACCGGTACCGAAATATATCGTTCCACTGGCCAAACCGATACAACCTCCAGTACGAGATTGACTCCCTTGGTATTCACATGAGTGTGGATGTGTGAAATAGTGCCGAGCTGTTGAGCAACACGTGCGGAATTGCGAACATGACTTGGCTTAACAGTGGCGTCTGTTGGCGCATGTGGTTCGTTGAAGGGGTTTGATATGACTACAGTTGGTGCGACAACAGCAGGCTGGTGACGTGTCTTTAAAGTTCGAACTTGGTCATCTTGAAACTTCGCTATATTAATTGTGTTTGGTCTTTCACGCTGAAATTTCGCTATATTAATTTATTAATTGTGTTTGGTCTTTCACAAAACATTAAACATCACGGTGTTTATTATTTTTGGTCATTTTCAAGGATGCTAGTGAAAACGCTCTTCCCATAATCCGTGACTACTGGTTAGAAGTAATAGCAGATGGTAAAGCCATCTTGAACATCACGGTTATTTCTTCAAATATGCATATGTTTAATGTTTATTTCTTCAAATAAACATATTCATATTGAAGAAAAACATATGTTAGAAGTTATAACAATGCATATGTTATCAGTTATAACATATGTTATCAGAAAAACATATGTTATCAGCTGACTATGTTTTGACTATGTTTTGTCTTGAAATATGCATATGTTATCAGTTATCAAATATGCATATGTTTAATGTTTATTTCTTCAAATATGCACATGTTATCACTGTTATATCTGTTTAATTGTGTTTGGTCCTTCAAAAAACATTGAACATCACGGTGTTTATTATTTGTGGTCATTTTCAAGGATGCTAGTCAAAGTGCTCTTCCCATAATCCATGACTACTGGTTAGAAGTAATAGCACATGGTAAAGCTATCTTGAACCCTGAGACTGAGCTGTCAAACAATCACATGTCATTAAAAGCATCACTTTGCTCTCAGAACCATCATGCTTACAAATTAAGCAGCCCCACAGCCTGAAACACTGAAATATCTCCTGTACGTTCGATTATGGGAGCTAAATCAAAGACTTGCCAGTCTGAAGTGAAGCCCAACTGGAACTGACTTTTAAATTTGTTATACCTTTGTTATTGGTGGCTTGAGCTCACTGTTATCTATACTATTATTTAAGGGGTTTCTCCTGTTTGGATTCTTCATTTTTTAGTTAAAAAATGCTCCTACACCCCTATGTTTAAGTAGAGACAAAACTAAAGGACAATTCGGTAAAAATGCAACTCTAACTCTCACATTGCCCAAAATACCCTCATCATACCCACTTACAAGTTTTTAACTAATGGGGATAAATATGTAAATTACAAATCCTACACGTTAAGACCCACAAACTCACATATACTACCAATAGAAGGCATCACTTTCTATCTCTCACCCTTCTTCAGATTGAAGGCATTTAATTTAGCTTTACATCCTCCTTTATTTTTCTTCAAATTGAAGACATTTACTGTTAGAGGCTCCAACAACTTTTTAGGTTCTATTTTTTCACGATGGCTTATTATCGTGGTTGACTTCGAGATTTTAAATAGGAGGGTTTGTGCTTCAACTGGCTGCTTTTTTAAGTTTTTTTTTGGGTGGGTGGGGTGTGTGGGGGTTGTTTAGAAACAGGTTTTAGGGTACGTTTGGTATATTGAATGAAGATTACATTAAGAATAGTAATCTTTATTACTAGGAATAGAAGATATTGTAATGTAATAACTATTACTATTCATAAGTTTGGATGTTGCATATAGAAAGCTTGTAAAAGGTGATGTATAAGGAAAATTTATATTTTTGGAAATATATTAATTTTAAAACCTATTATATGTACTAAGGAATAACTATTACATCCATTTTAAAGAGGAATAACTATTCTTCAATTTAAAGAATAGTTATTCTTATGTAATAACTAATCCATGTAATAAAGATACAACCAAATTACCGAATTGCTATTACACATGAATAGTTATTTCATTATAGGAGCTATTACACCATACCAAACATGCCCTTAGTTTTTGCCTTTTGTAATGCTACACAAATAAGCCGACATGATCGCAGCCCATTTGGTTGAAAATTGATCGCAGCCCGTTTGGTCGAAACTAGAAAGTACTTTTGGGCCGTATGAGCGTTTCTAAATTTATTTAGCCCAATTTTGAGTTCAAAGCTAATCCCTAAATATATCGTTAAGCAATATTACATAAACAAAGGTGTTTCTTCCAATTGGTGAAAGGAATCTCTTTTAATTTATTACTTGGTGGATCATATGATTATTTTCGTTTATTTTTTTTAACACAATATTATTAAGTTATTTAAATTTTTTTGGAAATGCAACCATTGAAAATTCTAGTTTTAGGCTCTTATTATGAGTTCTAAATTTCTAATTGCTCTTATACTTTTTGAAAAAAAAAAGGAAAAAAAAAAATTAGACCGCACGTGTTCTTAATACTCTTATGCCACTTGAAAAATCTACTGACCCTAAGCACTTTGTGCAGTGAAATAAACAAAGTATTGCTTCAAGTTTATCATTAATACCCACACACCATCATAAATGTCTAACAACAAAGATAAAGTACCAAATCTAAAGCAATAATAATAATGAAAACAGTAATGCTATATAGATTTGGTAATGAACTGGAAACTCAAAGAACTTATTCAATGGGAAAACCATTTTGAGAACACAAATACAGTAATCTCTTAGAAAATTCACTATAGGAAAAAACAATTACAATAAATTTACTTATAAGACAAGCATTGTAACATCTATAAACACCATGCTTGTCTTCCTACCTCAATAGCCTCAGAACCTCTAAAATTTTAAACGAATTTCATCAATGAACTCTTCATCGACTCGAATCAGAATCATTAGCACTCTATGAAACCTCCTTGAAGTTTTGTTATAGTGAAGAGATTCTATGCACGGGATGTACTCTGTCTTTTTGATGAATGGAAATTAGTTCTTCCCTCTCCCATGTTGAGTAGAAGAATTCAGGAGGCCCCCTACCAAAAGAAACTAAACAAAAAAGAAAAGAAAAGAAAAGAAATCATCAAATAACGATTTAGTTTCTTCTTCACCTTTTTTGATGATTCATTTCTATGTGTGTGTTGGGGGCGTATTTTTTTCGTTGCCAATATGATATTTGGGAAGCTAAGACCGAGACTCGACTTTGGGCTTGAAATATGGCCCAAAGGCTATCAATGAAGTAAGGAAGACCCATTTTTGCTCAAGGTCCGGGTTGCATCCCAACAAAGATTATAATAAATCCCCAAAAATAACTCTGCAAAGATAAGCTAGCACAAAGGATGACCCACGATAATAAGTGCTTAAATAATAGTCTAGCGATAAACATGAGAAACGTCTAGCGGTAGATGTCTAGAAAATTAAAAAATGTATTCCCATAGTAAAAATTATGCATTTCCTTTGTAGTCGGTTAATAAAAAAGTAGGCCCATTATAACAAGTATACAAGAGGAAAATGATCCAGTAGTGAATATGACAAATCTCCAGTGATAATGTCTGATTAGTCAATAAATGTGTTTACATGATAAAAATCATATATTTTCCTCAATATTATTAAGTCAACATGAGGGAAAACTTCCATAGTATCCAAGACATTATGGCCTTCATTATAATAGTAATAAACAAGGATTAAAGGTTTCTGTTTGGACAAGTGCTCTGATACCACTTATTGGGAAATTTAGACCTCGGTTGATAGAATTAACAAGTTTTAACCCAAGTTGTTAATTAGGTTTATTATGAATAAATCTTGTTAAAAAAAAAAAACATCAATATCATGTCAATAATGAATGTAGCGGAAAAGTAAATAAGACAAGATATAATGAGCCAGGAAAACCAATGAAACAAACTAGTTTCACAGTAAAATACCAGGGGGGAAACCTTCCCGAAAAGCAATCCACTATAATGAAAATGAGTTTCAGATCTAGTACAAAACCTTTGTCCCTAGACTCTACAATCCCCGTAGATGAACTCACAGCAGAAACCTTCTACCGCTTCAAAACCTCTGAACTCTTCAATATATGAACGCCACTCTTTGATGATGCACAAATCCTAGTACATGACTAACCAATTGCGCGGATCCCAGTTCGCGACTTCAATCACCAACTAGAAGAAGATGTTGGCTACAAAGTTCTTCACTTCATTAGTAATGAAGATCAAGAAGCACTTGGTTACAAAACCCTAAGGCGCAAAGACGCAGTAGCTTCTTTCAGAGAGAATAAGGCATCAGTCACCTTTTGCATATGTTCTCCTTGTATTCTCTTATTATTCTCATATGTGATGGCCTCTAAAATAAGCCTTATATAGGTCTAGGGTTATGAGAAAAGAAACCCTACACATACATGTCAGCATGGGGCAAAAATCAGATCTGAAAATCTGAATTTCGTAAGGCTCAGTAATTCTCGATCGATCGAGGAGGTGTCGAGAAGGTGTCGAGGATTAAAACATCAGACACAAGAGATGAGGCTCGATCGATCCACCAGGTGTCGAGAAGCTATCGAGGGGTTAGAAGCTTTCTCAATCGATCGACAAGTTATCGAGAAGGTGTCGAGATTGCGATAAGAAACACCTTAAGAGGCTCGATAGATACCTAGCTGTCGAGGAGGTGTCGAAAAGCTATAGAGCTTTAAAAACTCAGCACTTCTTCACTTAAATTTTGGACAGACTTGCATGGCTTCAATACTTGAACTTGAAACAAGGTTTCTTGAAGTATTGAACACATCCTAGATCTACCCAAATACAAGTAAAGTATGTTTTGTCAAAAGATAAGCCAATTACATAAAATATGTTCTTAACAATCTCCCCCTTTAGCAATCCGTGACAAAGCCACAACAAACAAATGAACATATGAGAGAAGTCATAAATCACTCAACTCATATTCACTTGTTGAATACAATAAAATCTATCCTAACACAAACTCTTGAAAAACTTTGCAAGAAGAGAGTTCATGGCATGGAAGACTTTGACAACCTGTATTTCTGAAACACTTTAAACAAAACTCATCAAGGCATCTTAGTGTGAAACAGAAATAATAGATTGCATACAAGTAATAAGAAACATGTGTATAAAGATAGAAAAGAAACAACACATGTAGAGGTATTATCGGTGCAAAACTGCAAGTGCACAGTATCGTAGTTTTATAGTAAAGTGATGAGAAGAGTATCGTCCTCAGGGATTGGCAACTTACTTTTGACAAATACCAAAATTATGCTAATCCCGATTTTATCTAGAGAAGTCACTAAGGTTTTTGTAATTGGAATTAGATTACATCGTTTTCCTAGAATAAAGAAAATTTAGTTCATGCTAAAAATTAAATTCAACATAAACGAATTCACCATAATTTTTCTGAGAAGATTTGAAGGAAAAAATGAACGCAAAAGAATCTCCTTCAGCCTCTACCAGCTTCAGCGTTTGCCTTCCTTGTTTTTCAGTCTCTTTTCTGCTTCAGCCCCCTTTTTCTTTTCAGTTTCGGCACCTCTTCTTTCTTTTCTTTTAACGTGTTGCCCTTTTTTTTTCAGCCCAAAATACCTTTTCAGCCCAAAACGTTTTTCAGCCCAAGATACTCTCCCTGTTTATGGTTCAGCGCCTCATTCTTTTCTTCCTTTTCAGCGCCTCTTTTCTTTTCTTTTAACGTGTTGCCCTTTTCTCCTTCTCTTGTTCAGCCTTCTATTTTTCAGCCCAAAACAATTCTCTCTTTAGCCCAAAACCTTTTTCAGTTCAGCCCAAAACATTTTTCTTTTGTGCGTGCCTCCTTCTCTTTTATTTGAATAAATCTTCATTTTCTTCAAATCTGTAATAAAATTTAAATAACAATAATGAAATCTAAAATCAACAAAAATAAATAAAATTAGACTAAAGTTTAAAGTTGAGAAGTGATAAATTATGCTAAATTATGCAAGTCATCAAGGTAGGTGAAGAATAACATACATCATCATATAAAGAAGATAAGTAGAATGTATGTTAAAAATGGTCACAAGACCGATGTACAAGAAGAAGGAAGTAAGCACTCCCCTTAACAAGATGAAACACATGTCCCCCTTACAAAAGCATGTATTTCTCCCCCTAACGTGTAGAATCTTAAAAAAACACCACATATTCCACAAATTCTCCCCCTTTTTGTCATGATTGACAAATGGTACAAGAAGCTAGAAAGCTTCACCCGAGAAACAGAAAGATGATCAAAGAAGATGAAGGGGATACAAAGAAACCCATATAAATGCAAGAATGTAATGAAACAAGATGCTATGGATGACAAGATAATAGAAGGATGCAAAACATGTGAAAAACAAATCTCTCAACAAGAAAAATGTTAAGCACATAGATCTCAAAACACACACACACACACTAATCAAGTCTAACCAATTTTATATTTCAAAAGCAAGTTAAGACAGTTTAGTGAGCATACATTAACACATATATTCCTTGTGATGGCCAAATCACATTGTACCTGCACATGTATCAAGAGTAGTAAAGAATATTGTGTGTTGTGTGTGAAAAACATCGCAAGAATGCAAATGTGTCAACATGTTATGACAATTTGAGATATGAGTAAATCACTTTAACTCACACATAATCATAACTGTTTGATGGAGATTATCACCTTCGAGGTACATCCTATAACTCCCACATCTCCTAGAAAACATGCTTGCAATCATATTTAAAAGCATTTTTTTATCTTTTTGCTTTTGATTTTTCTTTGCATATTTTCTTTTTAAGCAAATCATGCATGGGCATATAATAGATAGAAAAGAAATACTCAATTACGTTAAGCATTTGGCATTCCAATTTTGCTATGCCGAAGCACACAAATGTCATTCATGATTGGCGGGCAACAGTGGTGAGATGGTTATTTATGCCTTTCTCTTAGGATTTTCTAATCATTCCCGTCAAAAAGAGTGATACGAGTGTTAAGTACAAGAGATAACTTAATCTTACTCATCACAAACAAGAGCCACAAAGCTCACTTGCTTAGTTGTGCATAGAGATGCTCATCTAAGCTACAAGAGATACAAAGTTTAGAAAAACATTGTTTCAATGGCCATCTAAGGTACACAAGTACCAATGTACACAAACACACACTGTTTTTGTATTTTTCTGATTTTTCTCTTTTTATTTTAAAAAACAAACAAAATAAGGACTAAACAACCAAACAAAAACAGACAAACAACATGAAAGCATGAAAGAAAGATGCAGATGCATGAAAGCATGATTCCAAAAGCAGATAAGAAATCAAGCAAAGAAAGTCCTACTTTAGATAGAAAGAATTAAAGCAGAGGACAAACAAAAAAGACAATTAAGTCTTAGGCTCCTTTCTCACCCACACAGCACGAGTCTTTGGCCGTGAAGATGAAAAGGCACGTGTCCTAGTATGTCTACTAAAGGACATAGAAGAATTAGAATTCTCCTGAAATTGAGTTAAAAAGTTAAAAGCTTTTAATAACTCTCCAAACAAAGGTGTAGGTCCTTGAGAGGAAATCTGTGGCCGTTTGGACAATTGCTTATGAGGATACAACCTAAAGCGATTAGAACGAATGTGTCCAGAAACACCACAATGGTGACAAACATGAGGTCTAACAAAGGATTTAGAATTAGCAAAATCAATTTTGAATTTTATACCTTTATTACCTTTCTCAAATTGTGGCACAAAGACAGTCCTTGATCCAGAAGCCGTGGAAGAGGAAGGGGCTGGAGGAAATAGCATATCCTAAGCTAGTCTTATCAGAACTAGGCTTTTGAGCACTCAATACCTCATCAAGCTTTGCACTAGACATCCTCTCTATTTGAGTTCTAGCTTGACTAAGCTCAACCTCGAGATTCTTGAGCTTCTCTTCTAATGAGGTGTTCTCCATAATAAGAGTCTCAACCAACCTTGTAGTCTTATCTAGTTTGACTAACAGATCAGCTTTTTCAGTTTTTACCTCATTAAGCTCTTTTCTACAAAGATGAGAAGTCTTTTCAATTTTTATAAATTCAGTACATAGCTTATCATAGGCTTCTTAAAGGGTCATCTTCTTGGGTACTTCATCATCAGAAGAATTCTCACTGTCACTAGCACTCTCCACAATCACCTTATCGGTTGAGGCAGCAAAGGCTATAATGTGACTACATTCATCCACATACTCATTAGAAGAGTCATTCTCAATATCACTCCAAGTAACAACCAATCGTTTATCTTTTGACTCCTTGGTCTTTTCTTTCATGAGATAGTTTGGGCATTCTATCCTCATATGACCAAAACCTTTGCACTCATGGCATTTGATGAGGGGTTTCTCATTCTTGCCCTTCCTTGAGGATTTAGATTTCCTCGGAGGTTTACCCTTATCATTTTTCCTGAACTGAAGAAGCTTGATAATCTCATTAGTTATGAAAGTTAGATCCTCATCCTCATCATCATCTTCATCTTCATCTTCACTTTCATCTTCATCTTCAGAGTCCTCAATCTCTTCCTCTATACCCTTAAGAGCCAAGTTTTTACTCTTTCCACCTTTTCCTATTGAGCCTAATCCCATCTCATAGGTTTGAAGGTTCCCTACAAGCTCAGTCAAAGGAAGTTGATCAATGTCCTTCATTTCTTCAATGGCAGTGATCTTGGCATGGAATCTTTCAGGTAAGGACCTAAGGATTTTCCTAACAATTTTGGATTCCGCTATAGATTCTCCAAGATTGAAGGCAAAATTCACAATATCCATGAGTTTAGCATAGAACCCATCAAAGGTCTCGTCCTCCTCCATCCTTATTTCTTCAAAACTACTAGTGAGTCTTTGAAGCTTCACAGTCTTTACTGCCTTGGTACCTTCATAGGTGGTCTTAAGAATGGTTCATGCTTCCTTGGCAACTTCCGTGAATGAAATCTTTTTGAATTCCTCATTGGTCACCCCACAAAACAAAGCATTCAAGGCCCTACTGTTGAAATTTGCCGCTTTGATTGTTGCATCATCCCAATCCACCAACGCTTCCTTTGGCTTAATCCAACCAACTTTAACAGCTTGCCATACCTGTTCACTTAGAACCTGCAAAAAGACTTTCATACGAACTTTCCAGTATGCATAATTAGTTCCATCAAATAAATGAGGAATCAAAAGAGATTGTCCATGATCCATGACAACAAGGGTCAAGGATCAAGGATCACACTCAGGAAATTAATCCAATCAGAGTGTACCCGCTCTGATACCACTTGTTTAGACAAGTGCTCTGATACCACTTGTTGGGAAATTTAGACCTCGGTTGATAGAATTAACAAGTTTTAACCCAAGTTGTTAATTATGTTTATTATGAATAAATCTTGTTAAAACAAACAAACATCAATATCATGTCAATAATGAATGCAGGGGAAAAGTAAATAAGACAAGATATGATGACCTAGGAAAACCAATGAAACAAACTAGTTTCACAGTAAAAAACCTGGGGGGAAACCTTCCCGAAAAGCAATCCACTATAATGAAAAGGAGTTTCAGATCTAGTACAAAACCTTTGTCCCTAAACTCTACAATCCCCGTAGATGAACTCACAGCAGAAACCTTCTACCGCTTCAGAACCTCTGAACTCTTCAATATATGAACACCACCCTTTGATGATGAACGAATCCTAGTACGTGACTAACCAATTACGCGAATCCCAGTACGCGACTTCAATCACTAATTAGAAGAAGATGTTGGCTGCAAAGTTTTTCACTTCATCAACAATGAAGATCAAGAAGCACTTGGTTACAAAACCCTAAAGCGCGAAGACGCAGTAGCTTCTTTCAGAGAGAATAAGGCATTGGTCACCTTTTGCATATGTTCTCCTTGTATTCTCTTATTATTCTCATATGTGACGGCCTCTAAAATAAGCCTTATATAGGTCTAGGGTTGTGAGAAAAGAAACCCTACACATACATGCCAGCATGGGCCAAAAATCAGATCTGAAAATCTGAATTTCGTAAGGCTCAGTAATTCTCGATCGATCGAGGAGGTGTCAAGAAGGTGTCGAGGATTAAAACATCAGACATAAGAGATGAGGCTCGATCGATCCACCAGGTGTCGAGAAGCTATCGAGGGGTCAGAAGCTTTCTCGATCGATCGACAAACTATCGAGAAGGTGTCGAGATTGCGATAAGAAACACCTTAAGAGGCTCGATAGATAGCCTAGCTGTCGAGGAGGTGTCGAGAAGTTATTGAGCTTTAAAAACTCAGCACTTCTTCACTTGAATCTTGGACATACTTGCATGGTTTCAACACTTGAACTGGAAACAAGGTTTCTTGAAGTATTGAACACATCCTAAATCTACCCAAATACAAGTAAAGTGCGTTTTGTCAAAGGATAAGCCAATTACATAAAATATGTCCTTAACAGTTTCATAATTACAAGTAAAAGAGGAACAATTAGGATGAAATGAAAGGAGAGAAAGACCCCCAGCTTAGTGCAGCAAATATTTAACCAAGGTTCTTATGCCCATGATGGAATATGTGGAATATATTGTAAATGGTGGAAACTATTCTTATATGAGTGGGTGAGTAGATATATGGTTATGTGGGAATAAAATGGTAAAGAAACTTGGCAATTTTTGGCTATGGTGGTGAGAGACTAATTGTAGCTAATCATAAGACATTTATGGTGCTGAGTTTTGTTAGAAAATGGAAGGAATATTTGTGAGTTGTTGGGTATGGGCATTTATGAACTAAAAAAGAACTTATTTCTGAATTAAGGGTTGAAAATAGCAAGATTGATGGAGACTTTGAAAGGATTTCGTCCCCCCTGATGAGTAGATGGTTCTTTCCTTTTATAGTGAAGCTTAGGGAGCAATTAGCAAAAGCCAAAAATGTTGGGTCTGATTAGCAAGAGAATTTTCAGAATATCCATCATGAGATTTGGCCAAAAATGGTGTGAGCTCCTTTTTGAATGTTTGTCTCCTTTGGGCAATGCCAGATGGAGCTAAAATTCAAAGCATCTAACCTAGGATTTGGCCAAAAATGGTGTGATTTTCTTTTGGGTATTTTATATTTTTTGGGTAATGGCAATAAGTGCTGAGATTTGGAGATTGATCTCAACCAATTAAGCCTATTTTAGGGAGCTCTGCTAGAGATCTTTTTATGCCCTCCAAGCTACATTTCCCTAAATTTCCCCTTTAGGAATTCATGGGCTTGGTTCATGAATTAGTTTTTAGACATTTAGAAGCTAGTTTGTTGAAGTTTGGATGATTTGGTCATAGCTTTCTCCAGCGGTAACTGAAACTTACAAAGGAAGAATGACATTTATTGCATTTCAGCTTTTTGGTGTCAACCCAGCCCCTGAGTACTGTTCATGTCAGAAATGGTAGTGGTAGAGAGGCTGATGGAACAGGTGGCCAGCTCCTAATTTGGTTTGGGATCTTAGTTGCTTCTTGAGGTGCTCTCTAGCTGAAGGCAGAACTGAATAGACTTCTCCAGTTAGGTCAGTTTGCATACATGGTTGTTTTGGATGAGACTTCATGTTGGGCTTGGCCATGAGGGCTGAGTAGTTTGGTGGGCCTCTAACTTGGTGGTTCTCTTCACTTAGGCATATCCTTTTGCTTTCTCATTGTGAGCCCTACAAAATGGACAAAATTACCATATATTGCCATGGATTTTTATTCCACATGGGTTTTAGTTGTTAGTAAAAATGAAATGTATTCATGAGTTTTGGAAAAAAAATATTATGAATGTTGTGATATAAAATAAATAGTGACCATGGGTTCATATTATATAAATTCCATGGGTTTATAATATGGTATGAAATAAATAAATGTCATGGTTTTAAGATAAATAATTATAACTTTCCATGGGCTTTTATAAGATGATTGCCATGGGTTTTGAGAATAGATAATTGTCATAGATTCTATGGGCTTGTAATATTATAGTAATATGTTTAAGAACTTAAAACATTGTTCATCATTGGACTTTTAAGTGAAATATTTATAGTATTTTGCCAAGTATTAATAACTTTGGGCTTTTGATAAAATAGTGTCAAGTAGTTAGCTTGGGTTTTTAATAGTGCCAACGTAAATTAGGCTTTTGATATTGCCAATGTGAATTGGGCTTTTGATAAATAAATTGCGATGGGTTTAAACCATGGGCTTTGATTATGGATTTGAATTCCATTGATAAAATTGCTTTGCCATGGACTTGAATCATGAGCTTTTGAAATATTGTCAAGCATAAGTAGTCTTGAGCTTTAAAAAGAATGGGATGTGTGCGTTCGACTCGTATGACCGATTTTGGGCTTAGCTAAATAATGATAATGAAATTGGATAAGATATGAGTTTTTTAGGCTTTTGTGATGGCTTATATCATGACCCAATTTAGATAATGAGATATGAAATATTTGTGGGTCAATGGGATGAGAAATATTCGTGGAGGCCAAAATAATTTATGGGTGATATTTTGGTATTTTTTGGTGAATAAATAAATATGATTAAATAGGATTAGGGCACGTGGCATGAGTGAAAAAATTGTACCTCAACATTTAGCCCCGAATATGTGTGATCAGCTTGCCTTAGGTCACACATGCGAGTTTGAATGAGTCCACATAGTTGTGTTGCATGGGTTGAAAGAGAGAGAGATGGTGAGCTTGAAAAAGAGAGCTTCTTCCCCTTTCTCTAAGAGTGAGAGAACCCTTTTATCTCCTTCCAAACTTCTTTCATCCTCCTTTTCTAATTCAACTCTTCTTGGTTTAGTTTTTCTTTTGCATTAATGGTTGATAGATAGAGAGAATTTAGTTGTTGGTGGAACTGAAGCCGCTAACAAGGTGATTTGAGCCTCTTTTGCCATTGCATGATCTATGGTGCTGTTATTTCCATTATTTCAGTAGTAATTGAGAAGGATAATATAATTAGTGCTCTTAATGAGATGTTCACAAAGCTATATGGGTCCCAGACACTACTAGTGTTTTGTATCCAGCGGTAAGAGCTCCTATCAGCCCTCATTCAATTTATGGGTCTTCGTGGGCTCATTATTGGCTAATCTAGATGAGTGACTACTAATGAAGTGTTTTACAAATCTCGTCATGAAGCCAATATCTTTGGTGATTTGATATTGTTCCACTATCAGATGGTATACCATGATCTGATGTGCCGCTGGAATCCATAGACACACTGAATTTAATAATTATTTTGGTTCATGGAGGAGATGTCTAGATGAGTGGATTAAAGAGAATAATGTTACGGTGGGAAGCCCCCAAGTCTGATCTAGTGAGAATTTTAGCCATGATAAATCCAAGCATTTAAATACTGCTCATTCTAGTCCCAGTTGATACTTTTAGAGATCTAGGTACTGGTTTGATTGGTCCAGCTGCTGTTACCGTTAGTTCAATTTTCATTATGAAGCAATTTAGAGAAAAACTATTGCTAGTAGGACGAAGATTTATGAACCAGTGGAAGAGGTATCTTCAAAAACTTTTTATCTTTTTACATCCTTTCTTTCTTTTTTCTCCTCTTCCTTGCCTTCATCATGGGCTTGCATTTTTCTATCCATATGATTCCAGCAGCTTAGAGATAGTGACAATACATAGTCGAAGAAGTATTATAAGGGTATGAGGACTCGGATACAATTTTTTTTTTTTTTTTAATTTTCTGCTCCTTACCTATTTCTCATTGTGTTATCTATTGCTAATGTATTTCCACTTCAATTTTTGCTGCTGAAAACATAATAGCATTTGACAAGGGCCTTGCGGATTCTGTTACAGCTGGAGAGACTGCTTCTGAAGAGTTCTAGTTGTAATTCTTCCACATATTCATGATGTTCCCCAGAGCAAAGGATCTCCAGGCATGATCTTAAATTGCTCATACTGGTAGAAGGAATTATGGCTTGATAATGTTCAGCTGCTCTTTTGTTATTACCGCTAGATATTTGACTAGGGTCCCTTACTTTATAGTGGTGCATGGAAAATTTTTTGATGTCGCTCTTAAGAATATTGATCTTCAAGAGTGCTTGAAGGCATTGTAAAGAAACATTCTGGCTTCATGGTTGGATGCAAGATTGGTGTCGCTATGAGAAGACTATTGTTCCAGCTGTAGGTTGCTATATCATATTTGTTGTGCCACTGAATCATGTACTGTTTGTGATGATGAAGATAGCTAATCTGAGAAGAATATTGCATCAATGATGGCTGAACTTTATCCTTTGATCAAAGGGATGAAATCATGTGGTCTTTGTCTTCCAGCAGTGCTTCTTCTCCAATGGAGACCTTTGGCAATGGCTTTGTTGGAGTAGATCTTTATATTTTCTTATATGTATTTTTGAAAAATTTGCTTTGGTGATATATTGTGATGTAATCACTATGTAATGTAATCACCATGTGAAAGTTCAAATAGCGTATAAAACACTATGAACGTTTAGACCCCCAATTTACAAATTACCAATTCAAGCTAATTATCAAACAATATATGTGCGGAATATGATAAATAGCTAAAACAGAATTGATAAACAATCTAAACCAATTAAAATCACAGCCACAGTAGAAATCAAATGGCAAAGATTAAGGGAAGAGAGATGCAAACACAAGGACAACACAGCAATGTGTTATCGAAGAGGAAACCGAAGCCCTCGGCGTAAAACCTCTCCGCCGCCCTCCAAGCGGTAAATAATCCACTAAAGAATGTAGTTGGGATACATGAACAGCAGAAGACCCTCCAAGCCTAATCTACCCCATGTACCTAAGCCTTCCAAGCTCCTACTCCAACGAGGTTACGCCAAACCTATTTCTTCTTTAGCTTACCGGATTCCGCTATTAACCATAGCATCAACCAATGTGAATTGGTCCCTTCTTAACTGCTTCCCAAAGCACCAAAAAGCCTTCTTACAGATATGGATATGGTGAGAAAAGGATTTGGCTAAGAAGCTCTCAAGGATGTAACAATGGAGAGGGTGAGAGTAGAGGAATTTGAAGAGTCTCTATGTAAAGATTGTGGATGAGTCAATCTTGTTTTTCTCTAGGGTTTCTCTCTTAAAATTATCTCTGGAAGCTCTCTACATTTCGTGGGTATAAGGGGTATTTATACTGGTGTGTGTTTGGAATGCGAAGAGTCAGTTTTTCCAAAACAGAGCTGGCTGGCGGCTTGGCCTCGCGACTTGACTGAGTCGCGAGGTAATTGAATGGCCAGTCTGTATTTTTTGTCCTGTAGTGCTCCAGCTGGCATGACGCTTCAACTTCTGGCATGCTTAGCACGTGTGCCTGCTTTTGGCGACTTGGCAGTCGCGAGCCACCTGCGAGATCCAGTCATGAGTCTTTGCAGTTTGCACACTTCTAAGCTTTTCTTCACACTCTCTTCACACACTACCCTTACATGATTCCCACCTAAATACAGGGTTACTAATTGCTAAAATACAAGCAAATTTGGCATGAAATAAAGCCAACAGAATGGTTAATTAAATTCAACCTTACACTATGTAATGTGAAATATATTGTAAGCTTATACAGCTGTAAATGTTGTATTCTATGTGATGTCTTGAAATTTGGTCCAGTCATATATGTGTTTTATGAAATGACTTGAAGCTGGTTCAGCCGTATAGGCTATGTTTTATTTAACCATAAATTTCTTTTGTCAAGATATCTTGATTGTTAGAAAATTACTATTCTTAGGCTCAACTATCAGAGTATGGTCATGGAGGCAATATTCAATTTTGAAATCACTTGCTAAATGCATGACCATTTTATTTTGAAGAGATCCAGCCATGGAGGCTGTCATCAAATTTGAATATGTATAAGTTTGAAAAAAAAAAGTTTTGATCATTGAAAGATTGATGCACTTAAGCCAATATATGGCAATGGAAGTTATACATTTTATTTTGTGAAAATAACTTGTTGGAATCATGATAGTTTGTTTTGAAAATATAAAGTTGTAAAAGGTCATCTCTATAAGTAAGATCGAAATACGAATATCTATGGAAGGAAAAATATCCTGAAATACTCATAGTTTTGAAATACTCATGGTTTAAAGTAGAAGATAATGCTTACTCGTTATTTTTGAGGTAGTTTGTAGAAAGTATGATAATTGAGTTAGGTATGATATAGCTCCAGCCCTTTGCCATTGATAGGCCCTATGAGATTTTCTTCCGTTGTGACTAGAAAATAATAGCCACTACCATAAACTCCCTTAAAGGTCTCCGAATGTCGAGATGCCGGATTGATTAGGCCCTTTAGATCTAAGCCCCCAAGTGTAAGTTGATCTTGATGATGATTAAGATTCCAACGGTTCCAATGATATGGTACATGTGAATATGATGATCCTAGTAAAATGATACGTGGGTTCACCATGGCTTTAGGGTGCATGGGGTTACCATGGCTTTAAATATGCATGGGGCTGCCACGACTTTAATGGTGATAATAAAGCTTCTTTGATGACCTCCAATCTGTTTGGTTTAGCGGTTGATTCAGAAAGACTTTCTTTTAGTGATTGGAATAAGATTGATGATTCCAATTGCAGTGAGTTATTGAATGATTCGAGCTCCTCATATTGGGATGGAAAATTCTCATGGGTTTTATGCCTACAAAATAGACAAATCTCAAAGTCTAGGACAATGGTTGAAATATATAATATGTTTTATATAATAATTTTGATCAATAGTCACAATAATGGTCGAGATAAAGTAATATATGTTTGTTTTTAGACCCCTTAAAACACAACCAGATTAACTTAGTTAATTAGCCAAGTGATTACTTAGTCAAATTATTTAAATCTAGGTTAACACAAATATATCATATCATTGTAAAGTGCAGAAAATAAAGAACACAACGATATGATAACCCAGGAAAACCAAACCAGTAAAAAACCTGGGGAGATTTAACTTAGCTATCCTCAAGGTAAACCAAATCTACTATGAAAGAATTGAAGTTTACACAATAGCGACTTAAACCACTAACACCCTATTGCTACCTCGAGTAGGAAACTTACTATCACGACCCCATGATAGCTCCGAGTCCACGGACTACTTCTTTCTTGAATTCCCAGCAAGTACAAGCACTCTCGCTTGTGTATCTTTAAGCTCTTGAATCTACAACTGAGTTGATCACCAAACTCTTGACATCAATCTTGAGATTGGAAACCCTAAATGTATGTGAAGGTAAACACCTCTAGATCTCACAAAAGATTCACACATACAGCATAAAGAGCAACACTAAAACGTGGCTAGGGTTTTCCCTTTTATACTTAAGACAAAACATAAAACCCTACACATCAAACGGGCTTGGGCTGAGTTGGAAAATTCTGCAGAAAAAATAATCTGCACGAGCTTCGATCAATCAAGTCTAATTTTCGATCGATCGAGCCAGGCAGATTTACACAGTAAATCCTGCAGAACACTCGATTCCAATTTTACATATAAACTCACTTTGAGCAAGTCTAAAACAAGACTAAAACGTTTTGATTATGGTTTGCCAACATTACAAATTGAAGTTCTAATACATTAGTTCCTAATTCCTTAGAACCTAACAATATATATTTAGTGTGATAGCTTTGATTGAATGATGTAGGTGATATAATATTAAAATAATATGTATTAAGCGGTATAATGATAGTAAAGTAACATATATTCAATATTAATTTAAAGATAGTGATGTGATGACTTATCTTGAAAGTTCATGGCTCCAGTCGTATATCAGTGAATTGATGGTAGTCTAGCAGCATGATGACATGAGTACAGTGGTGGAGAATCAATATACTATGATAAGTCCCTCCATGGTTTGATACTGAGAGCATGTATCACTAAGTTGGATCTAAACTAAGCAGTATGTTGTACTTCCAAGTAAAAATGTCAATGTATCAAATGGAGAAGCAACGTTAGGTACTGTTGGAGGTTCCTTAGATGGTTCAATTATACTGTTGGACAAGAATTATTCTTTCATTAGATGTGTTCTCTTCTAGATACAGCCGTAACTGTTGTACTAGCTTCATCCGGCCTAGGAACCTTTTGTTTGAGGCAACTAAGCCCCACGTATCGTCATGAATAACAATATATGCTACCATTTGGTAGCTAGATCTATTCACATTGTGGCTGTGATCTACCGCTGGATGCTTCTTTTTACTTTCTTTTATTTTCTTTTGGATCAAAAATTTCTTTCAAACTTATTTTGGGATTGTCCTTGATGTCCTTTCAATTTGACAATGGAGTTCCAATGAGGCTTGTGATAGAATTTTCCCCATATGAGATAAGTTCATCATAGAGACTAGTTTCATTATAGTAAGCTTTGGATGGTTCAAATGGAGTGAGATTAGCTGGGCTTACCATTAAGTTTCCCCTTTACATGTTGATAATAAGTGAATGACACGAGCTTATGTTTGTGGAGTCATGGCGGTCAAGGCAAGACATGATAGGCCACGGTTGAATAAACAACATGGAATCTTGTAAGTGCGATAAAAGGACCAACCTCAAGAACTAGCTCTATATGTTGCCAAGGGTATATTCTTGGACTCCTTGATATTGGCGTAAGTAATGGCATGCGCGATCAATAGGAAAGTTTGGCCAGCATGAGCTCCAGTGGTGAGGGAGTGTGTACCAGATTCAACAATAATCGATATTGAGGATTTTGGTGCTGCTTCCATTGACTCCTCTTTGAGCCTTGGTTGTTTGAATGAAATAAGGCCTCGTTGAAGAATGGAGGCAACTGCTGGTAGCATCATTGAGGTGTTGGACATCATTCCCAACATGAATGACTACCACTGACCTAGCATTCCCTTCATTGTGTTGTGACAATAGGTTTCGCTGGACCTCTTACTCTTGTGTGAGGTTAATGGTTTTGCTTGCAACTTCTCTATGAAATATATTTCGAAGTGCTTTACAATCTTGGGTCTAGTGATGCACATGTTGATGGAGGTGGTAAAGTAGTGGATCTTGCTTGTCTTCGGGAATGGGCTCATGGTTAGGCTTGTATGGCTTAAGCACCCCGTAGGCTACTTATCTATCAAAAATTGTCATTCCTCTCCCCATAGAGTAGGAAGATAGCTTACTTATCCACTTTCATTGTCCCTTTTTTTTGCTTGATCCCAATAATTATTTCACTGCTGGAGATAATGAGAGCTTGAGGAGTGCTCTTTTCAGGGCTCTCCAGCGGTGAATAATTTTACTGATGCAGTTGTCTTATGGGCTTTTGGAGCAACTAAGCAGATCGAGGGATGTTAACATTTTCCAAGTGTACATGATAATCATGTAGCATGTTGTTGATGCAAATTTTCACAAGTTTGTGTCCTTCATATTAGTCAAAAGTAGTGTCTTTGAACCGCTGGATGCAGTAAAAAAGTCTTTTGCTTGGTATGATGATGATGATCTTTTCTCTTTCATGGAAAAGAAATTGAGCAGAAAATTTCAACCATATTTTCCAACATGGCAATGGAGTCAGGTTGAAATATGGCATATTAAGTATATGAATGGTTGGTGAGAGGCTTTGAGAACTCCCTTAAATAAAGTTCTTCATTCTTTGCATGAGGACCCACAGAATTCAAGAACTTGTTGTCATGTTCTAGAACGTCTCCTTTTCGCCCATCATAGAGAGTAGAGGTAAGAGCTTCATTCTTCTCTAGGCATGGATCGTTGAGCAACTTAGCTTGATATGGTGGCTTACAGACAAAATGACTAAGAACTTTGGGAAGTTTGTCTCTTTCTCTTTCCAGCAGCATAATGAGATCAAAGAGAGTGACAAACTGATAAGGAGAGGTGCTTTATACACTAGATGGAGGATCTCCAGTTGTTGACCTCTTCTCTTGTTGATCAAATTATTATGGTTGCTTGTGCGGATTAAAAGCTTCCTTTAAGGGGCTTAGATGACTAAGACTGTTATTGCTAGAATTTAGTGTCAGGTGTGGCTGTGGTAAAGATTGTTACTGTAGGAATTCAGCATCAGGTATAGTTGGATAGTGCAGACTGTTAATGCTGGAGTTCAGCATTAGGTGCAGCTATGTGGTGCAGAATGTCACTGTTGGAATTCAACATCAGGTATGGCTAGATAGTGCAGACTATTACTGCTAGAGATCAGCATCAAGTGCAGCAAGGTGCAGATTGGTACTGCTGGAGTTCAACATTAGGTGCGGCTGTGGTAAAGACTGTTACTACTGGAATTCAGCATCAGGTACAACTGGATAATGCATATTGTTACTATTGGAGATCAACATTTGGTGCAGCTGGTAGTGGAGGCCGCTACTTCTGAAATTGGCATCAAATGCAGTTATGGAATGTTGACTTTGTGCTGCTAGTGGCTAATACTTTGAGTTCCATACTGCTAGATGTTCCGCAACGTGGGAGGCATGATGATTCTTCATTCACGGTTGACTCCCTAGTGGAGTCGCTAGAATGTCAAAGGGGGGGGGGGCGAAATTGATGTTCATGAATAAAATTTGGGGATGCCAAGCTGAAACTCGATGTTGGGCTCTAAGATGATACCCAAAAGCTTTCAGTGTAATGATAAGCCTATCCAAGCAAGAAATAAAGGCTGCACCTTAACATGAACAACATTAAGGCCCAATAAAACACTTCATAACAATTAATTAATAGATTAGTAGTCCTGTTACAACAATGCAAGAAAATAAAATTCTCCAGTGGTGGGGTAAAATTAAACTAATGGTCCAGCAGTCAATTATTGAATAAATTTAAGAAGGTGTTCACTTCAAGAAGTCCTTGTGTGTCTTGGTCAAAATGGTCAAGGTACTTTCTGCTACTACTACACAATATGAGGAAAAAATTTCATTGTTACAAATACATTATATCCTTTAATTAAAAAAACAAAAAGTAAAGACCAATGGTTCCATGGTGAGAAGAAAGAGGTTATTTGGCATGATATGAAGGGAGAGAGAGATTCCAGCTTAGTGCAACAGATGTTGAACCAAGATTCTTATGGAGTATATATGTGGGGTATGTGTGGTGTAGTAAGGGCTATTTTGAGTGAGTGGGTGTGTAAGTTTGTAGTAAAATGGGGGAAGTAATGTTAAGGCTGGGTCTTTAGTGGAGAAGAGGGTTGTTTATGACTGATTAGGGAGCATCTATGGACTTAGGATATGCAGAAAATGGAAGGGAATGTTTGAGGGTAGGTGAGTGGGGATTTTTATGGACTAAGATAGATCATATATGAGCTGGGGGAAGTTAAACTACAAGCTGAAATATGGCAAAGTAACAAGAATAACAGAAATTTCAGGGAGGTTGGTGTGTGTTTGTGGGGTTGATGTTATTACCATTTTATAGTGGAGCTTAGGGGGGTGATTAGCAAGAATCTAAAAACGTAGGGCTGATCAGCAAGAAGAGGGGCAGGCTGCACATCCTAGGATTTGGCTATATATTGTGGATTTTATTTTGGGCTGCCTTGCCTCTTTGGGTTATATCAGACATGGGTGAATATTTGGGTAATCTTGCATTAAATGCTGAGATTTTTGGGATTGGCTTTAGCCAATGGGATTAAGGCAGGTATTAGGGTAGAATCTTGGTGCTGCAACTGAGATTTGGACCCTAGAGAGTAGGATTCAGCACCCCAAGCCAAGTGTTAAATTTTAGGCCTAATTTAAAGGGTTCTGCTAGAGATCCTTTTATTCCCTCCAAACCACATTTTTCCAAATTTTCCCCTTTAGGATTCATAGGCTTGGTGCATGAACCAATTCTTGAACATTTTTTGCTTTTATAGAGTTGATTTGCTGAGATTTAAATAACTTGGTTATGGTTTCCTTCCGCTGGAGATAGAGCTCTGAGGAAGCTAGTACAAACTCTGGGCACTGTTCACGTTAGGAAGACAGTGACAAAGAGGCTAATGAGACAGGTGGCCAGCTCCTAATTTGGTTTAGGAGCTTAGTTGCTTCTTGAGGTGCTCTCCAGCAGAAGGCAAAACTGAATGGACTTCTCCAGTTGGGTCAGTTTGCACACATGGACTGTTTTGGATGAGTCTTCATGTTGGGCTTGGCCATGAGGGCTGAGTAGTTTGGTGGGCCTTTAACTTGGTGGTTCTTTTTACTTGGGCCTATCCTTTTGCTTTCTCATTGTGAGCCCTACAAAATGGACAAAACTACCATATATTGCCATGGATTTTTATTCCACATGGGCTTTAGTTGTTAGTAAAAATGAAATGTATTCATGAGTTTTGGAAATAAATATTATGAATGTTGTGATATAAAATAAATAGTGACCATGGGTTCTTATTATATAAATTCCATGGGTTTATAATATGGTATGAAATAAATAAATGTCATGGTTTTAAGATAAATAATCATAACTTTTCATGGGCTTTTCTAAGACGATTGCTATGGGTTTTGAGAATAGATATTTGTCATAGATTCCATGGGCTTGTAATATTATAGTAATATGTTTAAGAACTTAAAAATTTTTTCATCATTGGACTTTTAAGTGAAATACTTATAGTATTTTGCCAAGTATTAATAACCTTGGGCTTTTGATAAAATAGTGCCAAGTAGTTAGTTTGGACTTTTAATAGTGCCAACGTAAATTGAGCTTTCGATATTGCCAATGTGAATTGGGCTTTTGATAAATAAATTGTCATGGGTTTAAACCATGGGCTTTGATTATGGATTTCAATTCCAATGATAAAATTGCTTTTCCATGGACTTGAATAATGGGATTTTGAAATATTACCAAGCATAAGTAGTCCTGGGCTTTAAAAAGGATGGGATGTGTGCATTGGACTCGTATGGTTAGTTTTGGGCTTAGCTAAATAATGATAATGAAATTGGATAGGATATGAGTTTTTTGGGCTTTTGTGATGGTTTATATGATGACCCAATTTAGATAATGAGATATGAAATATTTGTGGGCCAATAGGATGAGAAATATTCATGGAGGCCCAAAATAATTTATGGGTGATATTTTGGTAAATAAATAAATGTGATTAAATAAGATTGGGGCACGTTGCATGAGTGAAAAAATTATACCTCAATAGTGTGTTCCTAGCCTTCCACACATAAAAAATCCCCTTCTATCCACCAAAATCAAAAGTTGTAAAAGAAGATTTATAAATAGAAAAATACTCCAATTGCCTACTAAATTATTTTAAAACACTAATTTTTTTTCCAAATTCATTTAGGCTTACAAATTTTACTTATAATATTTTTTAGAGTTAATTTTTCCTAAAAAAATTTCAAAACTACAAATTTTTTTTTGCTAACTAATCAAAATTACAAATGAAAAAAAATCCTACCTAAGATTAACTATATCACTAGAACAATTACAAATTTGTCATATTATTAATTAAAAAAATAAATATTAGTAAAATTTGAATAAAAATAACATATTTCAAATTTTATTTGATTTATTATTTACTTAACATTGATATATTTATGTGCGCGCCCACTTCTCAGTTAATGGGTTGCTACTTCTTTGGGCTCACAATTTACTTATTGCAGTGGGCTTACTGGTACCCTATAATGGGAAGTTCACTAGGACAAAGATTGGTGCTAATAGTGTCGTCAACTCAATTGCTTGGATTGCGTTTCTCTTCTCTTCCTTACACTCTCCTCACCCTTTCTAACTATTTTTCCCTCTCAGCATTCAATCCCCACTCTTTCTGCATTTCTCTTATTTATAGCCTCTCCTTAGTGGGCTTGCTATGATTATTTTTAGTGTTTCTTGTGCTGGTGGGGTCCATCAGAATTATTCCTAACGTTATGGGGCCCACTTTGGAAATAGGAACTCCATCATTGGTACTTGCTCCAGACGTCGAACACTTCTCGGTGGTGGTATTAACCAGACATTACCGAGGTACATCAGAGTGGAAACCAAGCAAGATCAAACCCCCCGAGTCTTACTGATCCCCATCTTAGGCTGCCGAGCGATGTATATTGGGCCTACAGGGAAACTGTCATCCACCTTCTAACTTATGTGCCTACTGGTAATGGGCCAATAACTGTGCAGCCTCTAACCTATGGGCCTACCAGTAATGGGCCGATACCGTACAATTTAAAAAAAAAAAAAAATTTATGAGTTCTATTTAGCTTAACTAATTAAGTCTCGTCATAGGTAAAAATTGTATCATATCTAAAAAAATCATAAAAATTAAAAAGAGCAATTGGCCGACTTGGAAAGCAGCAAAAGATCTATCAATAATATAACAGTATTTGATTTTGATACCAAACTTTGCAATGGATGTGAGTTATGGTGCTGACAATATCTATGACTTCAGTGACAAATTGGTGTTTTGTCGTCCTCCAAACCTTTAGCGCTACCACTTCTGAGTTATGCACATATTTGATTAACCTAATCAGGAGCCCAGGTGATTGTTTTTGGTGGCGACCTCTTCATTTTTTATGTTGTCTGTTTTTGTGTTAAATACTACTCCTATTTTGGTTTGCATATGGTGACAAACATGTATGTCACTTCAACCAAAAAAAAACAAAAAGATAAAAAAGTACAACCTCAATCTTTTAATTTTAAAAATTTTTTTTTTTGAGAAGTAAACACACGAGAGAGGGAGTGAGATTCAGTGCAACCACTACTAAATTTTTATTTATTTTTATGTCAGTTAATTTACAACAATTTGATTATTTTGTGCCTCAAAATTTTATATGGCTTGCTTGGATTAAAAATAAATAAAAATTACATGGTCTTTAATTTAATCCCCTCATAGTTCCACTAATGTCTTGGGTATGCTTCCTTTTAGGTTTTCATTGGTGGGTCATTCTTAATGGTTCACATAAGCTCCATGTCTAAGATGTATTTCCTAAAAACATTCCTCAAAGTATAATTGCATTGGATCTATGTTGTTTCCAATCACAGACAGACGATACTTTTTTTAAAGTGTTTCGAGCTACAGTGCATGTTCGACCAAGAACATTGGTGGGATCCTAGAAAAATCCATCTTAATTTTACAAATGCAGATTTTAATAATGAAATATTTTTTTGATAGAATTTTTTTTTTTTTTTTTTTGATGGAAAGATTTTAATAATGAAATATGTTCCTCCGATGGATGGCTATTTTTATTCCTTTAGTGATCCATAGCAACACTATTACTATCATCCTCCATAGTTTTGCTTTAATATGAACTCAACCCAATTGGTCCCTTCACAACATTCCTAATCCATTAAGGGGTACCTGTGTCTTTATCTTGTTTCATGTCACCAAAATAATTTCTCTCACATCAATTTTCAGTATCCATCTTTTAAGATTGGGTGTGATGGGAAAATTCTTGCCCCTCAATGTGCATTTATGGGGCTTATCTGCCTTCACTTTTTAGCTCTTCATCACATCATGCACATGGTCACCTTACTCTCTAATATCTAGGGGTTCTTATCAATATGAATTGGTTAGTATACAATTTGTTAAGCAAGAATTAATAGCTAATAAATGCATGTTTTTTTTTTTTTTTTTTTGTTTTTTTTTGTTTTTGAGAAAGGTTCTGTATTGTTTAATATTGGTACAAGAAATAACACAGAGAAATTAAATAATACTTTTGAAACCGGTGCAAACAGATATGGGAAAAATTATGAATGTATCTAGCTCAATTTATGCTTTAATACATATCAGTCCATTAATCACTACAATTAAAAAGAATAAAAGAGACTCTCTTATTTTCAATGTGGGATTAAACATTTTCACTAACTTCTTATCTTCGATATTAACATGATGTATTCCAAAATGATTTAATTCAATAAAATTGTCTTACCTTTTTCTCAAAAAAAAAAAAAAAAAAAAATCCCACATCTTTATATTTATATTATCATATAAATTCATTTTAATTAATTAATATTAAAATGCTCCAACATTTAATATATAAGCCACATAACAACATGATCAACATGGCATTGCATCACAACTTTGTTTTTGCAACTTTGAAGTTATCTATTTGTAATAGTTTAATCCAATCCTTAAAGACTATATAGCTTTTCAAATGAATCCAATTAACAGAAAAAAAAAAAAAAAAAATGCAGTTTGGCACTATTGCCTCTCAAGTCTAGTCATGTAGACAATTTCTGCTTTGGATGTTCATTTTATCATATATTAATATCCCTTCAATCCAACGCTTGACCATATTGCTTCTTAAGTCGACTTCTAGTTCTACTGAGACTAATGATCCAATAATTCCATTAGTGGTTGATAAGATTAGCCAAACTTTTGTTACAGAAATATTTACTTGATTCCCAACCTAGTTTCTGTGGGATGAAAGGGAGAGAAGAGGCCATGGGATCCACTTTGGTTGTATGATAGTTACAGAATTGAATGTAGATAACCAACTTGGGGATGCATAAATAATTACTTGACAGTCATGATCTGAACGTATCACCGGGCAACATTCCTTAACTGTTCCTATCATTTGAATGAATGCTATGTTTATTGAGTGTTCCAACTTCCAATCCTTTATTCAATTGTTAAAAGTATGATTCCTTCTCATATGATACCTGATGTTCACAAATTGTTGCTTTGTTGTATGCAAAGATATCCACATTTCAAATGAAGAAAACTCCTAGACAGGTCAGGTATTTTAAATTCCTTAGATACCACATAAATTGCTCCGTTCTTTAATTTCATGGCTACTGAACCATTATTGCTTGGAAAACCACGGGGGAGTTTTCTCTAATATGCACCAGTCAGTTTGCTATAAAGAATTAAGAATGGATGAGACCCAAAGCAATGGAAGGCAATTGTGGTTTTCCATTGTTAGGGCCTTGTTAAGTCTTCGTCAAGATTTATACAAGCCAACCCAAAGCTCTAGATTTGTAGGCTCATAAATGACCAAATGTGCTTGGCAAAAGGCAGATTTGTTTGACAATTAAAAAAGAGAATCTCCAAAACAGAAATGATCCCCTTAAATTGTAAATCAAGAGAACATAACAAAAACAAAGGTTGAACATTTGAAGGAAGGAAATGGGTTGGACAAGGATGGTATAAATATTTGTGGTCTACTAATCTATTTTCAGTCCAATTCCTTGACAAATCCATCTCTCTTTTTATCTCTTCAGAATGTTGTGACTTTAAAAGACACAAAAGCTATGGACATAGTGCTTTGTTTCATCACTAGAGAGAAATTTGGTTCATGAGTGGAATACCTATGAAATGGATACATTAGTACATAAAAGTATATCTCAGATCTAACATAATTGCATGCTTTCTATATAATCATAATATACAAGAAAAGTTTCAACAGTGTTCCTCTAAAAACACCTTTCGTTTTCTTATTCGCCACAGCATGAAACAGTGATACACATGCAAATAGCGAAAGGGGAGATACTTCTTGAGACAATAGTACTGTTGCACTCATGAGAACTCAAAAATCTTTCGCCTTAGTCTCATGCTGTAGCTTCCCAACTGACACAGAGGAATCCAACCTTTGATGCTGTATTGACTGATTTTGCCTTCTCATTAGTCCTATATGCAGTTTCAACAACATTGAGTGCTTTGTGACTTACAACTCAGTAGTCCACTTGGACGACTTTTTTGCACATCCTTGTCCACTATGGATTTGGTTTTGGCTACGCCAGAAAGCTTAGTATTTACTTCCAGTTTCTTTTCGTCATAACCTGTATTGACAACTGAGAAATCAGCAGCACTGGCTGTGACCACACTCCACTCAATGCTGGCCTCACTTGGTTCATACTTGGTGGTGGAGGTCATACAGCTAGACATGCCATCAGATGCTTGCCTTGTGAACAAAGGCTTTTCAGTGCTGGATAGGTTCTCTATCTCAAAGAGATCTGAACTAGAATCACTCCCCAAATCTTCATGCACTCCTCCAGTGACAGAACTAGTGGAAAAGTCTTGGACTTTTGGAATAGCATCCCAAGTTAGCATGGAGAGTTTCCTCTCTAAGTTCATTGCAATGTCATCCTTCTGTATCATATGGGAGCCAAACACCTCAAGCGACATTCGTGGTTCTTCTCCTACGATCTTTTCCACTTCCAACTGTGATTTAGCTGTAAAATTTTGAACCCTACAACTTGAAATAGGGAATGAAACATCCTTTTCTCTGTCTGACCTTCCAAAACTTGTGCCATGAAGCTCATCTTTCACCTGAAACCGTGGTTGGAACCGGTTTGATCTTCTATCCAAAATGACAGGATTGAGATCAAACTGAATTGCTTTTTTTTTTTTACTTCTTTTCCCTGAATCACTTCATGCTCAATATTATTCTTGTGAATATCAATTGACTTCTTATCTGAACAAGACCAACTGCAGATAAAACCAGAAAAATGTATCTTTCCATTTACCTTCTTGTCCATATATTGGGATGGTTTCCTGAGGGCACTTTGCAATGAAGTGGTCTGGCTATTCCAACTTGCATCAGAACTTATGCTTGGAGTTCCTGGCCTGCTCTTAGGCCTCCTGTAGTGAAGATCATTGCGGTTATCTTTCTTAAGCCCATGCTTATTTGCTTGACTGTCTATAATAGTTCTTAGACTGTCATTCTCCAGTTTCATGTTGAAGTATCTTTCAGCGCCACAGACACTGATTTCACCTTCTTCTGTCTTGGTTCTCTCTAAGCATACTGGAAAGGGAGTAGGTTGGCTTGAAGTAATGGCAGGAGGAGGATGCTGACCTAACTTGGCAAGCTTAAGTACACAGCTATCTCCATCTGTGCTGAGTTTAGAAGAAAAGGCAGCAGTACTGCTAAGACTCTTGCTGTTGTTATCAGCGTCCATGGTAATGGAGAGGTTGATTGAGGAGCTTGGAATTCGCCTAAGAAGCTTGTGGGGATGACAGCACAAAATGGACAAAGAAACTTTTTAATGACAAGGAGCTTTATAGTAATTTAAAGCTGAGACAAAATTATGATGGTGTTTGTGATTTAACAGAATTTTTTTATTTGAGGAAGGCTTGGAGATCACTTGCCTTCTTGAAAACAAATTTCTATATGTAGGCTTGTGGAGGGCACAATATGGAAGGATTTGGGTCCTACTTGCTTGGAGCTTGACAGGAAATATATTGCCTATTTCTTTCACTAGATGAAAATAATGCCTTAATATTTTCATTAATCCACTAATATCTTAATATTGCTATTACTTGATTCCAACACTATGGAAATGATCGCTACTGTTCATGTGGATTTGATTATGTACTCTTGAAATCATGATCTATAGACATCATCCATAGAGGTGGTTTGCAGGTTGACCATTTGTTCAAGAGCTTTTGCCTATGGGATGGCAAGAGTCTAAATGAGTATGAAAAGAGTGCCTAATTTGTTGTTCACATGCTATTTCATTAGCAAACGAACAATGTTAAAAGTCCATGACCATGATTTGATTGGTTGTTGATCATTTCATTGAACTCGATTATTGACCTGGGAGCTAAATTGTATCATTAATCTTAATCCTAATTTAGTCGGTCTATTATGAATAGAGAATAGAATACATGTGGCTAGCTCTAATTAGTCTATTAAGATTCTATAGCCGACCTCAAAATTTTTGAACCAAGACTTGATTGTTGTATGAACATTCTTAATTACAAACCCCAATTATAGACAGATGCACATTGATGACCGGTTAAAGTTACTGGGCATATGTTGAAAACTTTCCTGTTCATTTATGCGCATAGCATGATACTTGAAAAATACCACGTTTTAATACATTAATCCAAACCTTTTTCATTTTGTTATTTTCCTTCATTGGAAAGCCCCTTGATAACTTTTCCTATTAACATAACTTCTAAGAATACTCATCTGGATTTAGTTTCATAAGTCTTATTACCTCTTTATATTCACGTTGTAGCATCTTTCATCCACACTTGGCAAATTGATGTTGTTGTTGATTGTGCTTGCTGTTGTTACTTGTTAGAGACATCTAGGAAAAAACTTCAAGTCTAGCAGACTAGACTAAATTGTGGTAGTTTTGCCAAATCTAAAGGCCAGAAACATATAAATTTTTCGGATTGATGTTCTATGCTATGATTCAGACAAGTTTGAATGATTGCTTGAAACAAGGAGTCTTAGTTTGCAGTTGGAGAGCATGAGTCTTCTCGGCTTAGAGTAATGGAGATTTTGTTGAATTCCTTAATTCACCATAGAGTTTATCAAATAAAGACTTCCTAGCCTTTAGGAAGAGTTAGATTCATCATTTCAGATGTTTTCATTATTATCGTTTAGATTATTTGTCATTATCAGTTTCCTTGTAACTCAGTTGGTGAGCACTGCATTTAAACATTGAGGAATGGATAATAAAGAAAGCAGATTATAACCCAATTTCTCTCTCTTTCTCACATATTCAGGAAGCTACTAGTCACCTCAAATCCGATTAAATTTCCATTAAACAAATTGCTAGGAACCTGGTCCACATTGGCCTTACTGATATCTGCTCCCCTCTGTTAAAATTTAAATCTAGGGTCAGATGCCCATACTCTTTAATCTTTACTGTGGGGGGGGGGAACTTATAGTTAGTTTAGCTCCATCTTTATAACAACCAATTCAAGGATGATATAAAATGGACAATTACTTCAAGGATCATATATCTAAACTGAATTAGTACAACAACCAAGCCTCGGTTTAAAAGCTTTGTGGAAAACTACAGATTCTTAAAAGATTAATCATGGTTGGTCACAAGTAATTTTTTCACCATTCTATTCTATCCAAAGTAGCTTAAATCAACCATCTCTTCCTCACTGGTGCATCTACGCTGAATTGATCAATTCAATAAATATTTAAACTGAATGAATAAATTAATTAAACACAATAATACATTAGGTAAAACCTCAAAATCTGTTTATAGACTGGCAGAACATGCTAAAGCCAAAATTAGGCTCCACTCTGGTGTCTGAGCCTGAAACTTAATATCAGCTGTGAGATATTCAATCGGAGATGACAGTAATTCAATAACTAAAATCTAAAAAGGAAAATTAACGTGGACATTGAAAAATCAATAACTCCTATCAATATCCTATATCTATCACAGAAAAACTCAATAGAACCAGCAATAGATCCCACAATAGTCTCACTCCTCAGCTTTGCTACTTCCATGAACGATCATGGGTTGGTATGAATAGATTCCTCGAATTTTTATCAGAAATAGTGGCATTTCCTTCTATAATCACATTGAAACTTCCCTCTAAATCTTGTCTTTCAGTTTGAAGATACGTTTTGACCTGCAACCCAATATTGTTTGACAGCAAACAATATCTTATCTGGAACAAGAGGACCATCCTCATGATCCACCATTTTTGTATTCCACCTCATTCCTTGCACAATTCGTTTCACCTTGATTAGAACATCAGCTTTGTCACGGAATACAACAGCTCCTTCAGGCCGTAGAATACGATCCATCTCTAGAAGAATATCTTCCGCATCACACCTGCATCAGTTTGGATTTGAAAAGAAGCTCATAAACAGAAAGTGAATCCCACATCTAGGAAGATCAACATGAACTGATGGCAAGGCCATTGTCATCCCTAAAGTGATTCTTGCTACAAGGCTGACCCTACATGCCTATGCCAATTTTTACAGTTGTACTAATAGTAATGTGATTGAACTTTAATTTAGTATCCATGGGCAAATTATTTCATCTTCTTTTTCATTTCCTATAAAACAAAGTTTTAATTTCACCAAACAGGTGGTGCCTACTGCTAGTATGATTTATTTCAATATTGCAAATAATGAAGGCTTTCATTCCATCAGAATAAATTAAGTAGAGTAAAAAAAGTCTTACCTATCCTTGTACAGGCTGAAAACACCATTTGCATGAATAAGGTCATACATCCTAGGATACGTGGAGAAGGCTTCACACCTGGTTGAAAATAGAGAGAGATTATGAACACAGCAAGGTGTCTGAGAAGTAACATAGGAAAATAAGGAAGCAAGAAAGCATCCAATTTCAGCTTAGATTGCCCAAAAACAACAAATCACTCTACATTATTTTATCAATCTTTCAATGGATAAAAACAATTCCCAGTCAGATAAAATAAATGATTTTCCATAAAATACATTCAACTATCTCAACTCTAAGCAGACATAAAGCCCTATCAATGAGATCTTGCAGTGAGCAGAAAGGAAATAATGGCAACTTAATAAGAGATAAACTTAGATAAGTGCTATAGATTATCAAAAAACACTGAATTGAATGTGGACCAGATGAGATTTCTTGATAACACTACTTCCTAGATCCTGACATCCTTTACTAACTTATCAACTTAAGAAATAAATTGGTTGAATCTTCTGGCTGGCAAAACCCCAGATAGTAACATTTAAACCCCAGAAATAAATAAATAAATTGAGACAATACTTTATTCTAGAAATAATCCAAGTTCTGCAGTGTGTTCACTTTTCACAGCGCTTTTATTCCTTAATTTGCTTTATTCCCTAACCATGCCAATACCTCTTTCTCAGTTTCAATTATAGAAACTAGTTCTCCAGCACATAGATGCTCTCCCCTGGTCTTGTTTCTCCCCCCTGAACCAGGACCGTGGACTTCAACCAAAGGTTATTTGACTTTCTTTAGCAACCTAGGGGATTTAATATCTGGGAACTTGGGAGGTTGGAGGACAGTCAAAGAACAGAAAAAAATTCAAAATTTTTGTATATGGAAATAGAGATTAGCTTTATTTCCAAAACCATCTACCCTATTCCTTTTAACACTTCATAGGTATCTTCTTGTCCACCTTACTAAAATCAGAGAAAAAATTATATAATCAACTACAGCATAGACATTTACAATGTACCTTGTACAAAAGATGTTATAGCAATCAACCAGTACTTAAACCAATACAAAATTTCTCCCTTGATAAATGGAATGGCAATGTAACTGTCATGGATCTTCCTATATAATCAGAAAGAATCCTGTTTATGAATATATTGAGCTCAATGACACACCTAAACCAAACTCTGTATTGTCTATACTTTTTCTTTGCACCAAATACAGAGGAGAACTTTTAATATTGTAACGACAACCAATAAACAAATATATTGAGCTCAAGAAGTCCACATCAATTTATCCTAAAATATAAATACACATCTACTGTCCAGAATTCAGTCAAAATCTAAAATTGATGACTATGTCAGGTCAATCACTCACTAAATCCCAAAAAAAAAAAATGATGAAAAGCCTAATTAATAAAACCAAAGTGAGGTCGAAACTCAGCTTGAGTAACAGAAATTGTGTAGTAATGTAAAAGAAGTATGACTAAGAATAAATATATGAAATGTGATTTAATTTGTTAGAAGTTGTTGAAGTAAGAAAAAATGATTGAGACTATGGGATACTAAAGGGAAGTGTAATTCCTAATTCATTACATGGGTTCAATCATTCAAAAACAGGAGAAAAAGGTGATATATATAGTATTAAAAAGGCTGTCAAACTGAAGGGGAAAAATCAAATGCAGCTAATTGACCAGGAAAGCTTTATGTGATAGTGGTGTACACTTAAAAATAAACTGTTCATAAAATGTGTGGCTGACATGAAGATGATAAAATTTGTGATATATTATCTAAAGGCTGTCAAACTGAAGAGGAAAAATCAACTGCAGCTAATTGACCAGGAAAGCTTTTATGTGATAGTAGTACAGAGTTAAAATCAAACTTTTCATAGAATGTGTGGCTGACATGAAGATGACATGACGGGTAAACTCGCAAGAAAAGGGATAGAATTAACAAGGAAGATTAAAAAGTGGAGTCAGCACCATTCAGGAAAACAATGAGAGCCACTGTCCAACTAATAACAGCTGCTACAACAGTAACATGGAGAGGAGTGTTATGATTCAGGGTCAAGGTGCTTCAAGGATGAAAACCAGATCAGGCTAGGTTAAAGGTAGTAAGGAAGAACATGTTTGCTTATGATTTAGTATAAACGTATGGTCCCCGGATAGAGAAAA
This sequence comes from Notholithocarpus densiflorus, assembly GCA_030021035.2. Classification (NCBI taxonomy): domain Eukaryota; kingdom Viridiplantae; phylum Streptophyta; class Magnoliopsida; order Fagales; family Fagaceae; genus Notholithocarpus; species Notholithocarpus densiflorus. The sequence goes on along the minus strand of JARYZH020000159.1, from coordinate 848,484 downwards.
CTGGAAAAAAAAGAAAAAAGAAAAAAAAAAGGGTTGTTGTGACCGGCCAAATAGTAGGGAAAGGGGCTTATATTTTTGCTTAGCGCTTTGCTCCCCATATCTAATTGGACACATGGTAGGAAAGGAATCATCAAGATTACTATAAAATGAAAGCTTATTCACATATGGGTTCTTTAATAACCAATAATCAAGTCCTTTTTAAAAAAAAATTAATGTAGAAAACCTTTCAAAAGAAGAGCCCTTTGGAGTATAGCCTTTAGTTAGTAAAACCTATGAGCAACTGACCCCACCCATTGAAACCAATTGCTGGGTAATCCAAGGGAATTCCCCCTTGACGGGCTAAGCAGTTTATGCTCATGTCCATAAGCATATAATCCAGTTTTTAACCAATCACATTTGCAAGCAATGACAAAACAGGAGATATGTCCCAGAAATTACCAATCGTGATATATGCCGATCAATCCATGCTCAAATATAACAACCAGAGTGTCTTTCTCAGCTATTGTAGGCATAACATTCATAACCCACAACTTGGGTGATTCAAGAGCAGCAGCAAAGCTTCCAAGACCAGCATTCATATCCATAATGTTACGATATCTCCGAGTCAAGGATTTTGTTGATCCTCTTATAAGCATTGACATGCTTCTTCCATGATTGGTTGTCCTCCTGGTATGCCTCAACAGATATTCCAGGAATGGATCCACTAGATATTCTGAAAGGAACAGTATTGAGTCTCTCTGGAAATGGTTTCCATTCTCCACCAGCATTTTCATCTGCACTTGTAGTCTCAGGATAAGGAGTTACGCATCCTTCCATCTTCTTGTACCTAGAATCACAACAGAAGACAGATTTTCCAGAGAAAAATTACAAGACTTTCTAGATTATTGTTAAAAGGAATGCAACTTTTGTTTGGAAAATATATCAAATATAATTTAGAATCTACTTAATGCAAATACCAAGTCATCCAACTATCCTCTTGTTCACTTTCCAAATTCACAAAATTCATAGAAACAAAGGCAGCACAAGTATAAGAAATACATCACTGAAATGATGTCTTATTATTATTTAAACATGTTATGGAAGAAGTTATAGGAGTGTAAGTACATCACTTGAAACTGATTACGTACATTTTCTTCAGGAGTTAAGAATGTTTTATCTATATTGTAGCCAAAAATTTGTTTGTCTAACTTGGGTGCATCTAACTTTTCCAGACACATTTATTTGTTAGTCCAATAACATTTAACATGTTTGTTGAGAGTGAGAGAGATATACCAGACATTATCACCATTTCCAGATTCACACATTGTAGGTTGAGAGTCTTGATCACGGCAATTATCATAATTTATTCTTTTCCTCCAGATGGCAATTTCACCCTTCTCATGCTTTTTTTCCCAGCAAAGACTTTTGGCAATCTCTTCAATCTTCCTTTGTTCCTCCTGAAGTTCTTCTTTAGGACGCTGCCATGCTTGGTAATTGACCTTCCAGTTGATGGGTGGACCAGAAAGCACCCAATAACCACCAGGTCTAAGAACTCGATCAACTTCCATCATGTACATTCCATCTGTAAGAGTCAAATAATTATATTAGAAATAAGTTTCAGTACCTGAATGTGATTTTAGATACTAAAGTGGAAAGAAAATAAGCAAAATAAATAAAAGATTAAAAAAAAAAATCATCCGAAAAATAACAAATCATTTGTCAATTTACATAAATCTTTCAGAATCCAAGTAATTTGTATCTTGAAATAGTACTTTGGGATTATATTCTGCATCAAGGAAGAATAAGGGTCATCTTAAGCTGGTCTGAGATTAAGTAGCTGGCTTCAAAGAATTCAAAATTGATATGTAATGGCAGACAAAGTTTGGCTCCAAACTGGTTCGAAGCTATCTTTTCTAAATTCCAACCCATTATGTGGCAAATTATAAAACTATCCATGTATTTAAACAAGTCACATGACTCATTAAACAGATATGCACCCCAACTTGCAACCTAACCACAATCCATTAGCAATCAATCAACAATAATACAAATTAATGGAAGCCATATATACATATACGCTCAATAGACTATATAAAATATGAAAAGGAGAATTAATCACATAATAAGTGAGATGAAGATAAGTTCAACAAATTGGAGGAAGAAGAAGGGCATATTAAGTATGTAGCATTGCAAATACAAAGAACCCACAAATCTTAAAAATTACATTAAGATGACAATCAATGAGCAGGTGTATGCATCAATAAGGGAAAGAATATGAGTGTATAAAAGAACTATGGGGATCTACAAAATAGCAGATAAAGCCAAACAAGGAAATTTTATAAATTTAACCTACCCCACAGTCCGTATCTAAAGCAGTTCTAACCATCCCATTGTCAAATGGGATCACAGATGCAAGTTGATTAATATATGCATCTGCTCCTTGAGAAAACTGCGTGCCTCCACCAGGGAACCTAAAAACATTGCCCTCATATTGAATCCAGTTCTGAACAGCCTTCTCAACTGTCAAGCTCTTATAAGGTGCATTTGCATAGGGCACATAGTCGCGACTATTGCTACTTGATTTAGCCAAAAAAAAAATTATCGCTACTTCTTTTGACAGTAACGATAGAATATTATTGAGATAAAAGTATAAAAGTACAAATCTAATGCCAGGCCCACGTAATACAACATATTGAGGGATTGACTTGGCATGGGTAAGCATGGGAAAAGCCGTATGGCCACACTACAGACAGCATTACATACAAAGAGAACAAACACTGGTGCACATCATCATTTGTTGAGTCTCTGGTATTCTTGTAGTAGTGTCATTGCGCCTCGTAAAATATCTCTGGGATGGGTTTGCTTTCTGTCAAATAGGTACCTGTTTCGTGCGTTCCAGATGGTCCATGATACTATAGCCCAAACCTCCATTTCATTTGACGTCAACACAGCCATCAGTTCTCGCACCAAGCTATAGAAGTCCTCTGCAACTGAGTTTCGTTTCTGCAGCTTTCCAGCCACCATTGCCCTTACATTTCTAGCCATGGGGCATCCCCAAAGAGCGTGAGCCACCGTCTCATCATGTTGATTACATATTGCACAAGCTGTGTCCAGTGGGATCTTCCTTTGACAAAGGTTCGTGCGAGTTGGGAGTACGTCGGAGCACGCTCTCCAGATAAATGTTCTAACCTTGGGGGGTACCTGCAACTGCCATATACGGTTCCACAGCCTTTTATCCTGCCTTGCCGAGGAATGCTCCACCTGTTCAGGTTGCCTCATGCGAATCGCAACGCGATATGCCGACTTAACCAAGAACATGCCCTTCCTGTTCTCTTTCCATATTAGTTTGTCTCGGTTTGCTGTTGTACCCAGATTAATGTGTTTTATATCACACACCGTGTTGGGCATGAACGTACTGGAGAGCAACTGCAGGTGCCACTGCCTTGTATCTGGGTTGAAGAGGTCACACACTCTCATATTCTTGTCTGCATCAGGTCTGAGTTGTGGGGGGTGTGGGAGCCACCGGTGGTCATCAATTTTGATGCTCCTGCCATCTCCCACTTTCCACACTGTGGCTGCCCGTATCAGGTCTCTTGTCTCCAGCAAGCTTCTCCACACAAATGAGGGGTTGTTCCCTATTTTGGCCTCCACGAAAGAGCAATTAGGAAAGTAGCGTGCTTTGTAAACTCTGAAAAACAGTGAATGACTTCCTTGGATCAGCCTCCACACTTGTTTTGCTAACATGGCCAGGTTGAATGCGTGAATGTCTCTAAATCTCATTCCCTCTCTATCCTTCAGATTACACAATTTACTCCATTTAATCCAGTGGATTTTCTTCTCATTTTGTGCTTGGCCCCACCAATATTTTGCTGATGCTGAATTAATATCATTGCAAATTGTAGATGGGATTTTGAACATGCTCATGGAGTAAGTTGGGATTGTTTGTGCTACTATCTTGATTAATACCTCTCTTCCTACCTTTGAGATATTTTTTTCTTTCCATCCCATCACTTTTTTTGTAACCCACTCCTATAAATCCCTAAAGGTGCTCACCTTGGATTTGCCTCCCACCATTGGTAGTCCAAGGTACCTCTCACAATTGGTCATGATCTGTGCTCCCAACATGTTTTGGATATCTACCTTCACCCGTTGTCTTGTGTTAGGGCTGAAGAAGAGTGTGGTTTTTTGTCTATTGATGGCTTGACCCGATGCTCTCTCATAAGACTCCAATATGTGAAGCAAGTTTCGGCATTCAACAGTTGTTGCCTCACAAAATAGTAGGCTGTCATCCGCAAATAGTAAGTGTGAGATCTTGACCCCTCCATTACAAGACAATACTCCCCTCAATTGTTGGTTTTCCATGGCTCTCCGAATGAGGGAGGAGAGACCCTCAGCACGTAGGAGGAATAGGTATGCAGACAACAGGTCCCTTTGCTTGATGCCTCGGGATGGTGTGATGAATCCCTTAGCTTCTCCATTGATTAGGATTGAGTAAGATGCAGTACACATTGTTTCCATGGCTAAGTCATTGCTCTGGTAGGCCGATTTTTAGCATTATCTTTTGGAGGAACTCCCACTCCACCCGGTCATATGCTTTGCTAATGTCAAGCTTCACCGCCATGTGGCCCTTTTTTCCTTTTCTCCTGTTTCTCATACGATGGATCATTTCAAAGGCCATTGTAGTATTATCTGTTATAATTCTATCAGGCACAAAAGCACTTTGTGAGTCAGAAATTACATTGGGTAAAATGGGTTTTATCTAGTTGGCAAGGACCTTAGAGATAATTCTTGATACAACATTTCCCAAACTAATTGGGCGAAATTCCGTGATATATTCTGGATCATTTTTTTTCGGGATAAGAACAATATGTATATAATTCATCTTTCTTAGGTATTTGCCAGAGTGTAAAACAGATAATACAGCAGTAGTAACATCATGCCCAACAATATGCTAGAATTTTTGAAAAAAAGAAAGATGACATACCATCAAGACCCGGTGCTTTAGATGGGTGCATTTGGAAAAGAGCCATTTTCACTTCTTCCTTTGTATAGGGGCGGGTTAGTGATTGTGCCATACCTTCCGTCACTACCCAATCCACAGATTCAATTACATCCTCCATATCCAATGAGGTGGAAGATCTGAATAGCTTTTTGTAATAGTCTTTTGCTATGTTGGCAATTTTATCCTCTTTAATGTGCCACTCTCCTTCCCTATCATACAACCCCACAATGTTGTTCTTCTTCCGTCGTTGGCTCGCCCTTTGATGAAAAAATTTTGTATTTTTGTCCCCTGTCGATAGCCAGATGGATCTCGACCTTTATCTCCAAAATACCTCCTCATGGTGTAAGAGCTCGTTTATCTCCTTCTTCACACCTTGTATCCTCTCTACATTCTGTCCATACCCTGCCTCCATCAATGAAGTGAGTTCTCCTTGTTTTTCATCAAGGCGAGTTCTAGTATTCCCAAAAGTGACACGACTCCATGTTATGAGGTCCATTTTGCATTTTTTAATTTTTTCAAACAAGTAGTACATAGGGCTACCGTGTGGGTGTATTTGATTCCATTTCTCCCAAATTATCCTTTCACAATCAGCGTGGGCTACCCACTTCTCTTCAAACTGCTGGATTTTGTGTCTTCTTTTCTGAGGTTGGGTGGGTGGTGCCATGTCCATCATAATAGGATCATGATCGGAATAGGATGTTGAGAGGCTACTCACTTTTGTTCGGGGGAAAAGCTCACGCCACTCCATTGTTGCAACTGCCCTATCTAATCTCTCTTCAACAAATGCTTCCCCTTGTCTTCCATTCTTCCATGTCAATGGGTATCCACTAAAACCCATATCAACCACACCACAGTGGAGGAGAGTGTTTCTGAATTCAACCATTGGAGCCATTGGTCTACTATTGCCAACATTTTTTCATCTGAGGCCAACAGTTCATTGAAATCACCTAAACATACCCAAGGTAGGGATGCTCAGGCATGTAGGTGTCTCATAAGTCTCCATGTTTCAGTTTTGAGTTTTTCCTCCGGATGGCCATATAATCCTGTTAGTCTCCATACAAGTGAAGTCTGTGTGTGTACGTGCACATCAATATGGTTTGGTGAATAGGTTTGTGTGTCCACAGTCACCTCTGCTCTCCAAAGTAGTGCCAAACCACCTTGACGACCATTGCTTGACACAGCTAGCATACCATAAAAACCCAATTCCCTTTTAATTGGTCCCATCTCTCTATCAGTCAATTTTGTTTCCATGAGGAACAAAATTGTGGGAGCTTTTTTCCTCACCAATTCGGAGAGGACTTCGACTGCCCGGCGGTTCCCAAGCCCTCGGCAGTTCCTAAGCCCCCGACAGTTCCAACTTAGGACGATCATTGTGATCGGCGGGGCTGAGTATCAGCCTCCACCATTGATAATCCAGTTTGTTGTTTGCTCTCCTCAAACTTGAAACACTTGGCTTCGTCACTCCCATGGTTGTCGCTTTCATTCTACCTCTTTGTGCCAACTTTGAATAGGTTAAACAGGGAAGGCTCGGTTTGTGTTTTGGCTGGGGAGGGTATGTGTTTTTTTCGAATAGGTTTATTGTTTGGTTTTTTAAGTTGGTCTCGTAAGGGTGGTGTGTCTAGGGTTTTGGATTTAGTTTGGTTAGCGCCGTATGTGATTGGGACTATGTAAAGGTTGCTGGCTTGATTGTCGGTGGTATTTAATGGGATTTGTAATTGTTGTTGGTCCATATTTGGATGTTTTGGGCTAACGGTTTGTGGTTGGGTTATTGTGGGGCTATGGGATTGGGTGTTTAAGGTGTTTGAATTCAAAGGGTGAGAAACTGAAGCATTAAGTGAGGCCAGCTGTAATGACGTTGTGGGAGGGTTATGGGGTTTCATGGCAGGTGAGAGTGGAGTTATGGATCGTGATTCAGATTGCATAAAATCTGGGCTGGCATTAACTTCTCTCTGTTTCGACGAGATACCAGTTTCGGACAACATAGGCGTATCAGTTTCGGGCGAAGGTTGTGTTGTGGTGGTTTGTTTTTTCGCCCTTGGAGTTTGTTGGTTTCGGTTAGCATGGACTTGTTCCCCATCAGTTTCAACCTGTCTTCCTCTAGTTCCTGCTCTGAGCCATTCCCCATAGGGTCTGTCTCCATCCTCAGCATTACTCAGTGACAGACATTCTTTTTGCTCATGGCCTATCCAACCACAGTTAAAGCACCACCCCACCAGTCTTTCATATCGGAAAGCCATGCGTGTCATCTCACCTTCCGGGCTAATCACCGGACCTCCCCGCCAGAGTGGTTTGTCGAGTGGGAGCTCCACTTGGATCCGCAAGAACCTGGCTTGGTCTGAGTTGAACGCTTTGCAGTCCACTTCCACCAACTCACATATGCTCCTACCAATATCACTCCCTGCCTCTTCGTTAATGAGATCAAACACAGACCCCACACTTGAATCCAAAAAGGTTGCTTCGTGAATGTTACTGATCTGACGAACATCCTTTTTTCCCATCTTCGCAAGGCCAAGAGATGGTTGTCGAAGCTCCAAGGTCCGTTGTTCCAGACCCACATCAGTTGACTTTCTATCGAGAATTTGAATTGTAGTAACCCCTCACCCACTTCAATGATCTTCATATCATCACCCAGTTTCCTTATGGACCGCAGCGTATTTTTTGCAGCCCTTAGGTTGATTGGTTTCGGTGTGAGAAATCGCCCTAAGAGGCCTAGGGAGAATTCCTCTAAAATTTTTGTCTCTCTTCACTGCTCGGATTGACACAACTTCATCTTCATCCATAGTAAGCTTCATCGCTACTTGATATTGATTATTATGGATTATTCACTTTATTTATTTAAAAAAAATTAGTAAATTACTAGAACTATTAAAGCCTTCAATCACGCCTGCTGGCCACTTAGAAATAAAAACAATTTAAAGAATTATCCTTGGACCCAAGGTCGGCTCAACAACTTTGGAAGCTTAGACAAAAATTTTAAGTAGGGTCTTTTCTATATTTAAATATTAATTAAATAATATATATTAAAAAAATTTATTTAAAATCTTTTTTTTTTTTTTTTTTTTTTTTTGCTTTTTGAGATGCAAAATTACTAATTGGTTATTGTAGATTTTCTAAAGTCATGACCACTTTATACTTTAAAGTCTAAACCTGCACAAATAAAAATTAATTTATTATATGGTTCAATAAATTAGTATAATACAATTGAGTTGATACGATATACATCAAATTATTAGTTAGTGTGATTATTTATAATCATCCATAAAGTAAAAGATTGCATAAAATATATATATATATATATTAATTTGAGTGGGTATAAATTGGGTGTGGGTGTGGCCCGTGTGGGTGGAGAAAGTATAACTGTTTCCATAATACCAGCTCAGCCTCAGATTTGGTGTTTCATACACAATAAATGACTGAAATCTGTCCAAAAAAGCCACCTCAGTTTACTCCACAAACCCAAATAAAAAGACAATCTTGCCCCTGATAAATTTTCAAACCTCGCCAACTATTATTCTCTGTCTCTCCTCCTCCCTCTTTCAAATTTACTCTCTCACTCTCTCCTTCGTCCCTTTCAAATCTAATTCCAGAAATCAAACAATACTCTCTCTTTCATACCCAAACTCCCTTCCATCCACAATTGCCTCTTCCATTTTCTCGTTGCCACAGTGCTCTTCCCCCACCTACAGCGCGAGTTCTCACAGTCACTGCCGAGCATCACCGGTCCAATGAGACCAGCCTTTATATCCTTTGAAAATCACCTTTACTCTTTTTCTAGCATCACTGTCAGTTTGGAGAACTCCGGCCATTTTCTCACTCACCGATTCCGATGCCCAATGACCCAAAACGATAATTTTTCCATTCTATCTGTTTCTTTTCAGTACATTTTCACATCTTATTTTTCATTTTCTTCTTATTTTTTTGCAACTATAGATGGGTTTTTCATTTATCACAATTTTATTTTTTATTTAAAAAAAAAAAAAAAGCAAAGGAACATTTTAGTGTGGAAAGGAGATAGATAGGAATACTAGAACTTGAAACATGTTGTATATTTGATATCTTGAACAAGATATTTATTTCTGATATATATCCCCGGCTTTTATGAAACAAAGAGTTGAAAAAACTCATTAGGATATTGAAACTGATCTGCATCTCTTTGAATTTGGCATTGTTGCTTTAATTATTCCCAAATTTGGTGGATGAAAAATTGTTCTCTTTCTTTGAATTTGTTTTTGATACCATTGGATTTATTGGAAATTTGTAGCAGCTACGCTTGTTCTCTATATTAGATATGAATGAGCTGCCATGTTCTCTCCCTAATGAAGCTTGTGTTTTAATTTCATTTGGCAATGTGGAGTCAGTGTCATAGGTCCCAAATTGTTTTGATCAAGATATGGGCAATCCAATAGTTTGGCAAGTTTGTTCTTTTGTTCTTCCCTAATAGGCTTTATTCATGACAAAATGAAAAACTTATTTGAAATGGCCAAGTTGTAAGTTTCTGATGTACATTAGTTAGCCATATAGGCTGATTAAGTGTATTAAGTATTGTATGAATTATTAGTTATCATGCACCCAAATGGGAAGTTTTAGTTTTGAAGGCAGATGACTTACCTTGCAATTGTCATCCTGGATGATATATATTATTATGTTATCTCATGTTCATGCTAACAATACCTTTTTGTCTCATAATGTTTTTAGCATTAAACTCTTTATTTTTTTTGGGTAAACTTTTTTGTTATAAACCTACATTTGTTATACTAAACTTTTTGGGTTCAGCCTCATTTTAGCAATATTCCAAGCTTTTAATGGTTGCTGCTCTACTGATTGCATTTGTGCCAACACATATCTTGTATCTAAAAATTTATAAACTTGATTATGGTAAAGTATTTTCCAAACAGTCTCCCTCTATTGAATAATGCTCTAGTGACATTATTAATATTAAAAACTATTTGTACTGCTATGTCAGATATGTCATCTTAAACTTCATTGCATATGGCTTTGTTGCTCTGCCAGCATTTTTAGAGTTTCCGTGTTAGCTCTATAAGAATGCTTCTTGAAAGTACCTCAATGTCTCACTTGAGTCAAGTATAACCGTAAACTTTTTATTTTAGAGGAAAAAACAAAAACTTTAACATGTTACATGTGCTTTTGGTTATTTATTTATTTGCTAATATTGTGTTTCATTTTTTTTGGGACCCTACTACAAGATTCTGAAGTATGATGGATAGCATTTTTGGACAATATTTTTTACTGCAATTGGCACAGCTGGGGGACAACATTTTGGACTAATATTTTTGGATAACATATTTGACTTGGACAACTTTTTAGATAGCATAGTTGAAAATTTAGACAATTGATTACTCAACTTGTAGCAATTGTTTTGGAAAATTGTTGTAACTACTGAAGTTACCTAAACATGATGGATTCTTTGTATTAGTAGCTTCTAGTTAAATACTATTTATTTATGCAAATGATGAATGTTTTTAATGCAAAGGTAGAAGATACAAATATAAGCCTTCATCAAAGGTGAATGTTAGTTATGAATGGTGTGACCAACTTGTTCAGCAACTTTCATTTCCATTTTACCAATGTTATAAGATTGAACTCATATTAATAAGTTGGACTTGTATAGCAACTTCCATTCCATTATACCAATGTTAAAAGAGTGGGTTAATATCAATAACTAAAGAAAAATTTACATACATTTGAGGTCATTGTAAACTTCAATGGTTATTATCCATCTAAGAATATTATACATAAAAATGAGAGTTTGAACTTGACATTTCAAGCAAATAGCATGACTACCTATTTAGAAGTATGTCTTTCACAATATTTGTAATTCACTTCCACTTTCTAAAAATATTCAATTCTTCAACAATGTATAAGTATGCACTTCTTCACAAAGTCACAAAAGACAATGGACAATTGACAATTGACCAAGTCAAGTATTGGAAACTAGCAGTATTCGACAATAATGCTCTTTAGTTGCAAAAGCCACCAGCTATTTGCAAATGCCCTTTGTAAGGTTAATTTAAACAAAAGAAAATGAAAACTCCAAATCCATCTCCACAGCTATTTGCAAATTGTCTGAATGGGAGGACATGTAAAAATATTCATTCACAATTGTCTTATTCAAAGATGAACTTATAGAAATGAACTGTGCCATCACATTTAAAAATATTCATCATTTTCATATAGAATTTGTGTTAAACTAGAAGCTACTCAAAATGCAAATATAGAATCTAACATGTTTTTGTAGATTCATTAATTACAAAAAGTATCAACTATCCAAATTGTTAGATATCCCATCTAAAAAGCAGATGTTTAAGTCAAATATGTTGCCCAAAAATACTGTCCACTAATTGTGCATATGACTGTGTAGTTTGCTATTCAAAAAACTATCCAAAAAAGTTATCCATTATATTCAGAATCTTATGCATATGACTGTGTATTTTGCTATTCAAAAAGTTGTCCAAAAATTCTCCATTATATTTAGAATCTTGTGCATATGACTGTGCAGTTTGCCAATCAAAAAACTGTCCAAAAAAGTTTTCCATTATATTTAGAATCTTGTGGTTGAGTCCTGAAGAAAAAAAAAAAAAAAAAAAAAAAGAAAGAAAGAAGAGTACATGTTAAAAGGCTTCTTTTTTTTTTCTTCTTAATGTAAAAAGTTTAAAAAACAGTACATGTCCTTTTTTTTTTTCTTCCTAATGTAAAAAGTTTAAAGTAACATAATGTACCTTGCTGAAGGGTGATATTAATGTATTTTCTTGAAGCATTCTTGTATAACTAAACATGGGATTGAACAACTCTGGGGAAAAGGATGATGATTGAACACCTCCTAAGAAAAAGAGGAAATAGTAGCAAATGGTTAAACTTAACAAGCAAAGCCAAGAAAAAAAAAAAGATTAAAAGAGGAAATATTAACAAATGGATAAACTTAACAAGCAAAGCTAAGAAAAAAAAAATGATTAAAATAGTAGTTTTGGACATACCATGTATCATAGAACTAACTTGTGGACCATGTGAACTAGTTGCATCTTTTCCACTTCTTCTTCTCATCTTTTCCACTTGAATTTCTTGATTCATTCTTGTAGAGCTAAACATGGGATAAACAATAAACATCTTCGGGGGAATAAATGATGATTGAACATCTCCTAAGAAAAAAGGGATATAGTAACAAATGGTTAAACTTAACAAGCAAAGATAAGAACAAAATGGTTAAAATAGTAGTTTTGAACATACCATGTATCATAGAACTAGCTTGTGGAGCTTGTGAACTAGTTGCATATTTTCCACTTCTCATCTTTTCCACTTGAATTTGTTGATGCATTCTTGTAGAGCTAAACATGGGATAAACAATAGACATTTTTGGGGGAATGAATGATACTTGAACATCTCCTAAGAAAAAGAAAAAATAGCAAATGGTTAAACTTGACAAGCAAAGCAAAGAGAAAAAATGACTAAAATAGTAGTTTTGAATATACCATGTGTCATAGAACTAGCTTGTGGAGCTTGGGAACTAGTTGCATCTTTCACGCTTTTTCTCATCTTTTTCACTTGAATTTCTTGAAGCATAGAAGTAGATTGTGGAGCTTGTGAAGTTAAAGCATCTTTCACCTTTTTTCTTTTCTTTTTCTCCAATTGACATTTTATTCTAGCATTGGTTATCCCTTTCTTTCTCACATGTGGTGGATCAAGGATTGGTTTCTCTCCAGCTTCAATCAATTTCTTGGTCTACTTGCACTAAATAAAAAAACATTGAATCTTTACTTTGTCTATTTTTAAAATGATTAATAACACTTTGCCCATCCCTAGCTTCAATCAGTTGTTTTCTTTTAGTGTGCAAGAAGTTATGGCAATCTCTTCTAAGGAACCCAACATTATTTGCACCACCAAGCTCCTTTGATAAAAATGAGTAAGACCTTGTTGCTTTTCTGCCTGAGCTAACCATTGTCTCAATTATAGTCCCATGAGTACTTAGCACCTTCCTTCCTGATCTCAAATTACACCTCTCTTCTGGACTTGTAAATTCATGATTGTGTTCATCATTGAAGTGTGAAACACTCCAAATACCTTTTTTAACATCAAAATGAATCCTAGCTTGACAACTTGTTCTTGTATCTAATTTATTATACTTTTTATAATCACAAGGGTCTTCAAACTCTTTATGACCCTGTTTTGAACACAAAAATTCTCGTTGCCTAAGAACACCATCAGTCTTTCGTGTAACCCCTTTTCGAATGCTAAACCCCTTGTTTAAAGCATACCCGTTATAGAGATTATATGCTTCTTCTTTAGAAATCACTTGCATTCCTAGTTTAATTTCATAGTATTCACCCAAAATTACATTCTCATGATTTTCACTTTTATCATTGTCACCAGCTGTATCAAGAGCATTTTCTGAAAAATCCATTACTAGTCTAGCCTAATCATGAAAAAGAATGTTGAATGAACAAATTGAATAGGCAGAACTCATAATTTTCCATAATAACACAACTATAGACTTAAACTAAGAAAAGAAAAAGGAAAAGAAAGATTAAATACCTCAGTGGAGACTCTTAGAAAGAGACTATTTATTGGAATCAATTCCTTCAGTAAACCCAATAGAACAGAAGCATCACATCCCTGTACCAATGCCAAATTGAAAGAGGTACGAATCAGTTTCAATACCCTATTTCATCAACTCTTTGTTTCATAAAAGTTAGGATATACATAAAAAATAAACTTCCTATTTTGGCTATCACATATACAACATGTTTTAGTTTCGTATTCCCATTTATCTCATTTTCACACTCTAATGTGTCTTTGCTTTCTTTTTCTTTTTTTAAATTTTATTTTGGTGATAAATAAAATAAAAAATAAATAAAAAACCATCTATATTTGCAAATAAATTAATAAAAGGAAACTAAAAAAACTATCTCTTTTCCACACTCAAATGTGCCTCTGCCTTTCTTTTTTGGGTGATAACTAATAAGTGAAAAAAAAAAAACCATTCCGTAGTTGCAAACAAATAAAACTAAAATGAAAAAGAAGATGTTGAAAGGTATGAAAGGAAGCAGGTGAAAATAAATATTACCCCTCTACGGTGGATTCTCAAAATCGACGATGGACCTGCGATGTTAGGCAGTGGTTGCGATGCTCAATTTGGGGTTTTCAGAGGATTCAACTTCTAGTCTCATAGGACCTATGATGCTCGGCAGTGGCTGTGTTTGGCAGCAAAATCCTAGTTGAGAGAAAGAACTGGCTATGTTTGGCAACAAAATTTGGAGTTGAGAGAAAGAAAGGAGAATGAGCACTTGAGAGAGAGAAAAAGGAGAGGGAGAGGGAGCACCTGAGAGACAGAGAGAAACAAATGGGTTTTGGAATTTCAGGTTTAGTAAGTGAGGGAGAAAGTGGCGCGGTTTGAAAATTTTTAGGGATAAAATTGTCTTTTTCATTTGGTTCACTACAACAGGCTTATGTGGATTTTTTTGGGACAGGTGTTGATCATTTATTGGTTAGGAAACACCAAAGGAGATGCTGAGTTAGTAATACTAAAACATAATATACTTTCTCGTGTGGGTGGGTTACTGGGTCTAGGTTAGTGAATGTGTAGGCAGCGTAGCCGTGTGGGTGGGGGCACTTGCATAGTAGCTATGAAATTTTTTTCAACTTTTTTAGATTATAAAATATTATATACTCAACAGTTGACAGGGTATCATTCTATCAAGTTGTGTGCAGTGTGCATTGTCACTGTAGAGTGTGACCATGAGTAGACTATGCATTGTTTTTTTCCTTTTTAATCTTCTGCAATTTAGGATAAAATGGGGCGTTTTTAATGCATTTTATTGACCAATAAAAGGATTAAAAAAAATTATTTTTGTAATTAAAATATATAGATAAATATATTATATATATTTATATAAATTTTTTTTACAAGTGGGGGCCTTCTTTTATTTGGGGGCCTTAGATGATTGCATCAATTGCATCCATTGTCCAGACAGCCCTGCTTGGACCAATAACAATGTGTTTTATCAAATGATATTATTATTATTATTATTATTATTATTATTATTATTATTATTATTATTATACAAGATAGAAATTCTACTATAGCCTAATCTAAGTATATATGTGTGTGAAACTTCTTTCTAAAAACTTGAATCTCGGCCCTTGCCTCCCACACCCCACACCCCACAAGCACTTATACTTGTATAGTAATCATCGCATCAAGGGCGTGCAATGGTGATATTATTAATAGAAGTGTGTTTTTAACTTATAGAAGTAGAGTGATGGAAAAACTCCTATGGATTTTGGTAATTGGAAAAAACACCATTCCCGAACTAATACCAATGGAAAGTATAATATTTATTAGGGCTAATTGCAACTTACCCACCTGTGATTTAGCCAAAATTTAAGTTACTTATCTGTGGTTTGAAATTTGACACTTTACCCACTTGAGGTTAGCTCAGTTAAGGTTTCGTAACTCACTTAATATGTAATTTTGCTCCCATTTTATGTCTCTCTCCTCCCAAAACATAAAAAACATATAAGAGCAAGGAAACACAAGATAAAAAAATGAGAGTTTTGTAAACATTAAGAACAAACATTAGTCCCATTTTCAATATTTCCCTGACCCTTTAATTTCTTTCTTGGATTGCCTATTTTTAGAAACAGACAAGAAGGTCATGATTAATCATTACAACCTCAACCAGGAGAACTTCTTGATCAATCCCATGTGTTATTGAACAATGGAAGTACACTTCGTTTTTTTTTTTTTTTTTTTTTTTTAATTAAATTTGTGGCTACCCAAGAAAGATGATAACCCACTTACCATCAACACTATTTTGATAAACAATAATTACAATAAAAAAAAAAAGCCTGTTTCCCCTCTAAAATGTAATATAACTACCAAAAACATAAACTAAACTGTAGTTCAACGTGATTACATGATTGAGGGAAAAATACAATACAATCATATAAACAAATATATTTTACACAATGAGTCCAACACCTGCCTGGAGGAATTCCAATATATAACCCACCTTCAGTTTGTAGGGAATGAATGAATGCTTCTTCAAGAATCTTCTGAAAATTTTTCCCAGATGCGTGCTGTGAGTATGATATCCAAACAGATTCACAGAAAATTAGAATAGCAGAGAAGGTAAGGTTTAAAACATCAAGAAAGTTTGCAAGAATAAAAAAACCACAGGATTAATAAAGCACCAGTCTCCGTTTCTACACATAGGCAATCAAAGAAAGAAAGGGCTAAGAAGAAATATTAAAAATAGGACTAATTTTTGTTCTTAATGCTTACAAAACCCTCACTTTTTTATCTTGTTTTTCCTTATTCTTTTATATGTTTTTTATGTTTTGGGAGGAGAGAGACATAAAATGGGAGAAAAATTACATACTTAGTCTCATTTTTAATAGAAGTGGGTTACGAAATCCTAATCGAGTTAACTTCAGGTGGATAAAAGTAAAGTGTCAAATTTCAAATTATGGGTAGGCAATTTATATTTTGGCTAAATTATAGGTAGGTAAGTTGTAATTAACCCTATTTATTAAAAAGAAAAAAGAAAAAAACTCTAAACACATGCAACGTGATTGAAATAAGGCAAGTTATTAACAGAAGTGTAGTGATTGGAAAAAAGTACCAATCCTGAATTGAAAACAATGGAAAGTATAATATGTTTTAAAAAATAGAAAAATTTCTAAGCACATGCAACGTGATTGGGATAAGGTAAGTTATTAATAGAAGTGTGTTTTTACACTTAATATATAAGTAGAGTATTTTTAGGACATTTAAAAAGCGATTTAGAAAAGAAAAAGTTAAAAATATTGAACTTTCATTTTAACATTCTCAAAATTCAGGTACTAAAGATTTATTTATTTATTTATTTTATTTTAGGCAAAAACATCATTTTAGTCCCTATATTTTGAAATTATAGTTAATTTGGTCCCTATATTTTAGTAGCAGTCAATTTGGTTCTTGTCGTTAACAATAGTATGCACCGATGACACTCATGAAGCTTATGTGGCGAATAAAATAATAATAATAAATTTTAATATACATTTAAAAGATGCCACCTAAGCTTTTAAATAAAAAAATCTAAAATCCAAAAATAAATAAAAATTTTATTTTCTCTCCCTTTCTTACCAACCAAACACAACAACAAACACAAATGAAAATCTCACTTCAATGTCTTTAAAAATCAAATAAATCAAATCTGAAACACAAAAAATGGTGTTCATTGTGACCGAAAGGCTAAATAAGAGGTGAGTTTGGTCATCAATGTTAACGAAGTCCGGAAAAAAAAAAAAAAAAAAAAAAAAAAAAAAAAATCTCAAAATCATCATCACCGAATGGGTTCAAGTAGATGTGATTGTAACATATTTATGGGTATGAACCTCAATAACATGTCTAAAGTTTGATCATCAACTATTCTATCATTTCTAAGGTTTTGAACTCAATAAAATTTCTATGGGTATGAACATCGGTTGACTTCAATCATTTCTATGGGTATGAAGTATGAACCCCCTTTTTTTTTAATCTTTTTATAATTCTAAAGTTTGTGACTTTCAATTTTCGATGGGATGGCTGGTCGTAATTGGGGAGTCAGATATTGGAGTGGTGAGACCGTGAGAGAGAGAGGGAGAGAGAGAGAGGGAGATGGACGGTTTGTGCAATGGGTTATCAGATTCACCAGAGATGCAAAGATTCTAATAGAGAGAGGGAGGGGGGAAGAAAGGAAAGATGAATGATCTGAGAAAGAGTTTTTCAGATTCAGAAATTTTTTTTTTTTTGACATAGTAATGAGATTTTTCTTGTATTTGTTGGTGTGTTTGGTTGGTAAGAAAGTGAGAGAGAAAAGAAAATTTTTATTTATTATTTATTTCTGTTATTTGGAATTTTTTTATTTAAAACCTGGCATTCTTTTAAATATTTATATATTTTATTATTATTATTATTTTATTTGCTACGTAAGCTTTAAGTGTGCCAACGATGCACGTTGCTTGCTGTATAGGTATTTTTCATTAGTGAGTTAACCGCAGGGACTAAATTAACTTCAAATTGAAAATAACAGAGATCAAATTAACTACTACCAAAATGTAATGACTAAATTGATTGTGACTCTAAAATATAAGAACCAAAATGGTGTTTTCACATTTATTTTATAATTTGATAGTGAAGGGGGAATTTGAAAATTCCAATAGATTTCTGTGAGCTGGGAAAGATTTGGTGTTGTTATTTTACCAATTTTCAACTTCTATGATCATACTCATTATGATAAAATCCACATAATCATTTCTCTTCTCTTAAAGAAAGTTTTCAAAAAAGAAAAAAAAGGGTTTCATTTGCTAAAAAAATCAGGTGGATTGAATGAGTCAAAAGGATGACTAGTTCTATTTTCCTGGTTTAATTTTCTCAAACATTTTTCTAATGTGTATTTCATAAATGGTTTCTTCCGTTTAAAGGTTTTAAAAACCAGATTGGACCGGCCGGTTCGACCGATTCAATCAGGAACCAGATATCAATCCGGTTCGATATACTTACAAAACTGGAAATTACGCAAAAGACGGAAAAAACCGAAAAACGCAAGTTCAACCGTGAAAACCGAAAAATGGTATGATTCAACCGGTTTTAGGTCGATTTCATTTATTTCAAAAAAAAAAAAAAAAAAAACTTGTTCCAAACCAGCTCTAGCACTTGTATGGTGGTGGATTGGCACAGTGGTAAGCTACTAGGCTGTACAAGCTTTAAAATTTGGATCAATAAATGACTTTGAGGTCCGGTGGTTCAGTACGCATCAACGATCCCTGTGCTCTCATGACTCTCTATTTGTGTTTATTTGGTTGGGTTTCATATGTGTTTGTTATGTGTCTTTGGCTTCTTTGTATTTCTGGAGAAATTATGTGATTTGTGTAGATGCTCTCTCAGTCTCTTGTGTATGTAAAAGACTGAAATTACAAAGTAGAAGTAAGAAGTTAAAAAAATAGAAAATTAAAAGAGAGTTAAAAAGGCGTGCAAAGCATGCTAAAGTAATTTACTTTAGTAATGTTAAAATAAAAAAAAATAAAAAAAAAGCTAAATTAATGTGTGGTAAGAGATTTTTGTTTGTTTGTTTGTTTTTTATTTATTATTATTTATTTATTTAAAAGGTGAATAACGTGTGGCCATTTGTGGGAATTGGGAATTGGAGAGTGGGGTCTTCTTTGACTAGTTTGTTTAGTGTTTTCTTTTTTTGATTTTTTTTAAGTGCAATTTAGGGTCCGTTTGGATACCGCTAATTTTGCTGAAAACTGAAAACTAAAAATACTGTAGCAAATAATTTTGAAACGCCAGTTGATTATTTTTGGGCCTAACTACTGTAGCCCAGCTGAAAGTATTTAAGCTATGCGTTTTTTTTTTTTTTTTTTTTTTTCCACTCCTCTCCCACCCTAACGCCTATCTTTGAGAAGAGAAGTCCACGCCCACCAAAGAAATCCACGAGGAAGACAACCCAGTCTGACGTCGATGAAGAGCTTAGAATAGAAATCCACGAGGAAGACAACCCAGTCCGATGCCGGCGAAGATCGGGTTCCCTCTGGTGTACTCTTCCTTCCATAAACCCATTTCACCCTCTTCCAATTTCACTCCTCTCCCACCCTAACACCTCTCTCACACAAACAAGCACAGCGCGTTTTCATTCTGTAGTCTGTAGAAAGCCTCTTGATATCTTTCATTGTGGCTTACTCATTTATGCAGGTAATGAGATCTGAAAGTTTTGTTTTTTATATTTTTTTCTTAGTTCACTTCGTTATGTTTTTGTTTACTAGTTACAATGGCGAAGTGGGTTTTATTTGGTTTGGTTTTGTGGGTTTTATTAAATTAAGTTTTGGCTGGGGTTTTGGTTTTTTGTTTGTTTTATTATGCTAAATTTTTCATTGAAGATTGGACCTAGTGGAAAGTAAATTTTAGAGATTTCGATTTAAGTTCTTGGATTTGATGGTAGTGAAGTCTGATTTGCAAGGCTGAATGACATAATATTGTGTTTTGGGCATGCCAAAGAACGATAAAAAAAAAAAAAAAAAAAATTGTTTTATTGATCTGCTTGATTGTTCCTTTTGTAGTTGTTGCAATTCCTGCTAGTTAAGCTGCAAACTAGCAGTTCAACTTGTTACTAGTGAGATTGCTTATTAGGTTGATGTTATTTGGCTTTCTTATTTCTTGAGTTATATTGATTACTTACATATGCACCTTATCCTCTATTTTTCTTTTTCAAGAGAAAAATATGTCAATGTCGGAAACGAGTAACTATCTCTCTAGTTCTGATGGCCATTTTTGTGATGTTGACAACTGCATCATTAGGACGTCCCTAAAACTTCATACATTTGGTAGGATGTTTTATACTTGTCGCTATTGGTCACCAGTAAGTACCATATCCAAGTATTGGCAAAATACTTGTGTTGTGCCTTAAAGAACCAATTCGTTGTATTTCTGTTTATGTGTTGTATTGTATTGTGCAGGATGATGACCGTGCATGCAAGTTCTTCAAGTGGTTAAACACTAGTATTTGTTGTACGCATGGTGCAGCAACAGCACCTATAGTTATAGCTAAATTCAAGTGATTAGAGCATGCGGTGGAAGTTGCCAATGAAGAGTTGAAGCAAGCACACGCCCTGATAGACGCAGCATTGGAAAGGGAGCGAGTTGCAAAACGAAAGGCTGAAATGCCTAGGCTGCACGCATGATTTCTAAAGAGAAAGCAAAGAAGTTGACAATAGCTCTAGTAGTCTCCTAAGTCATGTTTGTAGTATTGTTTATCTTGTCTACTAAGTTTTGGAAAGTCAAAATCAGGCAGAGATGTTTGCCATAATGGGATATGTATGTATGTAATAATACAAACTTGTATTATTACATTTGTTTTATATGTTAATCGTACAACTTATTCTATATTGCAAGTAACATTTTATGATATGTATGTAGTTGCACTTCTTAAAACAATGTGGAGACGTTTGATGGGGATAATGTTAATGGCCAAGTTGATGGAGATTGTAAGTTCTGTTGTTGTATATGTGTGTCTATATATACATATATGTATATATATATTATATTTATTTATCTATATACACTTTGCCAGCAATTGATAGTTAGGGTTCTTGGTGTCTTTAAAACAAATTGAGGGTAGATTTTGTTTTATTTATTTATTTATTTTTTTTAAATTCCTGGCAGATTACTGTTGCAATCTTAAAATTCATTGAGTTTATCTCTTGTTCAGATAAGATCGGAGTCTATTCAAAAATTCCATGTAAGCTTGAAATCTACTGTTGCAATACTGATGAGTTTCACATGTAACGATATATACAAATTCATAAATCAAAGGTATTACAATCAAGTTTTGTGAGCCATCAATTATGCTTACCAACAAAAGATCATCATAAAACAAAATGGTATTACATTAAAGTTTATGAACCATCAGTTATGGTCCCCACAAAAAAATTACCATAATGTTAATGGTATTTTCAACCACACTAATTTCTATTGTGACAAAAATAATAGTCACCATAATCAATTAAGGGGAATATAAATTCTGTAACAACTTAAGTCCTACGATGGACGCATCCTACATATATATCGATGTTGTGATATTGTTCCGAACCTCTTTCATCTCAGCTTCGTCTAAGGAAAAGATCACATATGTCATTCCATCGTAATGACCTCCCTCGCTACTTCCACATGTGCCCTGTGCAAAATGCCCACGTTCAAAGTCATTGTTTTCATGTGCTCTAATAAAATTTTGAAGAACCATTGTAGCAACAACGATGCGATTGTGAGTGTGTATATGAAAGGGTGGTATACTTCTCAAAATTTTCCATCTATTCTTCCAAACTCCAGAAGTTCGTTCTATGATCGAACGAAGTAATGACTGGAGATAATTAAATTTCTCCTCTGGACGATGCAGCTCTTCACCTTGCTGAAAATTGGGGATGTGGTACCTCTCCCCCTTATATGGCGCAAAAAACCCTTTCTTCATAGGGTACCCTGAATCAACAAGATAATACTTTCCTGCAAACGACCATGTTTATTACATTAGCATTTTCACTACATAATACATACTTTAATACTGTAATTAAACTGCATATTTACAAACTAGCTCGAGGTTTTAGGAAGTTGTCACTCTCATTATTGAGGCAATTTAAAAAGATTCTTGTGTCATGCGCTGACCCTTCCCATCCAACACATGCGAATGTGAATTTCATGTCAAAATCACATGCGCACATGCAATTTGTTGTTGTGATCCCCTTCCTTCCTCTATATGGGTGTTGCTCATCAATTGGTAAGACAATGGGGACATGAACCCCATTAATCGCACCAATGCAACCCTAACCTTTACCACCAAAATACCATGAGAAATGAAGAACGATATTGACCATAAAGATAAATTGAATAAAATCAAGTCAATATACCAAATTCACAAAGTACCTTGAAATGTGGTCAATATCGTTCTGAATTGCGAATATGTGATGGCACGTTACGAAATGTAAGATCAGCAGGCTTGATAATGTTTGCTGCCATAACGGTGGCCAACAATGTAACTACCGTGGCCACGTGTCGATGCACTGTCTCACCCGAATGCTGAAATCTATCCTGCACCATTTTGTTACCCATGCCATTACCAAGTACCACTAATGTCATTGCCACAGACTCTTCCAAGCAAACTCTTTTGGTATGATCATATCTATACTGAGTGCGCAATGTATTACACAATTGTCGAAACACATGGCTTGATAGTCTAAAGACATTACGACATTTTTGCTCATTTCCATTTAAAATATATTGTACCCATTCATACTCTGATTGTATATTTGTGCCAGCTAAATATGCTGCGAGTACAATGCCGTCACTCATCTCGAAACTCATGTCCCTGCATATGTTACCGACTTTAATTGCATGTACAAAATCTAGAGTGATACTATAATATGTACGCTAAAAACAAGTTGCTAAATTTTATTGAGCCTTTATTAGTACTAGGCTAACAAAAGTGGTACCAATAAATTAACAGTCCTAAAGCCTAGGCAACAGTCTAATGTCTATAAAGTACCCTCACCAACTCATGCAAGCAGAGTGTTTGAATTGATTTCATTGTCATGTGCTTCCATGATCTGATGGCTATGCTAATCAACTAGCTACCAAACACCCAAAACAGATACCCTACTTAAATTTTGGTTTGGATTAATTAATTTTAATATGACCATATAGAGCTAAGCATATGCTTTCATAATTTCGTCCAATATTACTAAAAATTGTATATTCAAATCTAGAGGGGAAAGCATAGAAACTCACTGGTCCTCTTTATCAGATGAGTCGTTTAGCAAATACATCATTTTGTTAGTTGCTTTGAAATTTTGTTGGCTAGGAACTAGTAAATTCAACTTTTACCTGTACAAATGAAGTCTGAGTCAGTTCAGCATAATACAGCAATTTTGGCTGTGCATAAGAAGAAACAAAGAGAAGCAGCAAAAAAAGGAAAACAACCATTGATAAAGTATAAGAAGAAATATCAATCAAGTTCATTCATTCTACAATACCCTTCCTAGTTTAATACCCCAATAGCACATCAGTCCAATACCCAACTTCCTAACTATCTTCCCAAGCTAGCTGTGTAACCACCTTGCCAGCTAAGCCATCCAACTCATCCTAACTAACGAACTCCATTGTACTAATTCTAATACAATACAATGCTAATGTAGACACACCTCCAATACAAGTATATATACACTAAAGTATAAGTACACAATGCCTCATCAGTAATTACAACACCATCTATAGCACAGTTACATTGTACACTCTAGCAGCATTGATACAGCCCACCTCATCAGCAACGCACGCATCCCTCATCAGCAACACACGCACACCTGATTAGCACCACACACATATAGCACCACACGCATGCCTCATCAACACCACACGCACCCATCATCAGCACCATACGCATACTTCAATGTTTTGACTGCATACTTCAATGTTTCGATTTAGTTATTATTTTTCTTGATTTTGCTATTACATTAACTAAGTTTTGAATTAGAATTTGGAAATATTATTATTTACTAGGCAGCACTAGTAGCTGACAAAATCACTTTCCAGTTCTATCTTATGCCAACAAAATCAGATGCCCTTGTGATTGGATTTAGAAAATGGCTAAACAAGTATGCTGGTGGTCAAGTTGATTGGAGAGGCAAGTACAGTAGAGTTCTTCCCCCAACTCCTCCTAGAAAGCAGCTGATGGATAGGTAATTCATACAATTACCAATGTGGATTCAAGCTAGAATTTGATACTTTTTAGCTGCTCAAATATGGCCACAGAAAGCTTTGTTACACACTGATGTAGGACAAATTAGGGATTTGTCTATGTTTAGTTGTGGTGGGTTTAAGGTAGGAAAGAAGACGAATTAGAGAGAAGCTAGGGCTGTTTAGGGGCTGTGTGAACAGTACTAGTGAACAGTAACCCGTGAACAGTACTTGTGAACAGTAACCCTTAGATTTGCCCCTCAATCATGGTTGATCTAGGAAAAATTACCACAAAGACTTTGATTTACCTTATTGGTTGTCTTCCCCTTTACAGAGAGTTTATGATGTGTAAGTATATGTTTACTTATGTTGAAAATGTTGAGGCTTTTTCATTATAAATATTTGGCCATGTTTGTTTTACAAATGCAAATATAAAGCAGATATGGTTCCCACTAAACTCACTATTTTTTTAATCCAATATCTGTCTATTGTGATGGCAATGTGCCAAGTTTCTTTATTCTGGACCCCACTTTGATAGTAATTATGGACTCTGTGGAGCACAGATTGATCACTAAGTGAAACCTTTTGAAAAGTTCTTTTAGAATTCACTAAGTGACCTCTGGTCGTCCATGCCCTTGGGTCATGGACGGTGTAGGGTTAGGGGCCCAAATCACATATTGGGCCTTGGGTTTTATCCGAGATCATGAGTAATCCGAGGATGAACGAAGATGATGAATAGTTCAAACCCAAACTTAATGAGCAAGATACAAATGGAAAGGTGGTCCGAGGAGAAGCATCTCCTCAAATATGTGTTTTAGCAATCTAGATGACCTTCTAGGAAGCTCCAGTGATAAGGGCGTGCGTCACAAACGCCTAAGGACGAAGAGAACTCAAAAATATCTAACTGCTACCTCCGCATTAAATGCACTGCAGTTGCTTTTTTTGCCGCATTTATGTGGAGAAGATCTCTGAACAGTGTTGCCTCGACTACCACAACTCACAGAAAGCCAGAGGGGGCGTCTGATGTGACAAGCACTCAAGTATTAGCCTGGATGATCAATAAGTGTAGGATGAAAATGGTCTAGAGGGAGCTATATAATGTAAGAAACCCTCCATGATGAGGGGATCAAAAAAAGGAGGAGAGAAACACGGTGGCACTCTAGAACGAAACTTGTAACCCAACTGAAATATTAATAGAAAAGAATCAGTCTCTTCGGACTTGGCTGAGGACAATTTCCTAGCATCTAAACTAGTTTATTTCTATTCTTCTGTTATTAAGATCTACCTTAGTGGTTGACCATCTCACTAAAACCTAGTTCTTCGACCCATTCTCTACAAATTTATTGTTTTGGGCTTCTTGGGCCTAAGTCCATCCATCCTTTGGGCCTAAGACCTAACGGAGGTCCTTACAATTGGCGCCGTCTATGGGGAGAGCTTATGTGACAGTGAGTGCAACGGTCAACTATGGTAGGTTCAGGACCACACCAGGCAGAGTCTATAGGGTCTCAACGCGAAAATCCCTTTATGAACCTCGAGCGCAAAAGGGACCGAGAGGGGAGTGTGCGTATTGTCCAGACCAGTAGGAGACATTCCCAGGGGAACAGCCACCTCTCTCATGAGGAAGATACCAGAGCCCTGCAACTGGAAGTCGACCAACTGAAGAGAAAGCTACGCCATGCACGATAAAAGCGAGCCCCCTCTAACTTCGACATATCTTCTTCTGATGGTGAGAAGGATGGTAGTTATCGACGTAGAACAAGGACTCCTTCCAGTGAGTCTTTCTCATATGAAGAGGAGCACCATCACAAATGTAGGCATAAGAGCCCGTCACACAAAGGCCCGGGAAATGACGCCATGAGCAAGGCGTTGGATCAGATTTCCAAATCGCCCTTCACGCGCAAGATTGAAGGGGCAAGACTTCCTTGGCGATTCAATCAGCCAATGTTCACCATTTACAATGGCCGGACGGACCCTGTGGAGCACGTGAGCCATTTCAACCAAAGGATGGCTGTCCATTCCAAGGACGAAGCCATGATGTGCAAGGTGTTCCTCTCCAGCCTAGGACCCGTGGCGATGAGGTGGTTCGATGGTTTAAGGGCGGGTTCTGTAGACTCCTTCAAAGAGCTCACCCAGACATTTGGCTCTCGTTTTATCACTTGTAGCAGAGTTCCTCGGCCTTTAGATTCCCTACTGTCCTTGTCCATATGAGAGGGTGAGATCCTGAAAACGTACTCGGACAGATACTAGGAGATGTACAATGAAATAGATGGTGACTTTGACGACGTTGTCATTAGTATTTTCAAGGTCGGCCTCCCAACCGAGCACGGTTTGAGGAAATCTTTGGCGAGAAAACCTGTCACCAGCGTACGCCAACTCATGGACCGAATTGGGAAGTATAAGAGGGTTAAGGAGGACCAGCAACAAGGAAAAGGGAAAAGTAAGGTTATCCCTCAGGAGAGAAGGGATTTAAGGTCGGACAACTATAACAATAATAGGCCCCGAAGGGAGTTTGCTGGGCAATCTGGGTCTACAACCTCCCAAGTAGTTAATACTGTGTTCCGAGAACCAGTACATCAAGTTCTAGAGAAGATCAAGAACGAGCCGTACTTCAGATGGCCAAACAAGATGGCGGGAAACCCGCTGAGGTGAAATCAGAACCTTTATCACCAGGACCAAGGACATACTACAGAAGACTGTAGGAATTTGTGGGACCATTTGGACCAGCTAGCCCGAGAAGGAAAGTTAAAGCAGTTTTTGCATCATTCCAATGGTCAGCAAGGCTAGGTAAATTTGGAACCGCGGAGAGATGTTTCTTCGAGACCTTCTTTGGGCACAATAAATGTCATCTTTGCCGCTCCTGGAAGGACCGGTTCTTGCCCCTCTAGGGTGATGTCTATGGCTCGGCTATTCGTCGAGGACACCAATCCGGAGCCAAAGAGGGCTAAGGTTAACATCCGGTCGGCGTTAAGCTTTTAGGATAAGGATAAGGTCGGAACCATACAGCCCTACGATAACGCTTTGGTGGTCACGCTCCAGATCGGAGGATATGACGTGAAGAGGGTAATGGTGGATCAGGGCAGCGGCGCTAAGATCATATACCCTAACCTATACAAGGGGCTGAACTTGAGACCTGAAAACTTGATAGCCTACGATTCACCCTTGGTGAGTTTCGACGGGAAGGTTGTCATTCCGAAGGGCCAGATTAGGCTGCCCGTACAGGCTAGCTCAGAAGTGGTGGAAGTCGACTTCATTGTGGTCAACGCTTATTCCCCCTACATGGCCATTGTGGCCAGGCCATGGCTTCACGCTCTAGGAGCCGTCTCCTCTACTCTGCACTAGAAAGTGAAATACCCGTCGGGGGACCGGATCGAAGAGATTATTGGAAGTCAATCCATGGCTAAACAATGCCTAGTGACTGCCATCCGGCATCGACCCATGGCCGAGTCCTCGGCCCCTGCTGAAGAGGGTTTGTAGCAATTAAAGGCTCTAGATTCGCCTGTCAATGGACTAGCCGAGGAGGCGAAAGGTGAAGATTTGGAAACGATTGCTGTTAGGGATGACCCGGAGAAGTTCTTTCAGATTGGAGCTTAGGTGCCTCCTTCAGAGAAGGAAGAGCTGATAGAATTCCTCAGAAGAAATGTTGATGTATTCGCATAAGACGCTTATGAAGCCTCAGGGTGGATCCGAGCTTCGTCTGTCATCATTTAAATGTCAATCCATCTGTCACCCCCAAAAGGCAACCACCTCGGCGCTCGTCTAAGGATCACTCCGACGCTGTTAGAGACGAGGTGGTGAAACTTAAACGGGCAGGGGCTATCAAGGAGGTATTCTACCCTAAGTGGTTGGTTAATACCGTGGTAGTAAAAAAAAAGAGTGAGAAATGGCGAGTGTGTATGGACTTCACAGATCTCAATAGAGCTTGCCTAAAGGATCCCTTCCCTATGCCTAAGATAGACCAGTTGGTGGATGCAACCGTAGGCTATCTTCGGATAAGCATCCTAGATGCCTTTCAAGGATACCACTAAATACCACTGGCCTTGGATGATCAGGAAAAGATAGCTTTCGTCACTCCCACCGAAAACTACCACTACAAAGTTATGTCGTTCGGCTTGAAGAATGCAAGGTCTACCTATTAAAGGATGATGACTAGGATTTTTGAACCACAGTTGAGTAAAAGCATTGAGGTCTATATAGAGACATGGTGGTAAAGAGTAAAGTAGTGTCTAAGCACGTGGGAGATCTCGGGAATATCTTTATGATTTTGAGAAAACACAAGTTACGCCTTAATGCTTCCAAATGCTCTTTTGGGATCGGATCAGGGAAGTTTTTAGGATATATGGTTACGCATCGCGGAATTGAGATCAACCCCGATCAGATTAAGGCAATTAATAACTTGCAACCACTTCGGAACCCCAAGGAAGTCCAAAGGTTAACTGGAATGACCGCTGCCTTGAACCGGTTCATCTCCCGGTCAGCAGATAGGTGTAGGCCCTTCTTCTAGTTGTTGAACAAGTGGAAGGGATTTGAATGGACCAAGAAGTGCGTCCTAGCCTTCCAGCAATTGAAGGAATACCTCTCTCGGCCGCCTATTATGTCAAGGCCCGAGGTGGATGAAGTTTTATTTGCTTATATTGCTGTGGCCCCTCATGCTGTGAGTCTGGTGTTGATACGAGTTAACAGCGGCGTACAAATGCCAGTTTACTATATGAGCAGATCACTGCATAAGGCCGAAGTCCGTTACCTGCCACTGGAGAAGGCCATTTTGGCGGTGGTACATGCCACTCGCAAACTCCCTCATTACTTCCATACACACACAGTTATTGTCCTAACTCAGCTTCCGCTCAGGGCTCTGCTCCGAAGCGCTGATTACATAGGGAAGATTGCCAAATGGGCGACAATCCTAGGGGTTTTTGACATCAAATACATGCCCCGTACCTTTGTAAAGGGCCAAATCCTAGCGGATCTGGTAGCCGAGTTTGCGGAATCCATATTAGAAATAGAAGCAGAGAGGTGCGGCATGGATGAAAAATCGGTTGGCATGATCTCCCAATAAGGCCCTTTACCCTAGAAAGTATACGTTGATGGTGCAGCAAATCAGAAGGGATCCGGAGTGGGACTAGTTCTAGTATCCCCCAAGAGGATTACCATTGAGAAGTCATTAAGACTAGACTTCTTAACCACAAATAACGAAGCTGAATATAAGGCTCTGCTGATGGGAATAACCATGGTTTAAAGAATGAGTGGCAAGGCAGTGGAAATGTTTTTGGACTCAAGATTGGTCGTCAGCCAAGTGAAAGGAGAGTTTGAAGCGAGAGATGAAAAATTGCAAGGGTACTTGGGTCAGGTTAGACGCTTGCAGTCAGGGTTCGAATCTTTCGACCTATTACATATTCCTAGAAGCGGAAACGCACATACTGATTCCCTTGCCACGCTCGCAACATCCTCAGTGCAGAGTTTACCTCGGGTCATTCTTGTCGAGGACCTGTGCAGACCTGCTATGATGAGAGGAGACACGGTCCAAATCCATCAAGTTAGGGTATGGCCGAGCTAGATGGACCCTATAGTTCTTTTCCTCAAGGAGGATATCCTGCCCGAAGAGAAGTCAGAGGCCGACAAGATACAAGGAAAGGCTCCTCGGTTCTGGCTATCTGAGGACCAGAAATTGTACAAATTCTTTTTCTCTGGACCGTATCTACTCTGCGTACATCCTGAGGCATCAGAACTACTACTCGAAGAGTTACATGAAGGGATTTGTGGAAGCCACACAAGAGGCAGATCTTTATCCTATCGAGCCCTTACCTAGGGCTACTAGTGGCCAAACATGCAAAAAGAAGCTCAAGAATATGTAAAGAAGTGTAATCAATGCCAGAGATACGCGCCAAACATCCATCAGTCCGGAGGAGTATTTAATCCTCTGGCCAGCCTTTAGCCCTTTGCCTAGTAGGGCTTAGACATTGTAGGCCATTTCCCCAAGGCAGTAGAAAATAAAAGATACTTACTGGTCGGCACAGACTACTTCACTAAGTGGGTCGAAGCTGAGCCCTTGGCAAACATCCAGGATGTGGATGCCAATAAATTTGTTTGGAAAAACATTGTCACACGGTTCGAGGTCCCTCGTACCCTCATCTCGGACAATGGCCTTCAGTTCGACCCAAATCCTTCAGGAAATACTGTTGTGAACTGGGAATAACGAATAGGTGTTCTACCTCAGCTTATCCCCAAGGGAACGGGCAAGCCGAAGCTGTCAACAAAGTCATAGTGAACGGACTCAAGAAAAGGTTGGATGATGTGAAAGGAAGATAGGTGGAAGAGTTGCCACATGTCCTTTGGACATATCGGACTACGCCTCGCAAGTCAACAGGAGAAACACCATTTTCAATGACATATGGGGCCGAGGCCGTTATCCCTTTGGAGACTGGATTCCCAACACTGAGGACGAGCTCTTTCACTCCGAACAACAATAACGAGCTATTGGGGGAGAGCCTAGACTTAATTGAGGAGCGAAGAGAAAATGTAAGGGTCCAACTGACATACTACCAACATAAGCTCAAGTAAAGTTATGACGCCAATGTGAAGCTAAGGCCGTTAGCTCCCGGAGACTTGGTGCTGAGAAAGGTTCTAGGTACTGCAAAGAACCCAACATGGGGAAAACTAGGGCCCAACTAGAAGGGGCCATACCGCATCACTTCAGTGGCCGGCATAGGAGCTTATTTTATGGAAGACTTAGATGAACATGTAATACCGCGTCCTTAAAATGTAAACAACCTGAAAATGTATTATTATTAATGAAAGTTTTCTTTGTCAATATGTTCATTTGTTGTATAAAGGCATTGTACTTCCCTTTGTTCACCCCTTTTTATAAGTGTTTAAACAGAACCCAAGTCATGCTTGAAGTCCTCGAAGCAGATGCTTGGGGGAAATTAACACTATGACAACTTTATAAGTGTTTAAACAGAATCCAAGTCATGCTTAAAGTCCTCGGACCAGATGCTTGGGGGAAATTAACACTATGACAACTTTATAAGTGTTTAAACAGAAACCAAGTCATGCTTGAAGTCCTCAGACCAGATGCTTGGGAGGAATTAACACCGTGACATCTTTATAAAGTGATTAAACAGAACCTTAGTCATATCTGAGTCCTCGGACCAGATGCTTTGGGAAATTAACACTATGATATTCATTTGTTTTTCACTAAGTGTCAAAACAGACCCAAGGTTATGACCGAACTCCTCGGATTTTCAACTTTAAGTAAATTAAGGTCCTTAATTATTATTCAGCCTTCATTACAGAAGGTTTAACTCTCACTGCAAATACGTGATATATCTCTTTATTGCTGATACTTGCTCAAAATTGCTTAGATTAATTGCAAGGTATTATTGTTAGTTTTTTATTGCGGCGATTCAATGCCGTTTGCCATAATAATAAGCTTAAAGGCGTATAAAGTAAAGACACACAAAGTGAAAAGAAAGGTAATTTCATTAAACAAGATTTGAGACACATTACGATTGGTGGCAAAATGCAATTACAAAAAAATACACATGAAGAGCTGCAAAAGAAAATCCTATATCTAGGCCTTGGCTTGGGGAGGGTCTTTCCTGGGGTCAGCAGCCTTGGAGTGGACATCACCAGCCTTGGACTTAGCCTCCGCATCCTTGGCCTTGGAAACTACGTCCTTGATTGTGAGGTCATCCTCGGACTGAATGGCCTTCTCCGTTGACAGAACCTCCTTACCCTTTCCGGCCCCCGCTGAAACCTCGGCATCAAGAGTAGGGGCCTGAATAGGAAGGAAAGGGTCAACAACGGGAAGAGGTGGCATTGCTGGGACTTCTCGAATGTCCTCGGAGAAGAAAACATTCTCGAGCCTCCTTAGCTCGGAGTCTGCAGGGACTCCTGCCCGGTCAAGCGTTACTGCCCATAACTCGGCGCAATAGTCTCTGCATACCCCGGCCACCTCTTCGGCCAGTCGGGTCTCTGTCTCCTGCACCCCACGCTTGTAGGATGCCTTCTTTGCGACCTCGGAAGCTTCCCTGGCCACCCAAGCTGCATCTTGGGCTTTTTGAAGCTCCGCCTTAAGATCCAAAACAGTTTGTTTTTTAGTGGCCAGGTTTATCTCAGTTATGTGTAGTTTCTGGCGCTGGTCCTCGGCCTACCTCTCCACGATCTTTAGACCTGCCTCAGCGCTCAGACGAGCCTTGACGGCAAAGGGAGTATATACATATACGTATAAAAAGTAGATGATGACGAGTTGGGGCGCTTCTCAGCTTACCATAGCAAGGTCTCTCTTCAGAGACATGAAGAGGTCAGGCTGCCTCATGTGTCTAAGGGCCTCCATATCTCTAGGGAGGAGAAGAGGTTGCTCTAGAGCCTTAGCAAGGTAGGCAACCTGCCCTTTTTGGGAATCCCAGATGGAGGCATCCCAAGGAATGGCAGCTCCCTCCAGCTCTATCCGAGGAGCCCATGTGCGCTGCTGTTGGTGCACTTCAGCTTCATCTCGGCTGTCCACCGATTTGGCCCTCTTGTCCTTGGGGTCCTTGGTGATCCTCTGTTGTTTGGTGCCCTTTTGAGGGGCCACCTCACCTTCCTCTAGGTCCTGCACTGGCCTCTTCTTCTTCAGATTCGGATTAGCCTGCAGTCCAAGGTCAGTAAAGAGCAGAGGAGAATGAGGAAGATTGGAAGGAACTTGTGCCTTGGGGACCTCATGCGAAGCTGACCCTTTGTTCCTGTTGGCCAGTAGGCCCTTTAAGTCGGTCCTTTGCTTTAGGTCCATGCCTTCTTCTTCCTCGAAACTAGTATCTGGCCGAGTGGCTATTAACCTTGGATGATGGACCGTAGAAAATCTATCAGTCTTAGGCTCGGAGTCCGAGAGCTCTACAGGCTTTTCTGGTATCCCTTACTCTTCTTTGAAGTGGAACTGGTCGATCTCGGCGTTTAGAGAATGACGGGACGAGGCTGACTCTTCCCTCGGAGCAGCTACCTGTTGAGGAACACATTGGGGTGGCAACGCAGCAGGTGGAAAGTCTCTCTGAGCCAAAAATCCTGGCTTAGAAACGTCTATACGTGCCAATCTAGAGCTACTAGCCCTTATCACCTGGCCTGCGTCCTGGAATATGCAAGACAGAGGCACGTAATCCAAGATTAAGTGGGCGGCCCATAGCTGTCTGTCTTAGCTTACAAATACCTCCGACTTCAGTAGGTAGTTGAGAGCCAGAACGTTGGTCAGACTGAGTTTCAGAGCGACGTGGTTTTTATCTGCAAGAAGTATTTAAGGAGGAAATTACGGTTAGTTCAATTAAGACTATTATCCGAGAAGATGAAATGTTAAGTCAGAGTTTAAAAAAAAAAAAAAAGATAATTAAGAATGCTAAAATCCCCTGCCAAAGGGACTAATCCTAGGGTACCCCACCTAGATCTCCCGCCCGAGTTGGGCAGTGAAAACCGTCGCTCCACTTCCTAGAGACAATCAAGTAGTCATCCTTCATGCCCTTGTTAGATTTGGGGAGGCACGATATTAGTCTGACGATATCGGACCGGGACTTGAGATAGTATCCCGCGCCGGCAAGCTTGTGACATTCGTACATATGAACTACATCATGCCACGTGAGCCCCAAGCTCATCTGCTCGTTGAGAGCGTCTACGCAACCTAGGACCCTAAATAAGTTAGGGGGTCAGTTTGTGGTTAATCAGGTAATCCCTAGTTATCCTACCCATAGGAAGCATCATCCCTCCCTCTATGAAGACGATCATAGGAATGATGATTTCACCCGCTTCTCTATGAGTAAGGACTTGGTCTAAGGCACAATATTTCAGGGCTACTCCCTACGGGATGTGGTATTTGGCCCTAAAACCCTCCATACCAGCCGGAGAGTCCACTAAATGCTTAAACCTACCCATCCAAACAGACGTAAATGGCGTAAAGGTAGTTCCCTAAAAAAGGAAGAGGGCCGAAGAGGTTGGCTGAGGAGAAACAAAAAATTTAAAGAGAGATATACTTACAAAAAAGAGAGTTTTCTTAAGGAAATGAATTAGGAAGACTTAGGAGTGTAGAGAGTTTTGAGAGTTAGAGTGCTTGAAATCGCTGGGGAACTTGAAGATTCATAAAGTATAGGGAAAATGACTTCCGTCAAGGCTTTATATAGAGGGCAAAAAAAAGTGGGAGTTATCCCGCTCAAAATTCCAAGAGAAAGGACAGCCATTAGATCTACGCCCCACCGTTGGATGTAGGGGACAAAGCGCTGCCTGAAGCAATTAATGACGTCTCGCAGATTACGAAACGTCAGCAACAGTTATGAAGCGGGTAAAACGACATTCCCGCACGTGTGAACCAAGGAATCAGTTAGTGTTAGCTCTTGAAAAATCAAAACCCCACTTTTCTCCTCGAATGAGAAGGAAAAAACCGAAATTTTGAGGGGCTATTGTAGGGTTAGGGGGCCCAAATCACATATTGGGCCTTAGGCTTTGTTCGAGATCATGAGTAGTCCGAGGACGAACGAAGATGATGAATGGTTCAGACCCGAGACTTAATGAGCAAGATACAAATGAGAAGGTGGTCTAAGGAGGAGCATCTCCTCAGATATGATAAATACAGCTCAAATATGTGTTCCAGCAATCTAAATGAACTTCTAGGAAGCTCCAGTGATAAGGGAGTGCGTCACAAACGCCTAAGGACGAAGAGAACTCAAAAATATCTAACTGCTACCTCCGCATTAAATGCACTACAGCTGCTTTTCTGGCCGTATTTATGTGGAGAAGACCCCTGAACAGTGTTGTCTCGACTACCGCAACTCGCAGAAAGCCAGAGGGGGCGTCTGATGAGACAAACACTCAAGTATTAGCCTAGATGATCAACAAGTGTAAGATGAAGATGGTCCAGAGGAAGTTATATAATGTAAGAGACCCTCCATGAGGAGGGGATCGAAAAAAGGAGGAGAGAAACACGGTAGCACTCTAGAACGAAACCTTTAACCCAACTGAAATATTAATAGAAAAGAATTAGTCTCCTCGGACTTGGCCGAGGACAATTTCCTAGCGTCTAAACTAGTTTATTTCTATTTTTCTGTCATTGAGATCTACCTTAGTGGTTGACCATCTCATTAAAACCTAGTTCTTCGACCCATTCTCTACAAATTTATTATTTTAGACTTTTTGAGCCTAGGACCCAACGGAGGTCCTTACAGACGGCTATCTAGGAACTAGACGACTTTGTTACCTATGAATGGATTGTATTCCCACTTGTGATGCTCTCCTTAGGTTTCTTTCCTCAAAAAGCCTTATGGACGTGGTTTGATTATGGACGACCACCATGGACGAACCTTTTTAACTTGAACCCCCATCATATATATATATATATTAAGAAAACTATTATAATATATATTGTCAACCATTGCTAATTAGATTTAGAAAGAAAAAAAAAGTATGTATATTTTATAATTATTTTAATATAAGATATGGAAATTTACATAAAAATAATTTTAAAAACTTAATAATTTTATTTATATTATTTATGATGTCACCGGTCGGACCAGAAAATCAGTAATCAATCTCTTTTCCGATTTTTTGACCATACCGATTTTTAAAACTATACTTTATTTTTAATTTATAAAAAAAGAAAGGCATTGATTCAAAATAAAAAAGAGATTTAAATCTATCACTGAAATTACTCTTTTACTGTGTACCCAAGAGTTAGGCCCTTTTGAATATACATCACTGTCAGTTTTTTTAAGACATTATCCCCTCTCCCTGTATGTATGAGTGTATTAAAATATTTAGTATTCTAAAAATAATAATAATAATGACAATAACCCGTAACAACCTGTCATTTAAAATTTGTTATGAAAGTTTTATAGAAATACTGTGAACCATTTTTCAAATAAAAAAGAATCAAAACATGCTTCCAAGTTCCAAAATTTATTTTCATTAATGGAAATTAATTTCAAAAATGATTTTTTCTAACATAACTGCGTGGGATCTAACATTGTGATAAAATTTACCCTTCACAAGAAATTTGTTGCAACCTTTTCTCATAATACCATAATTAGTAGTAAGAGTAATCAAAAGAGAAGTGTTATGCCCACAACAATTCCACAACAAATTCTAATTGGAGGTTGTTGCGGTTTTAATTTAAACCCACTACTTAAATTACTTTTTTGCCCACTAATAACAGCAAATAACATGTTAGGATTTATTGTGAAAATATTATGAAAATGTTGGGGAGAAAGTCTATTTCTTTCATATCCAAAAAAAAAAAAAAAAAAAAAAATTGTTGCAACTTTTCCTCATAAACCGAATAATTAGCAGTAAAAGTAATTAAAAGAGAAGTATTATGTTTACAACAATTTCATAACAAACTTTAAGTGGTAAGTTATTACTAGTTTTAATTTAAACTCAACATAGATGTCATTTCATAGCTAAGCACTAAGAATTGTGTAGCTTTCATGTATCTCACCATAATCACTAATGAGTAGGACCAAGAGTGAGGGCATCACCTATGCGAGTGATTTAATTGAAACTCAATTTAAGTACATACTATAATATTATATGTTTATACTATATATATATATATATACATGTATGTATATATATATATATACATGTATGTATAAAAACATATTTATGTAGACTTGAGATTATATTATGTAAGTTTTTAATTAAGTTTGAGAGATATTAAATCACTATTTATAATTTATTAATAATATAAAAAATATCTTCATAGAGAAAACTATATATAATTTTTAAAATAGTATAGTTTCAATTAAAATTTAATTAAAAATTTATGACAACTATATAAAAGAATTTTATTTGTAATATTTAATATATGAAAAAATAATAATAATAACTTAATTAAGTAGCTTGTGAACAAGTCTAAACTAGTACCTAGAAAAACTAGCCAAATTTGATCATATAATCTTAGAGAAAAACTGGAATGCCATGTTGCCCTTCTTCCTAAAAATTGTTGTCTCATGGTAATTGGTAGTAACAAATCAATCTTTTATAATTGTATCATGGTAGTACAACTACCGGTTATATACAATGCCAAACATGCCTATTCTATAACAAAATCTTATTTGGAAAATGGGAAAGTCATTCTGTCCCCCTTTCCTCCTAGGTTGGGACTTGTGGCTAAAGATTTTATGCAATGGAGAGAGAGGTGGATTACTAAAGCAAAGTGGCATTCCAAAACTAATGTACTTCATAAATCTATTTCCAGTTCCACAAAAACAACATTGAACCTATGAAGCATGGGTGCGTTTCGGGACTCGGGTGCGGGTGCGGGTGCGAGACTCAGCAATTTTTGAAAAACGTGGGTGCGGGTGCGGCGGTACTCGGCGATTAAAAAATTATTAAAAATATTTTTATTTATATTTTAAATATATTGCTAAGCATACATTTTTATATAATAATAATAATAATAATAATAATAATAATAATAATAATAAAGTTTTTGACACTTGAATTATTGACAGAGGTATTAAAATAGATGAAGCTTCTCATAAATAATAAATAAATAAAAAGATGTGACTTAGCTCAAAAATAAAATAAAGGATATATGTAGTAAGTATTAAAATAGGTGTAGCTTCCTATTTAAAAAAAAAAAAAAGGGGTAGATGTGGCTCTCACATGTTTGGTCAGAGAGGTGTGAGAGCCACAAAGAACAAAATAAAGCTTTTAAGCTTTTAAAGTTGTTCTTATCAAAAGAAACAGAACTCTTCAAAAAAGAAAAGAAAAAAAGAAACAGAACAGAACTTACTCAAGAAGATGAAGCAAAGAAGAAGAAGAAGAAGAACACACCGATATTCGGCCAATACGATCCGATTCGGCCCAAATCAGCGCGAATCGGCCCGAGTCTGAGCCGCGTCGGCGCGAGTCAGGGGAAAAAAAAAAACACGTGGCAGGACGCGGCCCGACGCGCGGTCAGCGGCATCCCTCGCGCGTCGCCGCGTTGGACGCGGGTGCGGCTCCTCTAACACCGCGTCCGTGCATCCCAGCATTGAACCATGGTGGTATCAAACTGGCATGCCCAGTAACCCTTTTCAGAAAATTTTTCTTGCCAATGTATTGAAACATGTTATATAGAAAAGCACAAAACTTCAAGTAATCAAG
The DNA here is from genome assembly GCA_030021035.2 of Notholithocarpus densiflorus. Classification (NCBI taxonomy): domain Eukaryota; kingdom Viridiplantae; phylum Streptophyta; class Magnoliopsida; order Fagales; family Fagaceae; genus Notholithocarpus; species Notholithocarpus densiflorus. The sequence goes on along the minus strand of JARYZH020000159.1, from coordinate 810,154 downwards.
ATATATATACCTTAATAATAATCTAGAGAACATTCACCATCCTCTTTCGCATGCAGATCCCCATTTATTGATGGCACTTACCAAATTTTCCCACTTGAAGCTGTTTCTGTTTGCTTGTCCTTCATAAAATATTTCAATTCATTGCTATCATGCTGCACCCTCCCTGTTATCTCCAAGCATATGCAATTGGTTAGGCCCTTGTTTGGTTGTCTACCTTTATCAGGCTTCTTATTGGGGCCTGGGTCCACAAAGACTGGTTGAACTCTAAGAGTTGGGTTTGGTTTAATCCGGTTCACTTCTCGTTCATCAGGTGGCTGTAATATTCTATTCTCTGATTCTAATTTTGAAACGTCCTCCTCGTTCAAAAGAACCTGCAAAACATTGATATATTAGAAAAAGAATACACCTTGAGATTGAGCAGATCTTAGTCAAAGAGCAGTACGAGAGAAAGAAAGGGAGAAATTTATTTTACAAGCATTAATAACAAGATGGGAAAAGAAAAGAAAGGACCCTAATAATAATTTCAAGTGTGAGTATGTGTGACCTGCCTATTAACAAAAGCTGTTATAACCTATTGGGAGTTACCTATTGTATGCACAATGAAAAACGAAAGCTGGTGATCAAGATTTCCATAATTAGGTGTAACAAGAAAATATGAAAGCAAAATAACTAGTGAGAAAACATAACTTGGTAGATTTCTTACCCACCAAAAAAAAGAAGAAGGAAAAAATGATTATAGATATTTGAAAAGAATATCTATAACAAGAAAGGTCTTGAAAAGAATACAGTACTAGTAATAATGAAAAGGTCTTTCTAGTGCAAAATCCAACTAGCTGAAAATATATTCATGCAGCAACAAATCCAACTGATAACAAAATATAAGACAGTCAGTTTGGTAAAGCGTCTAATACCTTGCGGCCAACAAAGTCAAAAATCACAACCACTTTATTTCGTTTGGCCTGTTCAGCTTCTTCAATTTCTTCTTGCTGCTTCTTTAGAAGTTCCTTTTCCTGGAAGAAGAATATTACTTGAACTGAATTCAAAGTACACATAAAAGTACTACCATATGATTCAACTATACAAATTGAAAGAAACTAGTTACCTCCTTTGACAACCAACTGTTCCCCTCAATTTCATAGTAGTCACTCTGGTCATCAATAACTATTGTACGCGCTGCAGAGTTCCGGTCATATTCAACAAGCCTCTTTGCATAAGCTTCAGCATCTGATTGGAGAGGCAAACTTTCATCTAGACCAGCATATGTGCTCCCTTCAGCACAAGGGAACCACAAAAACTGCAAGGGCCCTCTCCCTCTTGCTCACAAACTATCTTGCCACAAGATAAACAATTGCTGACCAGTCTGTGGCAATGAGCTTGGCATGAGCATGGTTTCCCCTGCTGGAATACAATTGACCCTTTGGCAGCCTCCGCAAGTGAAAGAACTTTCCCAGCTTTCTTCTTTTTAGAACTAACTTGGTTCCCTTTCTGCATGGTTCTTGACTCGTTAGTCTCTGATGAGACCTGGTTTTCCTGATGACTAGACACCATATGTTTTTTTGGTTCTGCCTGGGAACTGGGGACTGAAACCACTTTTGGTGTTTTAGGTTTCCTGGTTCCACTGACAGATGCTTCATCAGAGAGTGGTGTGACATAGGCTTGTAATTTTGAAGTTGGGACATTGGGGGTGCTGCTACCGACATCTGAGTGGCCTCTCCACTGTAAATATTCGTCTATAACACTTTTTCCCGCTTCCTGGCCAATTATATTCTGCATAGGAAAATGAAAACCACAATTCTTAAATTCAACAGCTGCAGCAACAAAAGAATCTGATAATGTAGCATCCAAAGAAAAATAAGGATAAATAGCAGGAACTGGAATTTTGTCACAAGCAATTACGTGACATTTTTTCCGCCAATATTGATTCTCAAATATTATTGCATTAATCTTCAGAAAAAATAGTCATTTCCCCTATGTCTCTATAAATGCCATCTCAAACAAGTATCAGGTGATACGTTTAATAAAAATGTAAACACATAGAGAAGGAAGAATAAAATACATCGAGTGATCCGTATGAAATTCAAATTTCAAAGCCAGTCTAGGCTTCTTCTATGTTAATTGTTAAAAGGTACTATATATATTCATGTACAATACTGTTCGAATATGCCACTGAAAAAGTACATTATAGCCATCAGATGACAGTTATAATAAGTGATATTTCCCTTTTGTTTCATGTAAATCTATTACTGGACCCAACAAATGTCAATCAGCAAACATGGGCATAATTAGATTGACTGTTAAATATCTATATATTTAACACAAGTTGCATTTTTCTTCCAGAACTGTAATAAGAGTCCTCTAAAACAACCAATTCCAAACCCTTGTTTGTCATGGCATATGCATGATATGTAAACATGTTCTCTTTCTAGTTAAGAAAAAATATACATGCCATGCCTATCAACTTCCATGGATTTGCAATAATAATTTTGTACCTTGAGACAACAAAGTTTGATTTGAATCAGAATTTTCAGTCTTTGCATGATCTTTTTTTTTTTTTTTTTTTTTATAAATAAGTGTCTTTAAATGATCTTCTAATCTTAATGTTTCTTAGCTTCCATTATATCCCTCAAATCTTTTTTTTTTTTTTTGTTAACTGTAACAAGCTGTAGACATGAAATACATTCTAACATGTTCAACAAGGGAATAAAGGATCCAAATTAACCTTTGACAGAACCCCCTAAAGAGTTAACAAATGCCCTTTCTGATACATGGGGGAAAAACAAGAAAAAAGAAGCAACGCAAACCAACATGACTTTATCAAATATTTCCAAGAAAAAAAGTTATAAAAGATTAAAGAATATAACATAACCAACCAAAGTACTAAGGGACAAAAAAAAAAAAAAAAAAAAAAAACTAATCTTAAGATATGAAATGAGACATCCTAAATCTTAAAGGTTTAGAATAAATGTTGAACAAACTTAATGTATAACCATAGAATTTCCTGTAAAAGCTAAGTTTAAGAGGGTACAGATGCTCCTGAGTTAGTCAGAGTCTGTTACATTATCTCATTCTTGAATGTGGTGTCATCACTAGCAGAACATTGTGGCAACTTTACACTGTCCAATGTGGTCATACCTCAAGAAGCAAAGTTTGTCATTACACTAAAACACACAAATAATGAAAATTTATTCACATTCTCAAAAATCCAATTTAAAGATAAAAAAGACAGTGTACAAGAAAACCCAATTGGCCATCAAAAACCATAGGAGCACAATCTGGGTTTCTCCAATTAACATCAGGCATTCATGTCTAAGAACTAAGATAACTGTGAACTCTTTTTAATCAAAACAATGCCTACAAAACTGCAAGGCTTAAAATATGACATCCAAACCAAACATAGCTATTAAAAAAATAGTTGGGTTCCAAAATTGATCACAATTTCAATGAAAGCAAAGATTTTGAATAAGACCCAGTAATTATAACACAGAGTGAAATCCAATAAGCAAGTAAAGAAAAAAGTTGGGTTCCAAAAGTGATCATAATCTCAATGAAAGAAAAGATTTTGAGGAAGACCCAGTAAGTATAACAGAAATTCAAATCCAATAAGCAAGTAAACAAGATGAAATAGATAATGGGAAAGAGAGAGAGATTTACGACAAGGTACTATTTGGCGTCTTGGGGATGAGCAAGTTCGCAGTAAGAGACCAATCCATGTCCATACCCAAACCCGTTTCTATCCTTTTACATAGATCCACCAACGCCTTCTGTAACCACTGTCTAGCCGTTTACATCCTCTCTTTCTCTCCTCAACTTCTGAGTTTAGCAAAAAATACGTTGGGGTTCTTTCTGCTTTAGTGCTTTTGTTTTGTTTTTTTTTATTTTAGGTTCCGGGTCAAATTCAGCCGGATCCACCGTTAAACACAACCCGGCCCAAAACCATGATTTCAGTGATGTTTCCGGTGTGGAATAAACGCTGCCATTTATTTATTAATTTCAACTTGAACTGGTTCGGAATAATTTATATATGTGTTTGGATATCGTTTATTTTGCTGAAAACCGAAAATAATAAAAAAATAATTTCTGATTACTGTTCACACAAAAAAATATTGTTCATTTGCCTATTTGCACTGTTCATGGTACATGAACAGTGCAAGAGGCGCTGGGTTAAAAAAAAAACCAAAAACGCAGACTCAGTAAAACGCAGACGCCAATCCAAACGGAGCTTATATCTATATTTATATCTATACTACTATTTAAGGGTTTCTCCTGTTTTGGATCCTCATTTTTTTGTTAAAAAATGCCCCTACATCCCTATATTTAAGTAGAGACAAAATTAAAACACAATCCGGTAAAAATACAACTCTAACTCCCACTAAAACATTGCCTAAAAAATAGGGTCACTCTTCGGTTGATTTTCAAATTACTTTATTCACTTATAAATTAGATTTTTAAAATAAAAATTATATATATAAAATAAAAACATTATTTTTTTTTTTTTTTTTGGCTACAAAAAAGCCTTATCGCAAACGCAAAACACATGATGAGGCTAGTCTAATACTATATATAAAAGTAGAAGTTTTTTCCTGTAATTAAGGCGGTGTTGACACGTTAGGAAAAAAGCCCACTCAAAATTCTGCCACGTTAGTTAAAATGTGAAAAGTTATACCGTACAAAAAACTCAAAACCAAACGTTATTTCATAATAACTAATAGTCGAAATATTTGATTTTTTGTTAACTACTCCTCATTGCGCCACGTGACTACATAAATTAATGCCACTGTAGAGAGGGAAAATTCCCGGCCTATCACAAGCTGACATACTACCAAGTTCACAAAGTACGGCTAATTACAAAGCACCACGTACTACTACTAGGTTTTGCTATCATTATTCAGAAACCAACAGAAATTTGCCAAGTGTAGTTGAAATAAAAACATAAAAAGCATGCAAAAACTAATCACACATCGACACGTGTAAGCAATGATATAAGTAGTCCAATCGGGTGCTGACATGTGTCACCTTGAAAATCAAGACATTTTAGCCAATCAAAAGATACCACGTGTCTCAGAGAAAAAGCCTTAAAGCTCCTCCAATCAGACTGTGACACATGTCAGCAATCAGACTTCGCCACGTGTCGCTCACCCACCCCCAAACTCCTATAAATAGAAACCTTCCTAAGGCATTTCTACAGACCAAGACATCTAGAGCACAAGTAGCATTAAAGAAGATTCAGAAGTACAGAAGTTTTGCTGGAATCAAGCCCTGAAGCCTCCAGGAACTTCAAGAACTTCAACCTTTGAATACGAAGAACATTCAAAGAGGAATCATCCAAATCATCTTCCTAAATCTCAAAGTTCACTGAAATCAAGCTCAAAAGCCTCCAGAAACTTCAATAAACCACAAATCAGAGAAGCTCTACGGATTTAAGCCCTAAAAGCTCCGAAGAACTTCCACCATAAACCTTCAAAGATGAAGAACACACGAAGAACATAAAGAATAAAGAATTTCTAATAAGGTTATAGCTAGAGATTCGTTGTAATTCCATTTCAAGGGTCTTCAATCTATTCTTCAGCTAAATTGAAGGATATTTGGTGTTCGAGTTAGGATCACATTACCACAATTCCAATCAACAAGTCTTTCAAGGAGATTGAATCAAAGGATCACTCTTTTTTAATTTCAGAGAATTGTACCACATATTCATCAATACAAATTCGCATTTGTGAAACTATTTTACTTGTTTGATTCATTTCAAACTCGAAATTGAGTCGTCCACAAATTTTGGCACGCCTGGTGGGACCTCTCTACCTCTCATCTCTTTCTCCTTCAAAAGAAAAGAAATTCAACATCATTTTGCTACTAGCTTCAATGGCCTCTAGCAAGAATGTTCGAAAATCAGAGATTGATGCTTCCATTGCTGATGATTATGTGATGGAAATATGCATGTACACAGCGGAAAATTAACGGATCTACTTCATTCGCAATAGATAACATGTGCTATGTAAATTTCAGAATTTAAGAACAAGAGAGTGTACCTTAATGCGATGAAATTCAAATCCGAAGATCAGAAGCACTTGGGAACACTTTCAATCTCCACTCCAATTCTACTTGATGCCTAAATGTGTGGTCTCTCAATCAGTTATGTGTATGTTCTAGAGAGAACTCACATACATACCAATTCATGTTCTTGTTCAAATTCTGTATGTTTCTCTCTATATAACTGATTATCTAATTGGGCTAGCCTTTTGGGCTTTTCCAATTGGGCTTTAGTATGTGGCTTGGAGTGGGACCAAAAGGAAACAAATAAAACTCTAACTCCAATGGGCCTTGGGTTTTTCTGTCAACTCTTGACAAGTCCAAAGTTACCATTAATTATTGTCACGCCCCGAACCCAACTATAAAGATAGGCACGTGACAACCGCCGCACGCTTATAAAGTAAGCACCCTACAAGTGTGCAAGGCCTTTTTAGTAACTAAAATTTATCCTCAAAAATTAAAATTAAATAAATCCAAACTACCTCAACAATTTCTTTATGAATAGATCTCCAATAATTTAAAAGGAACAAAATCCAAACCTCATGTACATAATGCCAAATGACCAATAAATATAAAACTATTAGAAAACCATCCAATCCCAAAATCACAACTCAATAAGTAACCAAAATCCTAATAAGTAACCAAAATCCTAATAAGTTTTATCAAGCAATAGATCTGTAAAGTATAAGATGTAATATGTGTTTTCAAAAGTTATGATATACACACTATGTCCTTGAGCTTGGCATAGAACTCATCAAACGAATCATTATCCTCCATTTTGATCTCTTCCAAGCTTGTAGTGAGCCTCTGAAACTTTGTATCCTTGACAGCCTTAGTTCCTTCATAGGTTGTCTGGAGAATGGTCCATGCTTCCTTTGCAGTTTCAGTGGAGGATATCTTCTTGAACTCCACATTAGTGACTGCACTGAATAAAGCATTCAATGCCCTACTGTTGAAGTTTGCCGCCTTGATCTTGGCATCATCCCAATCGGCCAAGGCTTCTGTAGGTTTAGTCCAGCTTATCTCCATAGCTTGCCACACATTCTCATCTAAAGATTGCAAGAAAACTCTCATACGTACTTTCCAGTATGCATAGTTAGTGCCATCAAATAAAGGGGGTATAATTAATGACTGTCCTCTATCCATGACAAACAGGGGTCAATGGATCAACACAGCAAAGATTAACCCTAATCAGAGTGTGCCTGCTCTAATACCACTTGATAGGTCAAAAACGAATTGACCCCTTGTGATGAATTAATTGATTAATTAGCCAAGTTTATTAATTAATCAAATTAACATGCAAACGCATGGTTGCACAAACAAATCACCAATTAAATTAAGTGTAGCGGAAAATAAATTGACACGGTGATTTGTTTACGAATGGGGAAAACCAACACGGCAAAAACCCCACTAGGTGATTTTAAGGTCACCACTCCCGAGAATCCACTATTATCACAATAAGCAGTTACAAGTAAAGGAATCCCAATACCTTATACCAACCTACAGTTGAACCCTTACCCCAATACCCAATTGGACTTGTTCTGTAGTGACAATCTCTCCTTTTCAATGCACGGCTCCCAGTACGTGACTAACCAATTGCGCGGATCCCAGTATGCGACTTCAATCACCAACTAGAGAAGGTTGTTGGCTGCAAAGTTCTTCAGTTCATCCAGATGATGAAGATCAAGAAGATGCTTGGTTACAAAACCCTACGGTATACTAACACAGCAACTTTTTCACAAGAGATGCACTAGGAGCCATATCAAAAGGAACTTCTCCCTAACGCTTCCTCTAAAAACTTATATATCACCTAAACAATTTTTCAAATATCATTTACACAATAATATAATATTTTTAAATAAAACTTATATGAATACCCGGCCAGAAGAGAACTGTTAAAAATATCTAATAATTTTCCACTATTGTCTCACAGTTAAAAATCCACCGTATTCATAATATTTATATATATATATATATATATATATTTCCTCCACTTTCTGTTATTAATAGTACCAAGGGATAAAGCCTATAGATACACCATACGTATAGCCATGTAGGGTCAAAAGTACACAACCTAATCTTCTATACGTGTGCTTTTTTTTTTTCTTTTTTTTTTTTTAATCTCCATTCACCCCTAGTTCTCTTTGAGATCAGGACAAAACTAGGAAAAAGGTATTATATTCTATGTCATACAAAATCAAGCCTACACGGACACCATAACCTTTTGCTATTCGCCAAAACCCCAAATCTCTAAGCCTGTGCAGAACCGAACCCAAGAGCCTTCTTTTACACTTAACGCAACACAGGGCATAGAGAAAATAAATCAAATCCTTCCTCGTTTACATCGTTAATCTCATATATAAACAGTCTCATTATTGGCCAAAATACTCATACAAAAGAATACTCTAATTCTAAATAAAGCTTAGATTTTAACAAAAAAGAGATTCTTAGGCTCTTACCTCAAAGGTGTAATCAATCCTTCTTTACTTCAGTCTTTTGGGTAGTCTCATCTCTCAAAATATCTCTCCATATACGTTGATTTAATAAGTTTATATAGCTAGGGTTTCAACTTTATTTTCTAAAAACTCCCTTATAATTATTAATTATAAAATTGTCCCCATAAACAAATTTACTTAAATAACCTTCCTTTTAATTATTTTTTTTTTCAGGGTATTACAATTATATTTAATACCACTATATAAATATAATTACACTCTAGGCCTTATTAATAAATTATATCCCAAGACTTTATTGTACATGTAACCCCTTCATAAAATATTCATAGTAATACAAAGTCATTAATGTAGACTGCCACTTTGTGAATTACTACATCTTAATTCTTGAGCACCCGGTTTAATCCTTTTAAGTTATTCACCATATATTTATGAAATCCAATTTCATAAATATATACTTTAGTCTTACTAAAGTGGTTAGGCCTAACTCTCTGAATAACAAACCCATTAAACTTATCTCAAGGGAATATTTTGTATATCCGTTAAGAGATTATGAATTCCATCTTAAGAATATATGTTCCATCAACACTAAATGTAGCTGCCCAACATACTGAGGTTTTGACCGTTACTTTAGATCTCACTCTTGATATATCAAAGCAACCTACACTTCATGATCAGGTCCATTATTCTCTTAGGATTAAGAGTTCATGTGAATATAAGTCGTGAGATTTATTATTCAATTGACAGTCGTTAGGAGAATAATAAATCTCACTGCGGTCCAGTTCAATATGTCTTAACTCTTAAAACATATCAACATATCAACTAGAAGTCACCACTTCCATGATCAAGACAAATCATCTTAGTTGATATGTTATAGTCTTCGCAGATGAAACACTCAATTTCATCACCGACTACGAACTAAATTCTGAGTTTACAAAGAACTTGTGATTTATATTTTCTGTGATTTTTCACATAAATCACATACTATGCATCTCATGGACTATACGATAATGTCCGAATATTCATGTTACCATTATTTTAGATAATAATAAAACAACTCTATTAAACACAATATTAAGTCATACATAATATCATACATAGCATTATACAATAGGATTTAAGGGCACTAATCCCACCATTATGTCGACCCAATCACTCGCAGTCAATCCAAAGCTCTCGATCGACTTTAACCCCAACCAACCAAAGAAAGCAAGATTCATACTATCATCTCTCTAGACTTTCTTGCAAATAAGAAAGTTGCCACTAAGGATTCATCTGTCTCGAAAGATTTGGAGATCAATAATGAATCATCCACAACAAAGACCTTTTCTATCAACTCTTCACCCGTGATGAGAAACTTAAGGAATGAAGTACCTTTGATTCTTTCTATTTCACCATTTTCTCCATCATATCTAGAGGTCATGCTAGTGATGATAACTAACACCTCTACCATGGAAGAAAAGTTGATAGAAGTACAGAAGCTCTGTTGGAATCAAGCCCTAAAGCCTCCAGGAACTTCAAGAACTTCAACCTTCGAATACGAAAAAAATTTGAAGAGAAATCATCCAAATCATCTTCCTAAATCTCAAAGTTCACTGGAATCAAGTTCAAAAGCCTCCAGAAAACTTCAACAAACCACAAATTAGAGAAGCTCTATGGATTTAAGCCCTAAAAGCTCCGAAGAACTTCTACCATAAACCTTCGAAGACGAAGAACACGTGAAGAACATGAAGAACACAAAGAACACTAATAAGCTTATAGCCAGAGATTTGTTGTAATTCTGTTTCAAGGGTCTTCAATCTATTCTTCAGCCAAATTGAAGGATATTTGGTGTTCGAGTCAGGATCACATTACCACAATTCCAATCAACAAGTATTTCAAGGAGATCTAATCAGAGAACCACTCTTTTATAATTTCAGAGAATTGTACCACATATTCATCAATACAAATTCGCATTTGTGAAACTATTTTACTTGTTTGATTTATTTCAAACTCGAAATTTAGTCGTCCACAAATTCTGGCATGCCCGGTGGGACCTTTCTGCCTCTCATCTCTTTCTCCTTCAAAAGAAAAGAAATTCAACATCATTTTGCTACCAGCTTCAATGGCCTCTAGCAAGAATGTCCGAAAATCAGCGATTAATGCTTCCATTGTCGATGATTATGCCGGCCCAATCACTCGCAGTCAATCCAAAGCTCTCGATCGACTTCAATCCCAACCAACCAAAGAAAGCAAGATTCATACTATCATCTCTCTGGACTTTCTTGCAAATAAGAAAGTTTCCTCTAAGGATTCTTCTGTCTCGAAAGATTTAGAGATCGATAATGAATCATCCACAACAAAGACATTTTCTATCAACTTTTCACCCGTGATGTGAAACTTAAGGAATAAAGTACCTTTAATTCATTATGTTTCACCATTTTCTCCATCATATCTAGAGGTCATGCCAGTGATGATGACTAACACCTCTACCATGGAAGAAAAGATGATATAAATGGAAAAAAAAAGTCGCCTTCCTCATAAAGACATTTGAAGATAGGGACATCAAAATTGCAACCCTGATGAACAAACTGGAGGTATAAGATTCGGGTGAATAAAGTATTGACCCTGAGCACTTGCCTGGCTTTACCTTGAAAGGAGAAAATGCTAGGGTTAATAAAGGAAAAGGAGTTGAAGACACTTCTCAATACGGACATTCCACCTTAATTGCCTTGTTATCTATCCAATAACTGCAAGACATGATAACAAATACCATTCGAGCATAGTATGGGGGTTCTTCCACTAGTTCCCTCATATATTCAAAACCCTACACAAAGCGCATCGACAACATGAGAATGCCAAATGGGTACCAACCTCCAAAGTTCCTACAATTTGACGGGAAGGGCAATCCAAAACAACACATTGCTCACTTCGTAGAGACTTGTGAGAATGCAGGAACTCAAGGAAGCCTCCTTGTAAAACAATTCGCCCGTTCGCTCAAGGGAAATACGTTTGATTGGTACATTGACTTGGAAACTGAGTCAATCGATAGTTGGGAACAACTCAAAAGAGAGTTTCTTAACCGATTTTATAGCATGCGTTGCAAGGTAAGCATGATGGAGCTTACTAATATCAAGCAATGGAAGGATGAGCCTATTGTTGATTACATCAATCGATGGCGTTCTTTGAGTTTAGACTGCAAAGATAGACTTTTTGAAATCTCAACTGTGGAGATGTGCATCCAAGGTATGCATTGGGGACTTCTTTACATCCTTCAAGGGATAAAACCCCGAACACTTGAAGAGTGAGCAACTCGTGCGCACGACATTGAGCTGAGTATCTCTAGCCATGGAAATACGAAACCTCCCTTACCTGAGGAAAGGAAAGAAATAAGAGAAATAAGGAAGAATGACAAGAATGCGAAAAGCAACATCAAAGACTCAATGAATATCAACTCTTCCCTAGTCAAAATTTCAACAAGAAATGCAAAGGCTAATGAGAAAAGGCTTAAGGGAGGCCAACAGCGTGAGATGCATCGCTCGTCACTTAAGGAATGAGAACAAAAGGTATATCCTTTCCCAGATGCCAATATGCCTGAAATGCTAGAACAACTGCTCAAGTTGAAATTAATTGAATCGCTAGAATGCAAATGACTGGAAGAGATGGGGAAAGTTGATGACCCAAACTATTATAAGTATCATCACATCATAAGCCATCCAATCCAAAAATGCTTTGTTCTTAAGGAACTCATCATGAAGTTATCCAAGGAAAGGAAAATCAACTTGGATTTTGATGATGTTGCCAATTTAAACCTTGCAACAGTTGCTTGCATGTCTCCGACCACTAAGCAGGGGGCAAATACCACGCTCATCCAGTTTGGTTCTCTAGAACCCGTTCAAGTTCAGCTCTCACAAGAAACATCTGACTGTAACTCAAATGATAATAAAAGGTCAACAATGGATGAGGAGGAAGGTTGGACGATGGTTACTCGTAGGAGATGGAAGAAAAGGCAAGAGTTCCCTCTTCATTTGACCACCCCCAAACTCCTATAAATAGAAGCCTTCCTAAGGCATTTCTATAGACTAATACATCTAGAGCACAAGTTGCATCAAAGAAGATTTAGAAATACAGAATCTCTGCTGGAATCAAGCCCTGAAGCCTCCAGGAACTTCAAGAACTTCAACCTTCGAATACGAAGATCATTCGAAGAGAAATCATCCAAATCATCTTCCTAAATCTCAAAGTTCATTGGAATCAAGCTCAAAAGCCTCCAAAAACTTCAACAAACCACAATCAGAGAAGCTCTATGGATTTAAGTCCTAAAAGCTCCGAAGAACTTCCACCATAAACCTTTGAAGACGAAGAACATGTGAAGAACACGAAGAACACAAAGAATAGAGAATTTCTAATAAGCTTATAGCCAGAGATTTGTTGTAATTTTGTTTCAAGGGTTTTCGATCTATTCTTCAGCCAAATTGAAGGATATTTGGTGTTTGAGTTAGGATCACATTACCACAATTCCAATCAACAAGTTTTTCAAGGAGATCGAATCAGAGGATCACTCTTTTATAATTTCAAAGAATTGTACAACATATTCATCAATACAAATTTGCATTTGTGAAACTATTTTACTTGTTTGATTTATTTCGAACTCAAAATTTAGTCATCCACGGCCATTTCTACAATAAAAAAACACAGAAAAATGTACCTTTTCGTTGGTGCTTAAACAATCCATTTCAGTTACTACTGTTGGTGTTTAGTTGCACCGTACCAGTGGATTGTTATAAAACCGAAACATTCACCTTAAAAATTAAACAACTGCCTATTGCTACAAAGCGATACAACGTTCTGTCTCATGAGGGTAGTAATTATAAATAAAACGTCACTTCTTTTTTGTATCTTTCTCACTGTACGCTCTTTTTTCCCCTATCTCTGTTTCTCTCCGAAATTTAGGGTCCATTTGGTACATGTGTTTAAACACATGTTTTCAGTTTTTAAACAACATTACACGTATTTCCACACATTTTTCCATCCACATGTATTTCCAAAAAAATGAAAACTATTGTTTAAACACACGTACCAAACAAGCCCTTAGTGTTTGCAGCAAGACTTCTCTTTTTTGAAACACCAGCTAGCAAAGTGCCAAACAAGTTAAAGGTCATATCAGATACCTTTCCTCAAATGTATGGTAAATAAAAATTGAGTGTAGATTAATGTAGTATAGTATTTGGATCATAAACTCAAAAGAATAAGTGAAAATCACTTTAAAAAATCAATTGATTCTATTTTCTAAAGTAAGGACCTAAAACGCCCACTATAGATGCATTGAAATTTTTTTTAAGGACCTGAAAGATTGTTTCTGCCCCTGAAATACCCATTATGTTGATACTAAGATCATTGTAGAAATTAAAAGAGCAGTTCTACAAGAGGAGGATGACAAAGGATTTTACAAAATATAAGTATTTTACAGGCTCACACACCTTATCACCATTGTTGAAGCTTTAACCACCATGAAATCTGTCAAACATTGATGGTTTTGTTTCAAAGTTGAGGAAGAAGTAGATAATGAAGAAGAAGAAGAAAGCACAAATCAAAGTTGAACAAACGAAGAATTCAACCCTTACAGCAAGTAGCCTTCATCATGCTGTAGGTTACTTAAACGAACCCCTTCTTCTTCTTCTTCTTTTTTGTTTCGACCTTACTCACATGACTAACTTGTCCTCTTTTTTTTTTTTTTTTTGGTACTGAGTTTTAGTTTTATGAGCCCAAGCATGTGACTAGCCTTGGAAATGATAAAGGAGAGTGGAAAATTGAATGGCGGGAGTTGAAAGTGTCATGTTCTCTCTCTTCTTAATATTATAATTATTTTGCAGGTCCTACTCTAATTTTAAGATAAAAAAAACTACAAACTTAATTACTACTACTCCAAGTTTGTTAACAATTTCTTTAATATTTTTTTAAAACGTTGTTCCTATTACATATGATTTTTAGGTATTGAGAATAATTATTAATGTCATCTTTAGCATAAGTTTAGGTATAACAAATTATTACTGATAGCAAAAAAATACCAAATTATTATTGGTGTTGGACTTATTATTATTGGTATTAGTATTTTTTCCCCCTTAAATTGTAACTTTTATTTTAAAGTGATCATTGTGGGGGACAAAAACTAGCCTGTGGTGAGGCCCACGGATTGGAAGCGTAATGTCTGTCACAATCTATTTATAAGTAAGCCATAGGGAAAAAACACTCTACAATGGGAAACTCAAACAGTTGATTTCCTTAATAACATATTTTTCAGATCAAGCTACAGTATTACAACAGGGAATTCTATTGTTCCTGTGGTATTACACACTCTGACTTTCTTAGGCAGCACATATTTTTGCCTTCTCTCTCTTTTTTCCCTCCTTGTTCCGATCCCCTTTTTTTTTTGCCTCTCTTCCCCTTTTTATAGGCACATCTCTTGCTCTTATCTCTACAGCTGTCTTGTTGCCAGCTACACAATTAGAGATATTTTTCTTTACTTTATCGGTTCCTTCCTCTGCCTTATCCTGGAACTCTGACTTTTTAGGGGTGTTGGTACTGTTCAGGCTGTCTTATATGCATTTAATGTGGCAGAGGTTAGGCAAGAACCCCCTCATTAATGCGGAGGTGAAAATATTCAATCTTCTTGTGCGTTCTGGAAGTTTCTTGTGGTTCCAGGCGTCTTCTGGAAGCCACACGTGGATTATCCGTGCACTATGCCTTGGGTAAGTTAACTTTTTACCTTTTCCACGGGAACTGATTTCCCGTGTCGCTCTTCTCTTCCACAATACTTGGGATGATCCAGCTTCCCTTCTTTTATAGTTTATTACCCTCTGAGTCTTCCTCCCAATTTACAAGCCAGACCCAATTCGTTCCTCGTGGCCCAATTACTTTTTGGACTTAAGGTGTTGGGGTTTATGCCCTAAAATCCAATTTATTGGCATGTCATAAATAATTAAATTATTTAATTATATGAGACTATCTATAAATGAACTAATGAGACACTATCTTAGTCCATGAGATGCGTAGTATGTGATTTATGTGATTTAGTCACAGAAGATATAAATCACAAGTTCTTTGTAAACTCAGAATTTTAGTTCGTAGTCAGAGATGAAATTGGGCATTTCATCTGCGAAAACTATAACATATCAACTACAATGATTTATCTTGATCATGGAAGTGGAGACTTCTAGTTGGTATGTTGATATGTTTTAAGAGTTAAGACATATTGAACTAGACCGCTGTGAGATTTATTATTCTCCTAACGACTATCAAATGAATAATAAATCTCAGGACTTCTATTTACATCAACTCTAAATCCTGAGAGAATAATGGACCCGATCATGAGATGTATGTTGCTTTGATATATCAGGAGTGAGATCTATAAGTCACGGTCAAAACCTTAGTATGTTGGGCAGCTGCATTTAGTGTTGATGGAACATATATTCTCAAGATGGAATTCATAATCTCTTAATGGAGACATAAAATATTCCCTTGAGATAAGTTTAATGGGTTTGGTTATTCAAGAGAGTTGGGCCCAACCACTTTAGTAAGTTGTTACTAAAGTATATATTTATGAAATTGGATTTCATAAATATATGATGAATAACGTAAAGGATTAAACCGGGTACTCAAGGATTAAGATGTAGTAATTTTTAAAGTAGCAGTCTACATTCATGACTTTGTATTACTACGAATATTTTAATGAAGGGGTTGCATGTATAATAAAGTCTTGGGATATAATTTATAGATGAGGCCTAGAGTGCAACTATATTTATTTAGTGGTATTACATATAGTTAATGGTAACTTTGTACTTGTCAAGAGTTGACAGAAAAGCCCAAGGCCCATTGGAGCTAGTGTCTTATTGGTCCCTTTTGGTCCCACTCTAAACCACATACTAGAGCCCAATTGGAATGGCCCAATAGGCTAGCCCAATTAGATAATCAGTTGTATATAAGGAGAGAAATATACAGAATTTCATTAAGGTTTTTTTCCATAAGAGTCTTTCATAAGAATTCTCATAAAGAATGAAATGGTTTGTATGTGAGTGTTGGACACTCTTTATTCTCTCCTTGAAAACTGATTAAGAGACCACAGTGTTGGAAAATATACATGTTTGTATCGCATACAAAACATACGCAGCGGAAAAAAATTAACGGATCTACTTCATTCGCAGTTGATAACATGTACTATGTAAGTTTCAGAATTTGAGAACAAGAATGCGTACCTTGATGCGGTGAAATTCAAAACCGAAGATCAGAAGTTCTTGGGAAGACTTTTAATCTTCACTCCAATTCCACTTGATGCCCAAGATGTGTGGTCTCTCAATCAGTTTCCAAGGAGAGAATAATGAGTGTCCAACACTCACATACAAACCATTTCATTCCTTATGAGAATTCTTATAAAAGACTCTTATGGAAAAACCCCTTAATGAAATTCTGTATTTTTCTCTCCTTATATACAACTGATTATCTAATTGGGCTAGCTTTTTGGGCAATTCCAATTGGGCTCTAGTATGTGGCTTGGAGTGGGACCAAAAGGGACCAATAAGACACTAGCTCCAAAGGGCCTTGGGCTTTTCTGTCAACTCTTGACAAGTCCAAAGTTACCATTAACTATATTTAATACCACTATATAAATATAGTTGCACTCTAGGCCTTATCTATAAATTATATCCCAAGACTTTATTATACATGCAATCCCTTCATTAAAATATTCGTAGTAATACAAAATCATGAAATAGACTACCACTTTGAAGATTACTACATCTTAATGCTTGAGTATCTGGTTTAATCCTTTATGTTATTCAATATATATTTATGAAATCCAATTCCATAAATATATACTTTAGTAACAACTTACTAAAGTGGTTGGGCCCAACTCTCTTGAATAACCAAACTCATTAAACTTATCTCAAGGGAATATTTTATGTCTCCATTAAGAGATTATGAATTCCATCTTGAGAATATATGTTCCATCAACATTAAATGCGACTGCCCAACATACTGAGATTTTGACTGTGACTCATAGATCTCACTCTTGATATATCAAAACAACCTACATCTCATGATCAGGTCCATTATTCTCTCAGGATTTAGAGTTGATGTAAATAGAAGTCGTGAGATTTATTATTCATTTGACAGTCGTTAGGAGAATAATAAATCTCACAGCGGTCCAGTTCAATATGTCTTAACTCTTAAAACATATCAACATACCAACTAGAAGTCTCCACTTCCATAATCAAGACAAATCATCGTAGTTGATATGTTATAGTTTTCGCAGATGAAATTCCCAATTTCATCACCGACTACGAACTAAAATTCTGAGTTTACAAAGAACTTGTGATTTATATCTTCTGTGACTAAATCACATAAATCACATACTATGCATCTCATGGACTAAGATAATGTCCCATTAGTTCATTTATAAATAGTCTCATATAATTAAGCAATTTAATTATTTATGACATGCCAATAAATTGGATTTTAGGGCATAAACCCCAACAATCTCCCACTTTCCCTCAAAGACAATTTACCATATATCCGACACTTATCTCCCTTTAGAGTAATTCATAATCACTTTAAGGCAAGGCTTGGAAACATGTTACAGCCAAATTTATTGCATAAATTATCTTTTCTACTACTACTTCTTAAGTACTCATATCTCTCTAATGAGATAATACTTACGCTTACTGTGTATTTTTACCACCTAGGATTAACACATATCTTGAAGTCCAACTTCATGAATCACAATCAAACTACAAGTCAATATTTGTACATCCAGTAATCATCAAAACTTCACTTTTGTGGACAAGCATATAATCCCTTATTCTCCTAAGATATTTGAGTATATGCTTAACTCCCACTAAATTAAGTGACCTTTGATTGAATAGATATTTGCTTACTATGCCAACCGCAAAATAGATATTTAGCCTGGTATATAGCATAGCTATAGATTTCCTTATAGACTGAAAGCTCGAAAATGTGTTAAGAACACAAGAGCTGTTTAGACCCCCAATTAAAATTACGGCTCAATAGATTTTACACTAACTTACTACAAGTGCGGAATAGTGTAAATATGAGCAGATAACCAAGCAAGCTACTCTAATCCATATTTAAAGCAACATAGCAGTAAAATGAAATGAACAAGAGTAGGGAAGAGAGATGCAAACACAGATAACACGCCGATGTGTTATCAAAGAGGAAACCAAAGAACTCGGCAAAAAACCTCTCCGCCGCCCTCCAAGCGATAATCGATCCACTAGACAATTAGTTTGGATACATGGGTTAACAAGAGACCCTCCAAGCTTAATCTACCCGATGTACCTAAGCCCTCCAAGCTCCTACTCCAACAAGGTTTCTCGGAACCGTGTCTTGTCTAGCTCTCCGGATCCCGCAACAAGCTCCATGTTACATCTGTCATCCTTGGATTCTTCCAATACTTCCCAGTAGCACCAAAACCTCACTTGACACTCTCAAAGGGTGTGGTAAGTGTTTGGGCTATTAACCTCTCAATGGTATGGAAATGGAGAGGTAGGAGATGAGAAAATTCCCAAAACAAATGTGTAGAGAATTGTAGGTATGACAATCTCTAACTCTCAAGTTGTTTGGCTACGGTTTTCTCTCAGAGGCTCTCCTTTTCTTTTGTGGATAATGTGGGTATATATAGCGTGGGCATAGAAAATGTGTATCAGACTGGACAGGCTGGCAGAACAGAATGTCTCGCGGGTGTCTCGCGAGATGCTTAGTCGCGAGATACCCGTAAAACTTCTTCAGTCTTCAGATGCTTGAGTCTTCACACTCTCTCTCTCTCTAACACACAACCCTTACAATGAAATCCCACAACAAATACTGGGTATAAAAGATTGAATACAATTACAATCAAATTTGGCACGGAATAAAAGCCAAAAAAATACATATTGGAAAATCACAACTTTACAATCTCCCCCTTTGGCTATTCCGTGACAAAACCCCTAAAACAGACTCTAGACTTAAACGTGAGTTTGTGAACAAAGGCAAAACTCACTTACACCTAATCTAGAAGCTGTGAAGCACTTGCAAGTAAATACCTGTATCCTGAAACATTTGCACACAAACAAAACTTTCATTAAGCTTATGACAAATTGAACATAAGGTACGTACATGAGCAAGTAAAGTGCGATAAAGTTTGTAAACACAATAAACATGAAGCTTAACTTGATCAAACAAAAACAGTCATTAAAGAATGACCACAATGAACATTTAGCAAGTAAATGCTCATCCGGACACGCAATGCAATTAAGAACAATCCCAAGGATCAATTGCATGTCCAACACTCAACCAATGCAAAATACACGATGTATTTGCATCTAGGAACAATCCTACTAGGGCATAAGAGTGAAGTACTCAAGACATATTGACAATATCTAAAAATACACAAAAAATGCTACAAAAGCATTGAGATGACACAAAATACTGAATATAAACTAAAATATAAAATATAGTATCAAAGCTTTAAACAAAAGCAGGTAAAAACAGTAGCTTTAGAATCTAAAACAAAACCAATAACCAATAAAATCAATGTTTCTAAGTCTGAACTATGCTCCCCCTAACACTGCGCAAGCTCCCCCTCAAAATTTTCTCCCCCTTTTTGACCGGAATGGCCAAAGAGGCTAGAACTGGTCAGAATCGGAGTCCGAACCATGCGTCATGGTCATATCCTCAATCTGAGAGGACAGTGCAGTGATTTGTCCCTGGATATACGCAAACTGGGTCGCTGTGTGCTGCACATGGGAATCTAGCATAGTGTACATCTGCTCTACTCTGTCAAGAAGACGGTCGAGTCTATCTGGTCCTCGTGCTGGTGCTGAGGATGATGGCTGAGCTGATGGTTCTAGAGTAGAAGTGAATTTATCAATCTCCTCTTCAGTATCACCCCTTTCGTCCTCAACTCGATTCAGTGGGATCGTTTGCACACCTGTTTTAGATCCCTTGATATGAGCTGTGCTCCTGGTAACTGTGTGTACACCAATGGGATAGTCTCTCTGGACTACTGTTAGACCACTCGGGAGTTTCAGTTTTGTCTTAGCAATCAATCCCATAATCAAGGAGGGAAAAGGCATTACAGTCCTTGAATTCTGTTTTTCAATGCTCTTTTTCAATACATGGATGATATGTCCACAAATATCTATCTCTTTATGGGTAAAGAGATCATATAGAAATCTTGTCCTTGGAGCTGACAGTGTAGTGAGATTGGTGATCGGATACAAGTTGTGAATCATCACATAGGCCAAAGTCCGCATCTCCGGTGAGAATGGTATTGTGTTCATGGATGTTTTCTTTGGCGTGCCACCAAGTGTCCGTATCATGTCATCAGTAGAACCCAATTAGTCTTCATATGACACTATAATTGGCTGAGACAGAGGACGAACCTCTAAAAAATCTTGAATGCTATCCCTTGTGATCACAAATTCTTTGTGCCTCACCCAGCAGTCTACGCGATCTCTGACTACAGCAGCATTGGAGAAGAACTCTTTGATTATTTATGAGTAGACAACCCCAGATGGGTTTAGCAATTTGGTCCAAGTTCTCTCCTTGAACATTTCAGGTATGAAAGTGCCCTGAAGTGATTCAAGATGTACGACCCTTTCCATGATGATCGTTTTGTTCTTATAGTAGTCATTATACTTCATATCAGCTTCAGCAGACTTGAAATGATCAGAATCAGTTCGTGCACGTTTGGATGTCGACTTCTTGGTGGCTGCATACTTAGTAGGAGCCATCTGTGCAAAGGAGTACAAACAGAAAAGAACCAAGTATGGACACACAAGACAGAACACAAAACTTGATTAGATTCAAGTTAGTTCAAAGATTACAAGTAAAAACAACCTAAAACATAGCATAACCAACTCAAAAACAGAGTAAATAAACTCAAACAACATGTTAAGGAAATTAACCAATTAAGCAAAAGCATAATGCATAAACAAAGTAATTGTGCATGTGTGTGTTTGTGCTGATGCATGTGTGTGCAATACGTGATGCATGGGGGGTGCCTAGAGATGCCTAAAGTGTGCACAGTGTGTGCAAGGCATGGCATTGAGACACAAAATGGGCAAAGTGTGAAAAACACAACCAAAGCATGTGAAACAAGTGCAATCAAAGTAAAGGAACTCATTTGAGTCCAATACAACCAAAGGATGTCACTTGGACATTCTGACAAACACGTAACATGCAACAGTATATAAACACTATGAGAAATGCATGAACATGTTGAAAAATGCCTCAATACAAGCTCAAATTGCCACAAGGGGCCAACACAGATGCACAAACATCAAATGGGACTCAGCCTAATCAAAGAATTGGAAAAATTTTCACAAATTTTTAGAAACCCAACCCAGTTTTCAAAAATCCCCAATTTTCAAAACCCTAAGCACATATTCTGCATAATCCGAAAGTAAAAGATGAAAATAGTGTAAGAGACACATACCTTGAAAGGATTTTGCAGAGATTTTGCTTTAAAATGATGGGATTTGAAAGAAATAAAGATTTGGGTTGAAAAGGGTTCGAAGAGAGTTAGTGTGAGGGAAGTTATGAGTTTTGAAAAGATGTCACATCTGCTACCTAAAAACTGAAAACACGCGTTTTTTGCGGGTTAGAGAGTAGCGAAACAGTGGTGAAACAGTCGCGAAAAGGGCCACTGAAGCTCAAGAACTTTCGTGAGAAACTGTTGGTCGCGAATAAGTCGCGAGACAGTCGCGAAACTCTCTGTGTGATTTTGTGAAAAATCTAGTTTTTGCCTAAAAATCTTTTCGCGAGAAGTTTGTAGTCGCGAAGTACTCGCGAGGCAGTAGCGAGAGTTTCTGTATGAAAATGTGACTTTTTGATTTCCCTTAAGCACTTTTCGCGGGAAGCTCTAAGTCGCGAGCTTTTCGCTAAACAACCTCTGAACCTGTTTTTGAAGAAAAACACAAAAATGCATTTTGAACAAAAACTAAAAGCACGAAAGTATAAAATCACTTTCAAAAGCAAATAAAACACTCAAATATCATTTTGGGTTTGATCGACAAGAAATTAAGCATACACATCAAATTTGAACATGTACAATCACACAAATGAGATAAGCATTCATTGAATCAAAGACTTGTGTGTTGTGTGTGAGTATCAAAAGTGGAATAGTCCATTGACGAGAGTGAAGCTTCAATGATCAATTCAATCGAGTCATACCCAACTAGTACTAAGTCAAGTGGACTATCTCAATAATAAAAATGAGCATATATGACCTCCCACATGAGAATGATTACAAAACTTAGAAGCTTTTCATTTGACTTCTGCGTAAATCATAACATTTGATCATTTTTGGACAAAACATCTCTTTTTGAGATCGGTACTTGAAATTTTTGAAATTTCAATCAATGAGAGTTAGCCTTTGGCTTTTTGAGCACCATACATTTCAATTAAAAGGTCGCTTTCCCTTTTTCCTAGTCAAATACTAGTATGTGTGACAGGCTTTTGCAGCTCATAATCTCTTTTACATTTTGAGATTTATATTTGGTGAGCTCTAATGCAAAAACATAAAATAAAGTGGGAAGAGATATAGACACAAGTCTATGCATGTATTAAGACCATCAAGACCATTGACCAATCATTCATGACAAGCTTGAAGATCTATTTACAACAATCACACATAGTTTTCAAGATTTCTCCCACAAAGATATATGTGCATACAAAAC
This sequence comes from Notholithocarpus densiflorus, assembly GCA_030021035.2. Lineage (NCBI taxonomy): Eukaryota > Viridiplantae > Streptophyta > Magnoliopsida > Fagales > Fagaceae > Notholithocarpus > Notholithocarpus densiflorus. The sequence continues at coordinate 786,963 of JARYZH020000159.1, read as the reverse complement.
AAGTTAAGCTCGTAAATGCACTACGCCATTAGTACGAAGGTACTAGGCCAAACTCACATGTGAAATACACAAATCAAGCGATCAAACTTTTTGGAGATTTTTCAATTTTTATGGGTTTTTGAATTTTTGAACACACTAAAAAATAGAACAAATAAAGTAAGATCAACAAAAACAAGAGCAAAGAAAAAACTAGCGAAAGAAACATACTAAAAACCAGAAGCAATAGACACAACGCAAATTATGCATGTTGTAATACATGAGCAAATGTCCCTAAACATCAGAAGAAGTAATGCATGGACATATTGAGATGCATATGCATGAGTACCCCTTTTCACCCACACGGCACGTGCGTTTGGGGTGATATCCCTATAGGATTGGGTACAAGTGTTGTGTCCTTCAAACCTTCTGGAGAAGCTTGCCAAACAGGTGGTGAATGCATCAATCATCTTCATCACATCCATCACACCGGAATCACCATCTTGACCTCTTGGTTGCTCAACAGCCCAATTCCTTTTGTCACTTCTAGGTCCTTTTGACCTCTGATCACTTGCATTCTTCAATGCCCTCAGCTTATGACAATTTGGTCTGGTGTGTCCTTGTTGTCCACAGTGATGACAGAAATGTTGAACTCTTAGACCTCTTTGTGATTTATGAAGTGATTTCCCTTTGGCTTCAGGTCTAACCACTGATTGGTTACGAGGCTTATTCAGCACCCGTTGGTTAGCCACATTCTTCTTCTTTTCATCCTTTACTTTCTCAGGAGTAGATGCAGCTACAACCGGCTCTCTAGCCTTTACAAACTTCATTTCTTTGGTGACATTGGCCGATGAGCTACTCCCTCCGGTATATCCCAACCCGGACTTGTCTGAGAAATGTTTTTGAGATGAAATAACATCATCTAACTTCTTCGTGGATACCCTCTCTATCTTGGCATTTGCTTGCACTACCTCTAGCTCAAGAAATCTGATTTTTGAATAAGCTTCAGTCAGCTCACCATTCATAGTCTTTATCTCACACTTGGCCTCCTTATAGCGCACTAGAAGACTCTTATAGTCCTCCTCTGCCTTTTTCATCTTCTTTATGGCTGCCTTGGCCACTCGTGTATACTCTCCTGATTTCTCAAGTAGTGAGTTGTAGTTCTCTTGAAGACCAGCTGTATCTTCATCTTCTTCAGCATCCAATTCTTCCACAATTCCCATGGATTCCTCATCACTATGCTCTCCAAGTTCAATAGCCATAAATGCTGAGAAATTCCCTTCTTTATCACAACTCGCTTCCGAATCGGAGTTTGAAGAATCCGAGTCACTAAGGGTTATGGCATATGCCTTGCCCTTCTCTCTCAAATAGTTAGGACACTCCTTCTTGAGATGCCCATGACCATTGCATTCGAAACACACAATTCCTTGAGAAGACTGTGAATCCTTTCCATCTTTCTTCTTAAACTCCTTCCTATCACCTTTGGAGGATGAGAACTTTCCTCTATTGAACGGTTTCCCACTGTTCTTCATCTTTAGAAATTTTCGGAAGTTCTTTGCAAGAAATGCTACATCCTTTTCCAGTCCATCTTCTTCGGAGGAATCACCCATTCTTTCGGTGATGATTTTAAGAGCAAGAGATTTACTTGACTTATGAGAAGGCAACCCAAGCTCATACGTTTGGAGAGACCCAATGAGCTCTTGAATCTTAATTTCATCCAAGTCTTTACTTTCCTCTATAGCTGTGACTTTTGCTCGAAAGCTTTTCGGTAAAGACATCAAAATTTTTCTTACCACCTTAGCATCCTCAATCTTCTCACCAAGATTGAGCTTCGCAATTACAATTTTGTTGAGCTTTCCATAGAATGAATCAAAGGACTCATCATCTCCCATCTTAAGCTTTTCGAATTTGGTGGTTAACATTTGAAGTTTTGTGTCCTTAACTTTCTTTGTTCCTTCATAGGTGGTCTCCAATATCTCCCAAGCTTCCTTGACTATTGTTATGTGAGAAATCCTGTGGAACTCATCTGGAGAAACACCACAAAAAATTGCATTCAAAGCTTTACTGTAAGCATTGGCTGCCGCAAGTGCTGCTTTATCCCAAGTGGATTTTGCAGCCTCCGGCCTAGTCCAACCTACTTCTACGGCATCCCAAACAGTATCATCAATTGAACACAAGAAAGCCCTCATTCGGACTTTCCAGAAAGCATAGTTGTTACCATCAAAATATGGTGGAACATTTAAACATTGAGACTGGTCCATCTCAATACGGGGTCAAGGATCACACTAAGGTGTTTAAACCACAAAGAGTGCATCCACTCTGATACCAATTGAAAGCTCGAAAATGTGTTAAAAACACAAGAGCTGTTTAGACCCCCAATTAAAATTACAGCTCAATAGATTTTATATTAATTTACTACAAGTGCGGAATAGTGTAAATATGAGCGGATAACCAAGCAAGCTACTCTAATCCATATTTAAAGCAACACAGCAGTAAAATGAAATGAACAAGAGTAGGGAAGAGAGATGCAAACACAGATAACACGCCGATGTGTTATCGAAAAAGAAACCGAAGAACTCGGCGAAAAACCTCTCCGCCGCCCTCCAAGCGATAATCGATCCACTAGACAATTAGTTAGGATACATGGGTTAGCAAGAAACCCTCCAAGCCTAATCTACCCTATGTACCTAAGCCTTCCAAGCTCCTACTCCAACAAGGCTTTTCGAAACCGTGTCTTGTCTAGCTCTTCGGATCCTACAACAAGCTCCATGTTGCATCTGCCATCCTTGGCTTCTTCCAATGCTTCCCAACAACACTAAAACCTCACTTGACACTCTTAAAGGGTATGGTAAGTGTTTGGGCTGTTAACCTCTCAATGGTATGGAAATGGAGAGGTAGGAGATGAGGAAATTCCCAAAACAAATGTGTAGAGAATTGTAGGTATGACAATCTCTTACTCTCAAGTTGTTTGGCTAGGGTTTTCTCTCAGAGGCTCTCATTTTCTTTTGTGGGTAATGTGGGTATATATAGTGTGGGCACAGAAAGTGTGTATCAGACTGGACAGGCTGGCAGAAAAGAATGTCTCACGAGAAGGCCTTACCCGCGAGATACTCGCGAGACACAACTGTCTCCATCTGGCCTGACTCTTCGCATTCCAGTCATGTGCAAGGCACATGCTTCCTTTCACGGGATGCTTAGTCGCGAGATACCCGCGAAACTTCTTCAGTCTTCAGATGCTTGAGTCTTCACACTCTCTCTTTCTAACACAACCCCTATAATGAAATCTCACAACAAATACAAGGTACAAAAGATTGAATACAATTACAATCAAATTTGGCACGGAATAAAAGCCAACAAAATACATATTGGAAAATCACAACTTTACTTAGACATGATATTAGGAACCGTCTTAATATGCTCTTCCTTTTATATGTCTAAGGACCATAATCCTTTATAAAGGAACATCAAACTTAAAAAGGAAGGAAATCCTATCTTGAAGTATTACATGTTATACTTGGCTAGAATCTAATCTATTTAAACAGTTTGAGATAGACCCAACATCCTAATTTCTGAATTTTAACAAAGTTTAATTCTTAGGATGTGACTAGTCTTTCTCAAGTACTTTATATCATACTGGACTAGACAACAAAAACTCTATTGATGACAATAACTCCACATCATTCTAAATGATTAGAATGTCATCAACATACATTAAGAGATTTATTATTCTATATAGCTTTACACACCTAAGACCTTTTAATACTTTATCAAAATCAACCAATTTGATTGCTTGATCAAAGATGATATTTTATGATTCATATGCTTGCTTTAGTCCATAAATGGAATTTAAGCAACTTACATACTAATCACAATTGGTTCTTTGCTATGTACAAGTCTAGGTACATCATATAGATGTCTATCTCAAGATTGCTACTAAAAGAAGCTTTCTTGATATCCATTACCATATTTCATTCAAATGAAATATAATGGATAAGAGAATCTAGATAGAGTCAAACTTGACTATTGGTGAAAAAAAAAAAAATCTTTTCATATTCGAAACATTTCTTTCTGAATAAATCTTTTCGCTACTAGTCTTGACTTTGAAGGTTTGCACCTTCAAATCTATCAATCTCATTTTTCTTGTAGACCTATTTGAGAACAATAGGTTCAATGCCAATAGGCGCCTCTACAAGTTCTAGACTTTAAATAGAATCTAATTCTATTCACATAACATTGATCCAATAATTCATATTCATATCATCTATGGCCACTACATAGGACCGAGGATCAAATTCATATCCTTGTGGAGTGACTTCAAAAGTTTATCCCAAAAGTATAAATTTACAATCCTCCCACTACGATATTGTACTGGTGTACTAGCTATATATATATATATATATATATATAGAATAATACCTTGTGGTGTATCTAATACAACCATCTCATTTCTAAATGTATTTTATAGTTGTCTTACAAAAAATTTTGACATTTTCTTCTAGAACAATTCTTTAAGATTATTCACATAGGTCATTATCAAGAACTTTGTATTTGTACTTACAAACATTTTGTAAGAACTTTGTATTTGTACTTTACAAATATCTTGTCTTCTTTATGACTACCAAAATAATCTTATGCAATTCCTTTTGGATACCCATCATAAATACACATTTTTCTACCTTTTGATTTCAATTTGTCAGACTTCCTTTCTAACACAAGTGCTAGACATCTCCAAAAGTGAAAATATCATATACTAGATTTTCACCCAATCTACAATTTGATAAATGTCATAGGAACAAACTTTTGAAATCAATTTTAGAAAATGTATAGTAATTATTAGAGTATATCTCCAAAAGAAATAAGCAAATGGAAATACTTTTTATGCACTTTACTATTTCTAAAAGAGTCTTATTCCTCCTTTATGTATGTTATGACTTAAAGAAGTCATTAATACTATATTCCTTTACAATAAAGGAGTTCTAGATCATATTATTCTCTAAATAGAATTCATAAATTGAGAATTTAACAAAATAATGGTTCTAAAAGCCCATATTTCACCAATCTTGAATACAATTTAGATTAATAAGATCTAAACTTAAGTGCCAAAACATACAATGCCAAAGGATGGAAACTTTCTCTTTAAAAAGTAAAACATGTAAATTTTCATCTAGAAAACAATCATGGACAAAGCTTAGTTTAGCCAAATCAGAAACACTTTCCTTTGGTCATACTTTTGAGTCTAATTTCATTTTGGCAACTACTAGGGCAACTTGCTCGCCCAACTGTTTGGTATTATATAATTCTTCTTCTTACCACCCATACCTTTCGGTTCAGGCCAAGAATTTGAATTAAATCATATTGATCCTGGCCTTAGCTTTTAGGATATCTTTAGTTGCGTAGAACTCACTCATCAATTCAGATAATAAAAAAAAAAATTTATTTTCAAAACAATCTGAATTGATCAAATGATTCTAACAAGTACTTGTGGATCATATCCATATGAGATTAACATTTAATCTCTACATCCAAGAATTCCAATTTATTTTAAAAATAAAATATTTTCATAAAATGATATAGAATTGGAACTCCTTAAACTTTTCTTGGCACTCAATATGACTTATATTGAATATCGTCTAGTAGCACAATATTTCATACCAAAACATCTCATTTAGACTTAATATAAAGTCTAAGTCTAGTACTAACTCTTGCATCTCATGCTGTAACACAATTGAGATAGAAGCCAATGTAACATTTTAGCATTTCAATAGAGACTATGATCATATCATAAGCTATCTTCTATCAATGCATTATGCATAGGAAATTATGACAATGCTGAACTGAAACATAAATATGTACTTCAACTCCTTTAAGCACCATGTCCAAAATTATTTCTTAGTTAATGTGATTCAATTAAAATAGTAGCTAGAGAACAAAATTTATGACAACTTTATTTTGAGACTATGAACTTAAATACCAGGACATTATATTTTGCATCCATAACCATATAGTATGGAACCCGAAAAACATACTATACTAGGTGCAACGACAACTTAATCCCGCAATTAATATTCCTCGGAAGCGAGATCATACCAATCACTATGATTAGGCGAGAATTATTCTCATTATTAATGCTCTCATGGTAACTCTTACCAAACAAAAATAATTTACCGCTTTTCGTTTAGCCTCTAAGTAATAATGACATAGCTCCGAAGGGAGGTTAACATTACACTTAGTCTAGTGTACACCATTGCCTAGAATTAATGTGAGTCACCAAGTAACTCCACGGAAGCGTGGTCGTTCTCAATGTAAAAACACACTTCATCCATCATTAAGAAGTTTAACCTATAGTACCATGAATTAAACACCCTCCGAAGGGAACAAGGCATATACGCCAAGGCGAGGTGCCTAATCACACTACTATAAATCGGCAATGGAGGCCGTGCGATCCAACCCTTGTATCTCTCTCCCACTAGAAATTTTAAAACAAGTGGATTGTCATGAAATCATTGTGATCTAATCACAATTTTAACCCTACACAATAAATGTGTTTAATTGTTTAAATTCAATGTGATGTAACTAAGTCACGTCACTATAGCGTAATGAACATTCGTGCTATCACAAAGAAATTTAACCTTGTAATCCGTGAAATAAATACCCTCCGCATGGAATGCAAGACTCGAAGTCAAGACAAGGTATCTATTCACATTACAATAAACTTAACAAAAGGGCTATTTCAACACTCTCACTCATTATTTGGGTTTTTCTTTAAATAATTGTGATCCCATCACAACTAATAACCTTGCACTTGTTAAAGACTCTAATCCTATTAGAATCGCTAACTAAAATGGAAGTCCTAAACTATTTAGGATTCCTTAAACACTAATGAATCAAAAATTAGTTATAAAGAACTCTATCCTTAATTTATTAAATAAAGTATTCTAATCTCATTAGAAACTATATAACTTTAATTAGAATTTTAATCTCATTAAAAAACCTCTAATTAAAATAAATTAAGGACTTTTAATCATAAAACATTTAGGACTAAGAGTTCTATTTAACTACCATCTTTGATCTCATTAGGTCTCTTAGTTAGAACCATGTGTAATTACATCACACATTACCTTACACCTTATACATTTGAAAACATTTAGAAAATATTCAAAATTCCTTCAAATGCATTTTCGTGAGAATCTCGCGACTAAGCTCTTCTTGTGAAAACACTTAGAATCTAGTGAAAACACAAAACTCAGACAGAAACTTTCTTTATGTGAAAACACTTAGAAAAATTTTGATTTTCCTTCTTTCGATTGATCGAATGTGCCCCTCGATCGATCAAAAAAATTAAGAAATTCGAACTTGACCATTTGACTTCTTCGATTGATCGAAATTACCTCTCGATCGATTGAAAAACAAATTCGATCGATTGAATAGCAATCGAAAATCAATTTATTTAAAAAGTCTGATCACTGTTTCACTCGATCGATCGAAAGTGATTTTCGATCGATCGAAACTCGTGAAACTCGAATTTCCAAAAATTTTCCAAGGCAGTTTTCTATGGTTTTTCTTGAACAAACAACTAACATACGAACATGATAGTCAGAGAATGATATTAAAACTAAAATTCATTGATGCTATAGCCTTAAAGATCAATTTAACATACTTAAATTCAAATTTAAACAACATCATAACAGCAATATCAGTTTTTATCAAATTATAGTTTCAACAACCATGCAGAAAATTAAATGCAAAATCTTCTAACAACATGAAACTATAATCTCTAATTCTAAAACTCATAAAACATGTTATACAATTCGAAATTGAAGACCGCTCTGATACCATTTGTTGGAAAATATACATGTTTATATCGCATACAAAACATACGCAGCGGAAAAAAATTAACGGATCTACTTCATTCGCAATTGATAACATGTACTATGTAAGTTTCAAAATTTGAGAACAAGAATGCGTACCTTGATATGGTGAAATTCAAAACCGAAGATCAGAAGTTCTTGGGAAGACTTTTAATCTTCACTCCAATTCCACTTGATGCCTAAGATGTGTGGTCTCTCAATCAGTTTCCAAGGAGAGAATAATGAGTGTCCAATACTCACATACAAACCATTTCATTCCTTATGAGAATTCTTATGAAAGACTCTTATGGAAAAACCCCTTAATGAAATTCTGTATGTTTCTCTCCTTATATACAACTGATTATCTAACTGGGCTAGCCTTTTGGGCCATTCCAATTGGGCTCTAGTATGTGGCTTGGAGTGAGACCAAAAGGGACCAATAAGACACTAGCTCCAATGGGCCTTGGGCTTTTCTGTCAACTCTTGACAAGTTTAAAGTTACCATTAATTATATTTAATACCACTATATAAATATAGTTGCACTCTAGGCCTTATCTATAAATTATATCTCAAGACTTTATTATACATGCAACCCCTTCATTAAAATATTCGTAATAATACAAAGTCATGAAATAGACTGCCACTTTGAAGATTACTACATCTTAATCCTTAAGTATTCGGTTTAATCTTTTATGTTATTCAATATATATTTATGAAATCCAATTCCATAAATATATACTTTAGTAACAACTTACTAAAGTGGTTGGGCTCAACTCTCTTGAATAACCAAACCCATTAAACTTATCTCAAGGGAATATTTTATGTCTCCATTAAGAGATTATGAATTCCATCTTGAGAATACAGTTCCATCAACATTAAATGCGGCTGCCCAACATACTGAAGTTTTGACCGTGAGTCATAGATCTCACTCCTGATATATCAAAGCAACCTACATCTCATGATCAGGTCCATTATTCTCTCAAGATTTAGAGTTGATGTAAATAGAAGTCGTGAGATTTATTATTCATTTGACAGTAGTTAGGAGAATAATAAATCTCACAGCAGTCCAGTTCAATATGTCTTAACTCTTAAAACATATCAACATACCAACTAGAAGTCTCCACTTCCATGATCAAGATAAATCATCGTAATTGATATGTTATAGTTTTCGCAGATGAAATGCCCAATTTCATCACCGACTGCGAATTAAAATTCTGAGTTTACAAAGAACTTGTGATTTATATCTTCTATGACCAAATCACATAAATCACATACTATGCATCTCATGGACTAAGATAATGTCCTATTAGTTCATTTATAAATAGTCTCATATAATTAAACAATTTAATTATTTATGACATGCCAATAAATTGGATTTTAGGGCATAAACCCCAACACGCACATCTTGGGCATCAAGTGGAATTGGAGTGAAGATTAAAAGTCTTCCCAAAAACTTCTAGATCTTTGGTTTTGAATTTCACTGCACCAAGGTACGCTTTCTTGTTCTTAAATTCTGAAACTTACATAGTACATATTATCAATTGCGAATGAAGTAGATTCGTTAATTTCTTGCTGCATATGTTTTGTATGCGCTACAAACATGTGTTTTTCTAACAAATGGTATCAGAGCGGTCTTCAATTTCGAATTGTATAACATGTTTTATGAGTTTTGGAATTAGAGATTATAGTTTCATATTGTTTGAAGATTATGCATTTAATTTTCTGCATGGTTATTGAAACTAAGATTTGATAAAAACTGATATTGATGTTATGATGTTGTTTAAATTTGAATTTAAGTATGTTAAATTGATCTTTAAGGCTATAGCATCAATGAATTTCAGTTTTGATATCATTCTCTGACTATCATGTTCGTATGTTAGTTGTTTGTTCAAGAAAAACCGTAGAAAACTGCCTTGGAAAATTTCTGAAAATTCGAGTTTCATGAGTTTCAATCGATTGAAAATTACTTTCGATCGATCAAGTGAAACAGTGATCAGACTTTCTTAAATAAATTGATTTTCGATTGCTAGTCGATCGATTGAATTTATTTTTCGATCGATCGAGAAGCAATTTCGATCAATCGAAGAAGTCAGATGGTCAAGTTCGAATTTCTTTTAATTTTTTCGATCGATCGAGGGGCACATTCGATCAATCGAAAGAAAGAAAATCAGAATTTTTCTAAGTGTTTTCACATAAAGAAAGTTTCTGTCTGAGTTTTGTGTTTTCACTATTTTTCCTTACGCCTTTTTTCGCGGGAAGAGCTTAGTCGCGAGATTCTCACGAAAATGCATTTGAAGAGAATTTTGAATATTTTCTAAATGTTTTCAAATGTATAAGGTGTAAGGCAATGTGTGATGTGATTACACATGGTTCTAACTAAAAGACCTAATGAGATTAAAGATGGTAGTTAAATAGAACTCTTAGTCCTAAATTGTTTTATGATTAAAAGTCCTTAATTTATTTTAATTAGAGATTTTTTAATGAGATTAAAATTCTAATTAAAGCTATATAGTTTCTAATGAGATTAGAATACTTTATTTAGTAAATTAAGGATAGAGTTCTTTATAACTAGTTTTTGATCCATTAGTGTTTAAGGAATTCTAAATAGTTTAGGACTTCCATTTTAGTTAGCGATTCTAATAGGATTAGAGTCTTTAACAAGTGCAAGGTTATTAGTTGTGATGGGATCACAATTATTTAAAGAAAAACCTAAATAATGAGTGGGAGTATTGAAATAACTTTTTTGTTAAGTTTATTGTAATGTGAATAGATATCTTGTCTTGACTTTGAGTCTTGCATTCCATGCGGAGGGTATTTACTTCACGGATTACAAGGTTAAAATTTCTTTGTGATTACGCGAATGTTCGTTACGCTATTGTGACGTGATTTAGTAACATTACATTGAATTTAAACAATTAAACACATTTGATGTGTAGGGTTAAAATTGTGATTAGATCACAATGATTTCAAAACAATCCACTTGTTTTAAAATTTCTAGTGGGAGAGAGATACAAGGGTTAGATCTCACGACCTCCATTATCAGTTCATAGTAGTGTGGGTAAGTACTTCGTATTGGCGTATATGCCTCGTGATCCCAAAGGAGGGTGTTTACTTCATAGTACTACAAGATTGAACTTACCCGTTTAAAGTAGTGTGAATAAGCACCTCGTCTTGGCGTATATGCCTCGCGATCCCAAAGGAGGGTGTTTTGTTTCATGGTACTACAAGTTTAAACACTATAAAGGGAGATGAAATGTGGCTACACATGATTCTAGATAATGGTGTACACTAGACTAAGTGTAATGTTAACCTCCCAAAGGAGCTATGTCATTATTACTTAGAAGCTAAAGTTAAAGCGGCAAATTATTTTTGTTTGGTAAGAGTTACCATGAGAGCATTGATAATGAGAATAATTCTCGCCTAATCATAGTGATTGGTATGACCTCACTTCCGAGGAATATTAATTGCGGGATTAGGTTGTCGTTGCACCTAGTATAGTATGTTTTTCAGGTTCCATACTAAATGGTTATGGATGCAAAATATAATGTCCTGGTATTTAAGTTCATAGTCTCAAAATAAAGTTGTCATAAATTTTGTCCTCTAGCTACTATTTTAATTGAATCATATTAACTAATAAATAATTTTGGATATGGTGCTTAAAGGAGCTAAAGTACATATTTATGTTTTGATTCAACATTATCATAATTTCCTATACATGATGCATTAATGGAAGATAGCTTATGATATGATCATAGTCTCCATTGAAATGCTAAAATGTTACATTGGCTTCTATCTCAATTGTGCTACAGCATGAGATGCAAGAGTTAGTACTAGACTTAGACTTTATATTAAGTCTAAATGAGATGTTTTGGTATGAAATATCGTGTTACTAGACGATATTCAATATAAGTCATATTGAGTGCCAAGAAAAGCTTAAGGAGTTCCAATTCTATATCATTTTATGAAAATATTTTATTTTTAAAATGAATTGGAATTCTTGGATGTAGAGATTAAATATTAATCTCATATGGATATGATCCACAAGTCCTTGTTAGAATCATTTGATCAATTCAGATTGTTTTGAAAATAAATTCTTTTTATATTATCTGAATTGATGAGTGAGTTCTACGCAACGGAAGACATCCTAAAAGTTAAGGCTAGGGTCAATATGATTTAATTTAAATTCTTAGCTTGAACTGAAAGGTAAGGATGGTAAGAAAAAGAATTATATAATACCAAACAGTTGTGCAAGCAAGTTGCTCTAGTAGTTGTCAAAAGGAAATTAAACTTAAAAGCATGACCAAAAGGAAAGTGTTTCTGTTTTGGTAAAGTTAAGCATTGTCCATGATTGTTTTCTACATGGAGATTTACATGTTTTACCTTTTAAAGAGAAAGTTTCCATCCTTTGGCATTGTATGTTTTGGCACTTAAGTCTAGATCTTATTAATCTAAATTGTATTCAAGATTGGTGAAAGATGGGCTTTTAGAACCATTATTTTGTTAAATTCCCAATCTATGAATTCTATTTAAAGGATAATATGATCTAGAACTCCTTTATTGTAAAAGAATATAGTATTAATGACTTCTTTAAGTCATAACATACATAAAGGAGGAATAAAACTCTTTTAGAAATAGTAAAGTACATGAAAAGTATTTCCATTTGCTTATTTCTTTTGGAGATATACTCTAATAATTACTATACATTTTCTAAAATTGATTTCAAAAGTTTGTTTCTATGACATTTATCAAATTGTGGATTGGGTGAAAACCTAGTATATGATATTTTCACTTTTGGAGATGTCCAGCACTTGTGCTAGAAAGGAAGTCTGACAAATTGAAATCAAAAGGTAGAAAAGTGTGCGTTTATGATGGGTATCCAAAAGAAATTACATAAGATTATTTTGGTGGTCATAAAGCTTACAAGATGTTTGTAAAGTACAAATACAAAGTTCTTGATGATGACTATGTGAATAATCTTAAAGAATTGTTTTAGAAGAAAATGTCAGAATTTTTTGTAAGACAACTATAAAATACATTTAGAAATGAGATGGTTGTATTAGATACACCACAAGGTATTATTTTGTATATATAAATATATATATATATATATAACTAGTACACCGGTACAATATCGTAGTGGGAGGATTGTAAATTTATACTTTTGGGATAAACTTTTGAAGTCGTTCCACAATAATATGAATTTGATCATCGGTCCTACGTAGAGGCAATAGATGATATGAATATGAATTATTAGATCAAGGTTATGTGAATAAAATTAGATTTTGTTTAAAGTCTAGAACTTATAGAGGCGTCTATTGGCATTGAGCCTATTGTTCTCAAATAGGTTTACAAAGAAATGAGATTGATAGATTTGAAAGTGCAAACCTTCAAAGTCAAGACTAGTGGCGAAAAGATTATTCATAAAGAAATGGTTCGACTATAAAAAGATTTTTTCACCAATAGTCAAGTTTGACTCTATCTAGATTCTTTTATCCATTATATTTCATTTGGATGAAATATGGCAATGGATATCAAGAAAACTTCTTTTAGTAGCAATCTTGAGGAAGACATCTATATGATGTAACTAGACTTGTTCATAGCAAAGAACCAGTAGTGTTAAATATGCAAGTTGCTTAAATTCTATTTATGGACTAAAGCAAGCATACGTATCATAAAATATCATCTTTGATCAAGAAATCAAATTGTTTGATTTTGATCAAGTATTAAAAGGCCTTAGGTGTGTAAAGCTATATAGAATAATAAATCTCTTAATGTATGTTGATGACATTCTAATCATTTAGAATAATGTAGAGTTATTGTCATCAATAGAGTTTTTGTTGTCTAGTCTAGTTTGATATAAAGTATTTGGAAAAGACTAGTCACATCCTAAGAATTAAATCTTGTTAAAATTCAGAAGTTAGGATGTTGGGTCTATCTCAAACTGCTTAAATAGATTAGATTCTAACCAAGTATAGCATGTAATACTTCAAGAAATGATTTCTTTCCTTTTAAGTTTGGAGTTCCTTTATATAGGACTATAGTCCTAAGGCATATAAAAGGAAGAGCATATTAAGACGGTTCCTAATATCATGTCTATAAGGAAGTCTTTATCCTATGCTATATACTAGGCTAAATATTTATTTTGTGATTGGCATAGTAAGCAAATATCTATTGAATCAAAGGTCACTTAATTTAGTAGGAGTTAAGCATATACTCAAATATCTTAGGAGAATGAGGGATTATATGCTTGTCCACAAAAGTGAAGTTTTGATGATTACTGGATGTACAAATATTGACTTGTAGTTTGATTGTGATTCATAAAGTTGGACTTCAAGATATGTGTTCATCCTAGGTGGTGAAGATACACAGTAAGCGTAAGTATTATCTCATTAGAGAGATATGAGTACTTGAGATGTAATAGTAGAAAAGATAATTTATGCAATAAATCTGATTGAAACTTGTTTCCAAGCCTTGCCTTAGAGTGACTATGAATTACTCTAAAGGGAGATAAGTGTCGGATATATGGTAAATTGTCTTTGAGGGCAAGTGGGAGATTGTTGGGGTTTATACCCTAAAATTCAATTTATTGGCATGTCATAAATAATTAAATTGTTTAATTATATGAGACTATCTATAAATGAACTAATGGGACATTATCTTAGTCCATGAGATGCATAGTATGTGATTTATGTGATTTAGTCACAGAAGATATAAATCACAAGTTCTTTGTAAACTCAGAATTTTAGTTCGTAGTCGGTGATGAAATTGGGCATTTCATCTGCAAAAACTATAACATATCAACTACGATGATTTGTCTTGATCATGGAAGTGGAGACTTCTAGTTGGTATGTTGATATGTTTTAAGTGTTAAGACATATTGAACTGGACCGCTGTGAGATTTATTATTCTCCTAACGACTGTCAAATAAATAATAAATCTCACGACTTCTATTTACATCAACTCTAAATCCTGAGAGAATAATGGACCTGATCATGAGATGTAGGTTGCTTTGATATATCAGGAGTGAGATCTATAAGTCACGGTTAAAATCTCAGTATGTTGGGCAGCCGCATTTAGTGTTGATGGAACATATATTCTCAAGATGGAATTCATAATCTCTTAACGGAGACATAAAATATTCCCTTAAGATAAGTTTAATGGGTTTGGTTATTCAAGAGAGTTGGGCCCAACCACTTTAGTAAGTTGTTACTAAAGTATATATTTATGAAATTGGATTTCATAAATATATGATGAATAACGTAAAGGATTAAACCGGGTACTCAAGAATTAAGATGTAGTAATTTTTAAAGTGGCAGTCTACATTCATGATTTTGTATTACTACGAATATTTTAATGAATATGTTGCATGTATAATAAAGTCTTGGGATATAATTTATAGACGAGGCCTAGAGTGCAACTATATTTATATAGTGGTATTAAATATAGTTAATGGTAACTTTGGACTTGTCAAGAGTTGACAGAAAAGCATAAGGCCCATTGGAGCTAGTGTCTTATTGGTCTCTTTTGGTCCCACTCCAAGCTACATACTAAAGCCCAATTAGAATGGCCCAATAGGCTAACCCAATTAGATAATCAGTTGTATATAAGGAGAGAAACATACAGAATTTCATTAAGGGTTTTTTTCCATAAGAGTCTTTCATAAGAATTCTCATAAGGAATGAAATGGTTTATATGTGAGTGTTGGACACTCTTTATTTTCTCATTGGAAACTGATTGAGAGACCACACATCTTGGACATCAAGTGGAATTGGAGTGAAGATTAAAAATCTTCCCAAGAACTTCTAGATCTTTGGTTTTGAATTTCACCGCACTAAGGTACGCTTTCTTGTTCTTAAATTCTGAAACTTACATAGTACATGTTATCAATTGCGAATGAAGTAGATCCATTAATTTTCCGTTGCGTATGTTTTGTATGCAATACAAACATGTGTTTTTCCAACATAAGGCCCGGGTGGGGACTCTTCCACTCCCTACAATCATACTTTTAAGTAAAGTGATAAAACTTTTGTTTGATTCTTTCATGTATTGCATGGGTTAGTGACTAGTATATATATAAAACTGAAACCTTTGACCATTTGTTGACCTGCTCCACAATTTTCCTCATCATCACCCATATTATTTATTTATTTATTTATGTTTTATTTTTCTTTTTATTTTACATTTTATATTTTAGTAGTATTAAGTTAGATTTTTTTTTAAATAATTTTTTTTTTGTCCTTATCTTCTTCTGCTATAATTTCTAAGTTGATAAAAATTTAATTTGATTATAATCCAAATCCATCATCTAATCCTTTTATTATTAATTTATCTATAAATTCTAATATTAATATTACAATCCGAATTCTTCTTCTAATCATGTTATTATTAATATTAATTTCTAAAATTGCAGAAATATTTTTAGATTTTTTTAAAAATAAATAAATATTTTTTTTGTCCTTATCTTCTTCTCTTATAATTTCTAAGTTGATAAAATTTTTAATTTGATTATAATCCAAATTCTTCATCTAACCCCTTTATTATTAATTTATCTATAATTTCTAATATTAATATTACAATCCAAATTCTTCTTCTAATCCTTTTATTATTAATATTAATTTCAAAAAATCATATCATCATAAATTGCTTTTTGTTTGGATATACCTAAGGAAAAAAAAAATACCTATGGCTCTTTTTTAAGACCCAACCATTCTCTTATTTTTAAGGGCTCTTAGTTCTAAGGATACAAAGAAGAAGTAGTGTATTAAAAAACAAAAACAAAAATACCTGCTTTTTATTTATTTATTTAAGAGCTCTTAGTTCTAAGGTACAAAGAAGAAGTGGTGTATTAAAAAAAAATGTCATACATGCCAATCCCTTCACCATGAATTAGAGTCCCAAGTAAATAAAGAGATGCGAGTCTCTAAGAATAAAGGTTGTTGCTTTCCTCTCAACCCTCTGTTCGTTCCCTGCCTCCACCCCAAGCCAATCCCTTCACCATGAATTAGAGTCCCAACTGGACAGCTTTTGGTACGTTGCTTCGTCTTGAATCTCCAAGGTAGTTGTGTAGTATACTTCAATATGAGCTATATTTTCATGCTATATTTCTTATATTTCAATAGTTTCCCCCTCTATTGCTTTTGGTATGTTGCTTCGTCCCAACTCTCCACTTCCCGCATATATTCTGCATAACCCATGTACTTCAATAAGGCACCAATTATTTCTTTGGCCGTGGTTTTCTCATTGTGGGTAATTCATTGTTTGATGTCCCTACAAGAATGTTTAAATTGTTAGAGGTGTTAGGTTTATGTGTGTAGGCCCAAGAGACCTAATTCTATTGTGAACCTATTCATTAAATTTAGTTTTAAACAATAAGGTTGTTCTCTATATACAAAGATCTACTATAGCCATTTAGCCTGTTATTGTAGGCAATTAGAAAAGATAATTTTTGTGGTTATTGCTATCCACTAATAGTATTCACCATTCTAAATTTTAAGTTGGGTTATTTTAAGGTTTAGTAATTGGATATTGTAGAAGAGGATTGTCTATTTATTACAAAATTAGAGAGTATTCAATGTGAAGCAAATTTTGTTAAATGTGTATATAATTTGATATGTTTGATGCTCCGTTTTATTTTTATTTTTATATATTAATTGAGAATCTTTGGTTATGGGATAAGAATTATGGGTTTTAACTAAATTTCTTAGAACAAATGATAATGTGGTTGCTACAGTAGAAACTCCTAAATATAAGTTTAGGGATATAAAACTTTTTTTAATGTATTAAATTCATATTTTGTAGATTTTATTTTTAAGTTAGATAAAGAGCTGCGTATTTTGGGGAACAAATTCAATACCAAGCGCGTTAACAAATTCTGTTAATTTATAATGACTTTTTTTTTTTTTTTTTTAAATCTATGTTCCAAAGTTTTTTTTTATTTTTTTTATTTTTTATTATTTTTTTTTATGCATTGTAAATAATAATAATAATTGTACAAGAATTTTTTTTCTTCCTTTCATAATATATAATTGTTAATAAATAAACCAAGATTAAATGTCACGCCCCGAACCCAACTATAAAGATAGGCACGTGACAACCGCCGCACGCCTATAAAGTAAGCACCCTACAAGTGTGCAAGGCCTTTTTAGCAACTAAAATTTATCCTCAAAAATTAAAATCAAATAAATCCAAACTACCTCAACAATTTCTTTATGAATAGATCTCCAATAATTTAATAGGAACAAAATCCAAACCTCATGTACATAATGCCAAATGACCAATAAATATAAAACTATTAGAAGACCATCCAATCCCAAAATCACTAAGCTTCTTTTCCTGCTCACAACACAACATCAAAACTCCCAAAACTTGGTATTCTTCACGATTTGAAACTGGAGGGGAAAAAGGGGTGAGCTGACAACTCAATAAGTAACCAAAATCCTAATAAGTTTTATCAAGCAATAGATCTGTAAAGTATAAGATGTAATATGTGTTTTCAAAAGTTATGATATACAATGCGGTTTCAAAATAACTGAAGAAGTTTCATAGTCATAAAATAATAAGTTGTACATAGATCTCATACTTTAATCTTACAAATATATCATAGATGATTTAAAAAGTAGTCAGTTTTCCATATATCAAAAGCTTTAACTTACAATAGGTTCCAAAAATATATAAGCAGTTTAAGTGACTCAAAATAGTTAAATACTCAAACATTTTCCAAAATCACATATGTAGTTTTAAGGACTCAAAATGGTACAAATACTCAAACGTAATTCATGTTCTTAACAATCTTATGACTATGGTCACGCTATATTCCCGTGACTGGGCATCAGAGTACCAATGAATAATCCCCATTGGCTGGGTATCAGAGTATTAATGAATAACCCCCATCGGTTTGGGTGTCGGAGTACCAATGAATAACCCCCATCGGTTTGGGTATCAGAATACCAATGAATAACTCCCATTGGCTTGGGTATCAGAATAACAATGAATAACCCCCATTGGTTTGGATATCAGAGTACCAATGAATAACCCCCATTGGCTGGGTATCAGAATCAATTCATAGTCAGATTATTCATAATCATATCTGTAAAATCATAGTTTCTAACAAAATATACTTATTCAAGCATGTATATAAAAATCATATACTCAGTATTAAAATATATTTGAAATAATTATCTACTCGAAATCAGTAAAACAACAGAAATAAAAATTATATGTATCAAAGTCAAAATATAGTCAGATTGTCTAAAATCATATATGTCAAATCATAGTTCGAACAAAAATATATCTCATTCAAATACATACATACATATATATATAATTATATATCAGTATATTTGTGATAATTCTTTACTTGAAATCAGTAATACAATAGAAATAAATTGTAACAACTTTAACAATTTTCAGTAGTTAAAATACGCAAAATAAAACCAATTAGAATAAGGTTACTTACCTCCAAAAGCTATTCCAAAAGAAACTTTTCCCTAACACTTCCTCTAAAATTCTTAGATATCACCTAAAACAATTTTCAAATATTTTTACTCAATAATCAAATAATTTAAAAGAATGACTTATAACGATACCCGACCAACAGATAGACTACTAAAATATCCAATAATTTCTCTTTATTATCTCAAAATAAAAATTCATGTATTCAATATATATATATATATATTTATATATATCCTCTGCTTCCACTAACAAAGCCTAGGATACCTAAAATCATTTAGAGTCAAAAGCACTGCCTATACCATCTTCTATAATTCTATGTGTTCCTTCTTTCTTTTTTGGCGTAAATGCACTTTTAGTCCCTACATTTTGACTTTTTTCCATTTTAGTCCCTACCTTTTATTTTTACCACTTTTAGTCCCTAAATCAATTTACGCATTCCATTTAAGTCCTTGAAGCTACCTTCCGTCACTAATCTAACGGGCAAACTAACAGATGAATAAAATAATAATAAAAAATTTACTGTAGCATGCCACGTCAGATTATAATTTAAAATATTTATTTTTCAATTTTAACAAAAAATAAAAAATATGAGTTAATCTTATTACCATTAATAAAGGCCACACAATCATATTCCACAACCCATAAATCATATCCAAACATTCACAGAGAACAAGTGGTCGTTTTTTTTTTTTTTTTTTTTTTTTTTTTTCTACAGGGAAATAGCATCACAAGAACGAGTTACCCAGGATTGCAATTGGGGCAAGGATTGGTGTTGGGTACACCCAAAACTCCAAAACCCATAAGTAAGAATTGCATACCCATAAACAGTATTGAAAAAAATATTTGAAGAAGAAGACATACCCACGGAGGAAAGATGGCGATTGGAACTTCCACGGGCACGAATCGGTCTTTTAGCACACAACAGCAATAGAAACAGGGTCATTTCTTCAACCACCACTGAGGGGATCGACGACTTTAAGCCTTCACGGAAGTTACTAGGGGAGTCGGATCGGCTTTGAGGAAGGAGGAAGGACGTGAAGGGGTTGTTGTGGGTTCGGTTTCAGTGAGAGAAGGAGGGAGGAAGAAAGCAGCGGCATCGTCGGCGGCGTCGACGCAGGTGGGTGACGCTTGAGCGGAAGCCATTGAAGGCGTTGAGCGTGCGAGACGAAATGGAGAAGAAATGTGATTTGGTAAAGTGAGGAATTCAAATAATTCTTGTTCTTACGTTTCTGCTGAGTTCTTTTTTCTTTTTTTAATTTTTAACTCATATTTTTTCTTTTTTGTTAAAATTGAAAAATAAATATTTTAAATTATAATCTGACGTGGCATGCTACAGTAAATTTTTTATTATTATTTTATTCATCTGTTAATTTGCCCGTTAGATTAGTGACGGAAGGTAGCTTCAAGGACTTAAATGGAACACATAAATTGATTTAGGGATTAAAAGTGGTAAAAATAAAATGTAGGGACTAAAATGGAAAAAAGTCAAAATGTAGGGATTAAAAGTGCATTTACGCCTTTTTTTTTTTTTTTTTTTTTTTTACTGCCACTGCCGCCTCTAGTTTTCTCTTGGCATGAGGACAAATCTCTGACACAAGCTTTATTTAAACTCTATTCTTCCTCTACGAAGTCAATAAACAATAATAATATATTAGAAAGAAGTTGACGTTCCTTCTTTGCGTCAAGCGGTTATTTATTTATCTATTTATTTTTCTCCATCAATCCGATTCAATTCCTTAAGAAAATTTCGTAGAACACACCCATGCGGCCATGGCTAAAGAAGGTCTCACTGTTGGCCAAAATACTCCCATAAGAAAATATTCTAATACCTCATAAAGTCTAAATTTGACAAAAGAATAAGATTTCTTAAGCTCTTACCTCATGAGTGTAATCAATCCTTCTCTACTTCAGTCCTTTGAGTAGTCTTATCTCTCCAAAATATCTCTTCATATACATTGACATAATAAGCTTATATATATATATATATATATAGCTAGGGTTTCAACCTTATTTTCTAAAAACCCCATAGAAATATAAATTATAAAATTGTCCCCATAAACAAATTTACTTAAATAACCTTCCTTTTAATTAAATTTTTTTTTTTCGGGGTATTACATTAAATCATATATTATACTTAATATCTTTCCCATGCATTGCATGGCTTATAGCGACTAGTAATAACTAGTCGCTAACCCGTGCGATGCACGGGAACGCTACTAGTTACAACATTAGCATATAAACAATAATAATCGCATGAGAACAATGAAAGAGGTAATTTATATTTTTGTAATATTATTAAAAGAACAATTCAAAAAGTGAACTCTCTATTATAACGAATAATTTAGGGAAATTACACTTTGCCCACATGTGATTTTAAAAGCATGGATAAAATTGTATTTTTGCTACCTTTTATATCTCTCTCCTCTTAAAACATGAAAAACTAAAAAAAATCAAGAGAAAAAAAGATCTAAAAGCTAAGTTTTGTAAAAAATTAAAACCTAACCTTTGTTTTGATAGAAATCAGCAAGATATAACCTTCATATCCCACAAAGGCAATTGTACTTGAATTAGGGGAAACCTCAAAAAATTCCAAGCTTTTCTCCTCCCTGCCAACCAGGGGGCCAATTTTATCAACTTTTGCTTTCACTAAATCAAAGCTATAGAAGAACTTTCTCCTTTCTGCTATAATAACCCGAGACCCATTAGGCAAGAATGATGCCTTTTGAATGGGTATTCTGTTTGCCATCAATCTGAAAAAAATCTAAGCTTTGGATTAAATCCTGCAGCTAGTAGCAATTGTGCATTTCGATGGAACTGAACTGAATTTATTGGACCATTTGATGGATCCTCTGCATTTACATCTACAAGTCTTTAATATTCAAGACGTCCTGGCAACAATTTGGTGCTGCTCCTCACAACAAGGTTTTCATTTGTTTGAAGGATATCTTCAACAACTTTAACATTCTTGTAAATATGGACAATTTTTTTTTTTCTAATCTAAATTAAAAGTTAGATTTTAATTTTTACAAAATCTAGCTTTTAGATCTTCTTTTCTCTTGATTTTTTTGTTTTTTATGTTCTAAGATGAGAGAGACATAAAAGGGTAGCAAAAATACCAATTTACCCTTGTTTTTAGCAAAGGTGAGTAACTGCAGACAAACGAAGCTGATCTCGGGTGGGTAAAGTGCCAATTTTTAAACCACAGGTAGGCAAATTGTTTTTCAGGCAAACCATAGGTGGACAAAGTATAATTTTCCCAATAATTTATGTTCAGAAAGTAGTCACAACATGTTATAAAAAACGTGAAGTGCCCCAAACCTTTTTTTGATAAGTGAACAACTCATCCCTAACCTTACCAAACCTAAAAGAAAATAACAAAAGAAAAATCTAAATCAAATAATCATTCATATGAACAACTGCAAACAACCATACATGACAATTTCATAACTGCAATTTGGTCATTCCCTAGTTTTTTTTTTTTTTTTTTTTTTTTGCACACATAGCTCCCATACATTGGCTTCCTCTATCATGAACTACCCCTAAATCATACCATATTCTGTTTTCTGTTTTGCAATTTCCTTTTTTCGATAGGAATTTTTCTGAAATTCCTTGACAGCCAAATTTACCTTAAATAGCCACTCTTGTTTAATCATTTTTCTAATCTTCCATAAATTCCATAGCAAGATTAGAGGGTTTCTGCATCAAATTCACTGCTATCTTCAGAGAGTTTCACCTACCCACCTTTGGTTCCAATTGTACCATAACAGCCAGGCTATATTTAGCATGACCTCCACCTCCATGACATGCCCATTTTTACTGAAGCATACATTTAGGTAAGGTTTTATTTTTAAATCACATAATGAGGAGACTTGTAGAGATGTAAAAGATTTTATCAAATATGCATACCTGATATTCAATGAAAGACAAAAGGGAAGCATGAGAGAAAGATTTGTATGTAGTGTTTTAGATAAAATGGAGGAATTGGTACTTCAATAGATGGAATAACAATTTGTTTGCTTCTACTACTACTTTGGGCTTGGCCTTTTCTCAAACACCTTCTATATTGACAGAGCTTTGCTACAATATCTCCTCCTATCAATAGCTTGTGCATACACAAAATTTAAATTTAAATAATAAAAAAATCAACCAACAATGCAACATAGATAATCATAGAGGTTTCACAGTTTAAATAGAATCATTGATTCTAAAAAAATCTTGGTACATGATGGTATGGAACCAAACCAAACGGAATAATAGAAGAATTATTAAAAAACAAAAAAAACAGATGAAAAAAGAAAGATGAGACATACTTGAGACTTTGAGGTTGTGAGAATTGAGGCAAAGAGGCACATATGATGTTATGGTCATGGTTTTCAGACTCACACCGTTCAATGAATCATAAAAGAGAGAGGGTCAAGGTTTTTGAGGTCGGACTGAGGTCAAACCGAGGTGAAACCATAATGATGTCATAATCAATTTAATAATTATTTAAAATATATTAAATTAGTAAAAATTGAAAAATTACCTAAAATAATTCAAATAAATATAGAGATATAATAGAAATTTCACATGAAATTAATTTATGAAACCCAATAAAAAAGTTAAAAGAGCAATAGCTTGAAAACAAATAAATGATAATATTGTATGTATTTGTTTAATCTACCATGTAAATCTTAATATCAAGTATAATGTAAAATAGTTTCTCAAAAAAGAAGAAGCATAATGTAAAATAATAAATGAATTTAATAAATTAATATATGAATGGGTGGGTTTGTAGGAGTAAGGTGAGTTTGGTTCAGCTTTTTGATACTGTGTTTTTTGAAAAAGTGGCAGCTTCAAAAAGTGTGGTATGAAACTGGACTTTTTTAAAAAGCAGAGTGTTTGGTAAAAACTGTTAAAAAATGTTTTTTCAAAAAATTGAGTGTTTGGCTGGCACTTACTGCATAAAAAAGAATCAGACATATTATCAATATGATGCATAAGATTCATAACATAAGAACCAGACATATATATGATGTATAAGATTTTGGTTACCAAAGTTAAAGGCAGTCGGATTTTAGTCCTTAACATTTAAAATCGTTTGCAATGTTGTCCTTTTGTCTATTCCCGCAAATAACTTGACAGTAGTGAAATGCCATCTATATAAGCTTGTAACGCATGCAAGTTGTTCCAATTTAAATATCCCATGTCAATTAAAATAAGTTAGATTAATTAAATAGGAAAAAAAAAGTGAATTTCAGTTAGCTCAATTGGTAAAGTTTCTAATGGTTGAATAAGATATTTAGGGTTCAATCTCCGCCTACACTAAAAACTGATTGGTGTCTTGGTCTGATGATAAAGAGCTATCATCAAGAGTGGACGTTATAGGTTAAAACTCTCTATAAAAAAAAAAAAAAAACTACAAATGGAGAAAGGAAAATGGAAAGAGGAAAAAAAGAAGAAGAGAAAATTGAGAAAAGAAAAGATTCAAAACTCTATTGGGTTCGAGATCAACTAAATAAGATGAGGATGTTTAGGGGTGTGCAATAAATATGTTTTATGCGTGCTTGTTTCTCAAAAGGGAAAAAAAAAAAAAAAAAAAAAAAAAGGAGGTTGAATAATGTTTTGGGTAAATTGTAAATTGCACTCCTAAAGTTTGGGGGTGTTGGGATTTTACACCCTGAAATTTCAGAATTTGGATTTTATCCCCTGAAATTTGAGGTGATTGGATTTTACACTTTGACATATTAGAATTTGGATTTTACTCCTTAAAGTTTAGGAGTGTTTGGATTTTACACCCTTAACTTATGAAACTTTAGGGTATAAAATCTAAACACCCTTATACTTTAGGTAGTAAAATCCAAACACCTCTAAAATATAGGGAGTAAAATCCAAATTCTGAAACGTTAGACGTTAAAATCCAAACATCCCTAAACGTCAAGGGTAAAATCTAAATTCTGAAACTTCAAGGTGTAAAATCCAATTACTCCCAAACTTTAGGGGTGTAATCTGCAATTTATCCCTTTTTTTTTTTTCCTGTAGTGACACACATGTTTGTCACCATATGCAAACCAAAGTAGTATTTAACATAACAATAGACACAAAAAAAAAGAAAAAAAAAAAAAGAAGTGGTCGCCACCAAAAACAATCACCTGGGCTCCTTTATTTTTTTATTTTTTTATTTTGATTGTAAACCTGACTGGATTTCATTAATCGGACCAGAGTCCATTAAAATTACATCATTCAAGATTTGAGTTTCAATAATGGGAGGAGTGTCCTCAACCCATATTACACAATCAGATACATTCATTGCATTCCTAGCTAGCAAGTGAGCAACTGCATTGTTGTTTCCTCTTGTGTGCGCAATCATCCAAGAGCTGAAATTCCGAAGGCACCTCTTCACACCTTCTACGATCTTTAGGATGGATAAGGCAGGTGTTATTGAGCCTTTGAGTGCTTGATCAACCAACAGAGAGTCCCCTTCCACCACTATGAATTTCAGTCCCAAGTCCCAAGCCTTAAGCCAGACAAATTCCTATCTCAGCAGCTTTGGCTTCTGCTTCTAGAGCCCCCCATGAGAATTCTACCCTCTTGCACAAGGAACCCATTAGTTACCCTCTATCATGTTAGAATTAGTGCCCTTAAATCTTATTGTATGATGCTATGTATAATATTAAGTATGACATTATGTATTACTTAATATTGTGTTTAATAAAGTTGTTTTATTATTATCTGAAATAATGGTAACATGAATATTCGGACATTATCATACAGTCCATGAGATGCATAGTATGTGATTTAGTCACAGAAGATATAAGTCACAAGTTCTTTGTAAACTCAGAATTGTAGTTCGTAGTCGGTGATGAAATTGGGCGTTTCATCTGCGAAGACTATAATATATCAATTATGATGATTTGTCTTGATCATGGAAGTGGAGACTTCTAGTTGATATATTGATATGTTTTAAGAGTTAAGACATATTGAACTGGACCACTGTGAGATTCATTATTCTCCTAATGACTGTCAAATGAATAATAAATCTCACGACTTATATTTGCATGAACTCTTAATCCTGAGAGAATAATGGACCTGATCATGAGATGTAGGTTGTTTTGATATATCAGGAGTGAGATCTAAAGTAACGGTCAAAACCTCAGTTTGTTGGGCAGCCACATTTAGTGTTGATGGAACATATATTCTCAAGATGGAATTCATAGTCTCTTGACGGAGATACAAAATATTCCCTTGAGATAAGTTTAATGGGTTTGTTATTCAGAGGGTTAGACCTAACCACTTTGGTAAGAAATTACTAAAGTATATATTTATGGAATTGGATTTCATAAATATATAATGAATAACTTAAAAGGATTAAACTGGGTACTCAAAGATTAAGATGTAGTAATTTACAAAGTGGCAGTCTACATTCATAACTTTGTATTACTACGAATATTTTATGAAGGGGTTGCATGTACGATAAAGTCTTGGGATATAATTTATAGATAAGGCCTAGAGTGCAACTATATTTATATAGTGGTATTAAATATAGTTAATGGTAACTTTGGACTTGTCAAGAGTTGACAGAAAAGCCCAAGGCCCATTGGAGCTAGTGTCTTATTAGTCCCTTTTGGTCCCACTCCAAGTCACATACTAAAGCCCAATTGGAAAAGCTCAAAAGGCTAACCCAATTAGATAATCAGTTATAAGGAGAGAAACATACAGATTTTAGAATATAACAACTTACATGAAATGGTGTATGTGAGTGTTAGACACTCTTGAATTCTCTCTTGAACATTTCATATAACTGATTGAGAGACCACACATCTTGGACGTTAGTGGAATTGGAGTGAAGACTAGAAGTGTTCTCAAGAACTTGAATCTTCGGTTTTTTGAATTTCACCACACCAAGGTACACTCTCTTGTTCTTAAATTCTGAAACTTACATAATGCATGTTATCAATTGCGAATGAAGTAGATTCGTTAATTTTTCCGCTGCGCGCATGCATATTTCCATCAAATGGTATCAGAGCTAGGTTTTCAATTTCGAATTGTATAACATGTTTTGTGAATTCTAGAATTAGAGGTTATAGTTTCATGTTGTTAGAAGATTACACATTTAATTTTCTGCATGGTTG
This sequence comes from Notholithocarpus densiflorus, assembly GCA_030021035.2. Lineage (NCBI taxonomy): Eukaryota > Viridiplantae > Streptophyta > Magnoliopsida > Fagales > Fagaceae > Notholithocarpus > Notholithocarpus densiflorus. The sequence goes on along the minus strand of JARYZH020000159.1, from coordinate 759,575 downwards.
TTGAAACTATGATTTGATAAAAACTGATATTGATGTTATGATGTTGTTTAAATTTGAATTTAAGTATGTTAAATTGATCTTTAAGGCTATAGCATCAATGAATTTCAGTTTTGATACCATTCTCTGACTATCATATTCATATGTTAGTTGTTTGTTCAAGAAAAACCGTAGAAAACTGCCTTAGAGAAATTCTGGAAATTCGAGTTTCACGAGTTTCGATCGATTGAAAATCACTTTCGATCGATCGAGTGAAACAGTGATCAGACTTTCTTAAATAGATTGATTTTCGATTACTAGTCGATTGATCGAATTTGTTTTTCGATCGATCGAGAGGCAATTTCGATCAATCGAAGAAGTCAGATGGTCAAGTTCGAATTTCTTAATTTTTTCGATCGATTGAGGGGCTCATTCGATCAATCGAAAGAAAGAAAATCAGAATTTTTTCTAAGTGTTTTCACATATAAGAGGAGTAAGACTATGTGTAATTAGATTATGCATATTTTAAAATTAAAAACCTTTCCTTTAAAACATCTAGTGGGAGAGAGATACAAGGGTTGGATCTCACGGCCTCTATTATCGGTTCATAGTAGTGTGGGTAAGCACCTTGTCTTGGCGTATATGTCTCGCGATCCCAAAGGAGGGTGTTTACTTCATAGTGCTACAAGATTGAACTTACTCGTTTAAAGTAGTGTGGACATGCACCTCGTCTTGGCGTATATGCCTTGCGATCCCAAAGGAGGGTGTTTTGTTCCATGGTACTACAAGTTTAAACACTATAATGGAGATGAAATGTGGCTACACATAATTCTAGATAATGGTGTACACTAGACTAAGTATAATGTTAAACTCCCAAAGGAGCTATGTCATTATTACTTAGAGGCCAAAGGTAATACGACATATTATTAGTGTTTGATAAGAGTTATCATGATAGCACTAATAATGAGAATAGTTCTCAATTAATTAATGTGTTTGTAATAAACTTGCTACCAAGGAATTATGAACATGGATTGGGTTGTCGTTGCTTATATTATTTTATGGTTTTATTAAGGTTCCATATTATATGCTTATATGCTAAATTGATAATGTCCAGTTTACTTATTATATTCATGTTTATTATTTCAGATTTGTCATGGCATCATTTAGCCCACTTGTAACTATTCTTAATCAAAACAAACTGACTAGATCCAACTATGTTGACTGGAAAAGAAGTTTGGACATAGTTCTTACTGCTGAAGAGCACAAATATATGCTTACTCGACCATGTCCTAGCTTTCCTTCATTAGATGCTCCTCTTGAGGAAAAACAACGATATGATCGTTGGCAGAAATCTAATGAAATGGCCAAGTTCTACATCCTAACATCTATCTCAAATGTTCTACAACATCAAATGCAGGATGTAGAACTAGCTTCGGACATTATGCAAAGTCTGAAGGAGATGTTTGGTGAGCAAGGTCGTTCCGCAAGGTAAGAAACCATGAGGCAAATTTACAATACCAAGATGGCTGAAGGAAGTTCAGTAAGGGAGCATTGTCTTACAATGATCTCTAATCTGAATACACTAGAAGTTTTAGGTGCCGATATTGATGGAGAATCCCAAGTGGATATGATACTCCAATCACTACCAGAATCATTCAAGGAATTCAGACTTAATTATAATATGAACAAAAAGATTTATTCATTGTCTGAACTAATGAATGAGTTGGTAGCGGCGGAAGGCATTATGGGTACTTCTAGTGTTGAAGTCAATGTTGGTGAAGCTTCTACTTCTCAACCTAAGTCGAAAGGCAAGGGTAAGAAGAAGAAGAAGAAGGACTTCACCAAGCAAGAGGGTAAACAAATTTCCTTAGGGGTTGCCGACAAAGGAAAGAAGCTCAAAGGAAAATGTTTCCATTGTGGTGAGAAAGGACATTGGAAGAGGAATTGTCCAAAACTCAGGGCTGCCAACAATAAAGGTATGAAAAGTTCATTCCTTCTTGAAATATGTTTCATATAGAATCCCACGGATTCCTGGTGTGTGGATTCAGGTTGTACTAATCATATCTACAATTCTTTGCAGGGGTTTCAAGAGACCAAAAAGTTTAAAGAAGGGGAGTTGTTTCTTACATTGGCTGATGGAAGCAAGATTCCAGTTATAGCTGTTGGTGTTTATAATTTATGTTTTGAATCTAAAGTTTTAATATTGGAAGACTGTTTGTATGTACCTAATGTTCGTAGGAATTTAATTTCTGCTACTTACTTAGGTAAACATGGATATTTTGTTATCCTAAAAGACAATGTTGTAATAAAGAAGGGTAAAGTGTTTATCTGTTCTGGCAATATTGTGGATGGTCTTTATATTTTAACTTCTGATAAGCATGAATTATATAATTCTGAATTAGATAATAACTCTCATATAAAATCAGTAAAGAGAAAGTTTCCTTCTACTAGTGATGCATATCTTTGGCACTTGCGTTTAGGTTATATTAATTTAAACAGAATTCAAAGACTGATCAAAGATAGACTCTTAGAACCCATGGACTTTGATGAATTTCTAGTTTGTGAATCTTGTTTGGAAGGTAAAATGACCAAATGACCTTTTAATGCAAAAGGTAGAAGAACCCAAGATTTGCTAGAGCTAGTGCATACTGATGTGTGTGGTCCTATGTCAATCCAAGCAAAAAGAGGTTATGATTACTTTATCACTTTTACCGATGATTACTCAAGATATGGTTATGTGTACTTAATGAGACGGAAGTCCGAAACCTTTGAAAAGTTCAAAGAGTTTAGAGCTGAAGTTGAGAAGTAATTAGGTAAACACATAAAGGCCATTTGATTTGATTGAGGTGGCGAATACCTTCTTGGGGATTTCAAGGATTACTTAACTCAAAATGGGATTGTATCCCAATTGACTGCACCTGGAACTCCCCAACAAAATGGTGTAGCGGAAAGAAGGAATAGGACTCTTTTGGAAATGGTTAGGTCCATGATGAGTTATTCAACTTTGCGTGTTTCTTTTTGGGGATATGCACTAAAAACTGCAATGCATATTTTAAATTTAGTTCCATCAAAATCTGTTCCTAACACACCCATGGAATTGTGGAGGGGGCGCAAGCCTAGTATGAAATATCTCCACATTTAGGGATGTCCAGCATATGTTTTGAAAGGGAAGTCTGATAAGTTGGAAGCTAAAATGGAAGTATGCATGCTTTTAGGATATTCAAAGGAAACTAAGGGTTATTTATTCTATAATCATAAGGATAACAAAGTGTTTGTTAGTACCCATGCCAAATTTTTGGAAGATGATTATGTGAATAATTTTAATCCTAGAAGTAAAGTTGTTTTGGCTGAAATGAATGAACCTGTAAATGAACAACCAATGGATGAAACTAGGGATGATGTGGCTATATTAGATACACCACAAGATATTACTCATGAGATATCTAGTACACAGGTGCCTCGTCGTAGTGGGAGAATTGTTCGGCCTCTTATAAGATTCATAGGTTTGGGAGAAACTTATGAAGCTATCTCAGAAGAGGCTGAATCAGATCATTACACTTATGATGAAGCAATGAATGATATAGATGCACATCAATGGGTCAAAGCTATGAAATCTGAATTAGATTTAATGTATTCCAATCAAGTTTGGGATCTTGTAAAGGCGTCTAACGGCATTAAACTTGTTGGTTGCAAATGGGTTTACAAGAGGAAGAGAGAGATAGATGGAAAGATTGAAACCTTTAAAGCAAGGCTAGTGGCGAAAGGGTATTCTCAAAAAGAATGTATTGATTATGAGGAAACCTTTTCACCAATAGCAATGCTTAAATCTATCAGAATTCTCTTATTTATTGCTGCTCATTATGATTGTGAGATTTGGCAAATGGATGTCAAGATTGCATTTCTTAATGGCAATCTTGAAGAAGAAATTTATATGATGCAACCGGAAGGTTTCATAGCTAAGGACCAAGAGCATATGGTATGCAAGTTGAAAAGATCCATTTATGGACTTAAGCAAGCATCTAGGTCATGGAATATTAGATTTGATCAATCAATCAAGTCATTTGTTTTTGAACAAAATCTTGATGAACCATGTATGTACAAAAGACATCAAGATAAAGTAGTAATGTTCCTAGTGCTTTATGTTGATGATATTCTACTCATTGGAAATGATGTAGGGGTAATGTCATCAGTAAAGGTTTGGTTGTCAAGCCAATTTGATATGAAGGACTTGGGTGAGGCTAACTTTATTCTAGGGATCAAGCTTTGGTGAGATCGCAAGAATAAGTTGTTAGGCTTATCACAAGCTGGATATATAGATAAGGTTCTAAAACGGTTTAGCATGCAAAACTTCAAGAAAAGATTACTTCCTTTCAGACATGGAGTTCCTCTGTCTGATGACCAAAGGCCTAAGACTCAAGAGGAAGAAGATATGATGAGACAAGTTCCTTATGCTTCTGCAGTTGGAAGTCTCATGTATGTCATGCTTTGTACTAGACCAGATATCTGCTATTCAGTTGGCATGGTCAGCTGATATCAATCAAATCCAGGACCAAAACATTGGCAAGCTGTAAAGCATATTCTCAAGTATCTACGGAGAACGAGAGATTATATGCTTGTTTACCGTTGTAAGGATTTGATTCCAATTGGCTATATAGATTCAGACTTTCAATCGGATCTAGATTTCAGAAAGTCCACATCAGGATGTGTTTACACCTTGGGAGGTGGAGCCATTACATGGAGGAGTGTTAAGCAATCTTGTATTGCGGACTCCACTAAGGAAGTTGAGTATGTTGCTGCTTCTGAAGCAGCAAAAGAAGCTGTATGGCTCAAGAAATTCCTTTCTGACCTTGGTGTAATAAGAATTGAGCAAGTTCCCATTACTTTGTTTTGCGACAATAGTGGAGCAGTTGCACAATCCAAAGATCCAAGGAATCACAAGAAAAGAAAGCACATTGAGAGGAAATACCACATCATTCGAGACATTATTGCTCATGGAGATGTAGTAGTAGCCAAGATTGAAAGTGCAAATAATCTAGCGGATTCGTTTACCAAAGCTTTGCCTCAAAGGACTTTCGAGTCACATTTAGAGGGAATGAGAGTTAGATTAGTGCACAATAGTCTTTAGGGCAAGTGGGAGATTGTCAAGATTAGTGCCCTTAAATCCTATTGTATGATGCTATGTATAATATTAAGTATGACATTATGTATGACTTAATATTGTGTTTAATAAAGTTGTTTTATTATTATCTGAAATAATGGTAACATGAATATTCAGACATTATCATATAGTCCATGAGATGCATAGTATGTGATTTATGTGATTTAGTCACAGAAGATATAAGTCACAAGTTCTTTGTAAACTTAGAATTGTAGTTCGTAGTCGGTGATAAAATTGGGCGTTTCATCTGCGAAGACTATAACATATCAATTACGATGATTTGTCTTGATCATAGAAGTGGAGACTTCTAGTTGATATGTTGATATGTTTTAAGAGTTAAGACATATTGAACTGGATCGCTGTGAGATTCATTATTCTCCTAATGACTGTTAAATGAATAATAAATCTCATGACTTATATTTGCATGAACTCTTAATCCTGAGAGAATAATGGACCTGATCATGAGATGTAGGTTGCTTTGATATATCAGGAGTGAGATCTAAAGTAACGGTCAAAACCTCAGTATGTTGGGCAGCCACAGTTAGTGTTGATGGAACATATATTCTCAAGATGGTATTCATAGTCTCTTGACGGAGATACAAAATATTCCCTTGAGATAAGTTTAATGAGTTTGTTATTCAGAGAGTTAGACCTAACCACTTTGGTAAGAAATTACTAAAGTATATATTTATGGAATTGGATTTCATAAATATATAATGAATAACTTAAAAGGATTAAACCGGGTACTCAAGGATTAAGATGTAGTAATTTACAAAGTGGCAGTCTATATTCATGACTTTGTATTACTACGAATATTTTATGAAGGAGTTACATGTACGATAAAGTCTTGGGATATAATTTATAGATAAGGCCTAGAGTGCAACTATATTTATATAGTAGTATTAAATATAGTTAATGATAACTTTGGACTTGTTAAGAGTTAACAGAAAAGCCTAAGGCCTATTGGAGCTAGTGTCTTATTGGTCCATTTTGGTCCCACTCCAAGCCACATACTAAAGCCCAATTGGAAAGGCCCAAAAGGTTAGCCCAATTAGATAATCAGTTATAAAGAGAGAAACATACAGATTTTAGAATATAACAACTTACATGAAATGGTGTATGTGAGTGTTGGACACTCTTGAATTCTCTCTTAAACATTTCATATAACTGATTGAGAGACCATACATCTTGGGCGTTAGTGGAATTGGAGTGAAGACTATAAGTGTTCTCAAGAACTTGAATCTTCGGTTTTTTGAATTTCACCACACCAAGGTACACTCTCTTGTTCTTAAATTATGAAACTTACATAATGCATGTTATCAATTGCGAATGAAGTAGATCAGTTAATTTTTCCGTTGCGCACATGCATATTTCCATCATTTCATTCCTGATAACGACACCAATCCCGCAGCAACCTTGTTCCTTAAACACAGTAGCATTTATGTTGACTTTATACTTGCCAAGAGGGGGAGGAATCTAGTGCTTTGTCTGAGAGGCAGGTGGGGCTGCATTGCCTTGGATTGGTAAGGAGTCATGCACCTTATGCTTGTATTTTTTGGATTCCTATACAATGGACTTCTCTCTTTTGCAGTTGCCCCCATGCCTGACAGAGTTTCTATTATTCCACAAGCACCAAGCCGTGATAGCAAACTCCTCCCAATTATTCTCTCCAGGTGTCTCCTTCAGCAACCAGACTACATCAATAAATTATTTTGGGGATCGGTTTGGTCTGTCAAGCTTGAACTTTGTTTCGTTCCAAGCTTCCCTTGCAACTTTACATCCCCATAGGATGTGGCAGGAAGACTCACTTTCCCCACACAAGTCACACTTATCCTCTATTAAGACTTTATGGTGCATTAGGCACTGCTTCGTAGGGAGAACATTTTTACACGCACGCCATATGAAGTGCTTGATTTTATTTGGGCACTTTAATTTCCATATGACCTTCCATATCGCTTCCGCTTTGGAATTGTTAGAGCAGCTTGGACTATCATCACCTCCGTTTGTGTCCGAGAGGTATTTAATTGCAACTTTATATGCGCTCTTGACAGAAAAAATACTATTTGCAGTCTTAGCCCATACTTGGGAGTCCATCGGGTTCATGGGGCTGATTGGGATGCTTAAGATAGCCTCGGCTTCGTGGGGGAGGAAGATGCTCCTTATTAGCCCAGCATTCCATTTAGCTTTGTCTTGTACAATCAGATTTGCCACTTTCTCACCCGCTTCCGACAATGGTCTTGGTGAAATCACTATGCCTAACTCTATGGAAGGAAGCCACTTATCATCCCATATTTTGATGCTTCTTCCATCCCCAACACACCACCTTGCCCCTTCCTTCACCACTGGTTTGGCTGCTAACAAGCTTCTCCAAATATAGGAAGGGTTTTTTCCCAACTGAGCATCCATAAATGAAAATTTGGTGAAATACTTCACTTTGAGCACTCTATGAACTAAGGAGCTTGGATTTTGCTGTATTTGCCATCCTTGCTTTGCTAGGAGTGCAAGGTTTAAAGCTTTCAAGTCCCGAAACCTCATACCTCCTTCTGCCTTTGGTTTGCACAAATTTTTCCATGATACCCAAGCAATCTTCCTGGCTTTATCTTTCTTACCCCACTAAAAGCCGCCAACCATTGAGTTTATTTCTGAACACAAGGAATCAGGGAGCTTAAAGCTGATCATGGTATAGGTTGGTATGGCCTATGCAATTGCCTTTATGAGTATTTCCTTTTCTGCATTAGATAGCAATTTCCCCTTCCAACCTGCTATTTTCCTACCCACTTGGTCTTTAATGCGGTTAAAAGCCTTCTTTTTACCCCTCCCAACCATTGGTGGTAAGCCCAAGTATTTCTCGTGTTGTTGGACAATTTGGGCCTCGAAAATTTCCTTCATAAAATTTTGGACTTCCCCACTTGTGTTCTTGCTGAAAAACAATGAGGTTTTGTCCCTATTGAGCTTCTGCCTCGACTCTTTCTCATAGGTATCTAACACCAAGGCCATTTGCTTACATTCCTCCATGGTTGCTTTACAGAAAATTATGCTATTTTCCGCAAAAAACAAATGTGAGATCGACGGGGCTTTTCTACTCACAGCCACCCCCTTAATCATCCCCACAGCTTCTTTCTGTCTAATCATCGCTGACAGCCCTTCAGCGCACAACAAAAACAGATACGGGGATATAGGATCCCTTTGGTATAAACCTCTCGATGAAGTAATATTTCCCCTTGGTTCCCCATTAATGAGTACTGAATAGGACACCATTGTCACACAAATCATGATTAAAGAAATCCACCTTTCATTGAACCCCATCTTACGCATCATTGACCCAAGATAAGCCCATTCAACTCGGTCGTAGGCTTTACTCATGTCCAATTTGATGGCCATTAGCCCTTCCTTCCCCTTTCTTTTTTTGGCAATAGAATGCATGGTTTCAAAGGCCACCACCACATTATCTGTTATAAGCCTCCCTAGAATGAAGGCACTTTGTGCTTCGGTTATTTTTTGAGGATTTTTGGTTTTTAGGATCAAACAAATATATGTATCATTAATTCCCCTCGGCATCACACCTGTGTTGAGAGCCTGCAATACACAATTTGATACACTAGAGCCTACAACATCCCAATATTTTTGGTAGAAGATAGGGGACATACCGTTAGGCCCAGGTGCTTTTGTTGGGTGCATTTGTTGGAACGCTCTCCATACTTCATCTGCCTTAAACTCTTTTAGCAGCTCATCATTCATTTCGGTAGTCACCCTCTTGTCCACGACTTCCATACTTGCCTCGAAGTCAGATGGTTGACCTGAGCTAAAAATTGATGAGAAATACTCGAGGATTATCTTCTCGGTTGCCCCTTGCTCCTCATGCCATACACCCCCGTCATCCATCAGACCCCCAATCCTATTTTTCCTTTGTCTTTGGCTAGCAGTGGCATGAAAAAACCTCATGTATTTGTCCCCATTTTGCAGCCAAAGCACTCGAGACCTCTGCTTCCACATTATTTCTTCCCTGGTATGAAGCTCATTTATCTCTTTGCAGACTGCCTGAATTTCCTCAGCTGTTTCATGGAGTAAATTAAGAGATTCTAATTGTTGCAATCGGGCTTGTTTCTACTTTAGGATTTTATACACATTACCAAATCTATTCTTGTTCCAGCATTGTAGTTAGTGTTGGCATCTCTCTAGTCTTTGCTGGATAGGCCGAACAAAGTCCTCTGAATACGGATCCTAAGCCAATTCGATTACCTCATTGCACTCTTCCTCTCTCACCCACATTGCTTCAAAACAGAACCTCTTTTTACTTCGTTTCTGGGGCTAATTCCTATTAAGGAACATCGCCAAAAGATAGTGATCTGAAGCAGACATCGAAACATGGTGAACCTTTGCCTCGAGGAAGATCTGAACCCAAGCCTCATTAGCTAGCTACCATTCTATTTAAGCACAACAAAATGCGTTACTCCCCATACCTTCCGTTGCACCAAGTGAACCTCTGACCCACAAAGCCTAAATCAAACAAACCACACCTGCTAAGTGTCTCTCGGAACTCCTTAATCTGATTTGCTTCTCGCTCCTTCCATCCCATCTTCTCATCCGGATGCAGAATTTCATTGAAACCCCCACATACCACCCACGGCATCATACATTGGGCATTAAGGGAATCGATCAGTTGCCAAGAACTCTGCCTTTTGCTCGTATCGGGATGCCAATAAAAACCCATAATCCTCTATGGACCTCGTGTGAACACTCGTGTCGGTCGCATTGCTTGACGCCAGGCTGAGATGGGCGGTTACACCATGCCTTCCACTCCTGTGGCCTCTGCGGATGAGAGTGATGGCTTCGGCGATGATGATGATGCTACTGCTTCAGATGATGAGGATGATGGTGATGCTAGCTCACCCAGCGATGATAAGATGTCTACTTGACACTCTTACCCTTTGTCACTCGTGACAAAAAGAGGGAGTAGTTTTGGATATAAGAGTAGTCATTTTTAGGGGGAGTGTTAGTATAGGACCATTTTGTTAGGGGGAATGTGGATATCTGAGGGATGTAGTGAGGATTACTTGTATCTTTTTCTTTTCTCTATTTTAGATACATTTATTCTTGTACATGGGTCTTGTGACATTATTGACATATATTGTATTTATTTTCTTTATATGTTGATGTATGTTTCTTTCACCTATCCTTACATGTGTTGTTTCTTTTCACTCTTTATGCACATGCTTCTTATTACTTGTATGTAATCTATTATTTCTGATGGTTTTTAGACCCCTTAAAACACAATTGAATTAACCTAGTAAATTAGCCAAGTTATTACTTACTCCAAATTCCAGATCTAGGTTATCATAATCAAACAATCATATCATGCATAGCAGCAGAAAGATAAATAACACAATGATATGATGACCTAGGAAACCAAACCGATAAAAACCTGGAGAGGATTTAACCTAGCTATCCTCAAGGTAAACCTAAATCCACTATGAAAGAATTAAAGTTGTTCAACAGGACTTAGACCACTAACATCTTATTGCTACCCACCAGTAGAAACTAACTGACACGACCACGTGCAAGCTCCGAGACCACGGACTCCTTCTTTCTTGGAGTCTCCAACAAGTACAAGCATACCCGCTTGTGTATCTTTAAGCTCCTATGGCAACAACTGAATGATCATCAAGCTCTTGAAGAAATCTCCTTCTTGATAATCCTAAGTTTGTGTAAAGGAAAGCTCCTCACAGATCTCACAAGAGATTCACACAAACAGCAATCTGAGCAACACAAAAACGTGGCTAGGGTTTGCTTTATATACCTAGGGCAAAAACATAAAACCCTAAACGTTTTAATGAACTAGGGCTGAGTTGGAATTCTACAGAAAACGTATTCTGCCCGATTTTCGATTGATCAAGCCTAAGCTTCGATCGATCGAACCAGGCCGAACTATACTATTAAATCTACATCAACTTAAATCCAACTTTACATAAAGGACACAACTTTGAGCAAGTCTAAACACGACTAAACATCTTGTTTTGATCATGGTTTGCCAACAATACACATTAGAGTTCTAAATACATAAGATCCTAAATCTTTAGAACCTAACAAACTCCCCCTTTAGCAATCCGTGACAAAACACAACTAAAAGCTCAAAATTTACAAAGAAAAGCCCTTTACAAAAAAAAATGCTCATTAAAAACAAATCCAATCCTAACTACTATCCATCAGTTGCAAGTGTAGACAGCAGCTCAATTGAATCAACCTGTATATATCCTAAAACACTTAAGCAAAACGCATAACCGCATGTGTGGAAAATAAACAGGAAATCAACAAATATGCAAACTAACTCTCCCCCTAAGTTAGATACACCAAAAAGTTTTTATATTCTCCCCCTTTCAAAAAGAAATTCAACTCCCCCTAAACAAAACAAACAGGATTCCCACATTTCATTTATTCCTCCCCCTTTTTGTCACGTATTGACAAAGACAACTCAAACAAAGAGTAGAGTGACAGTAAACATGAGAGAAAAAAGAGAACCAAGGGAACAAAAAAAATTCAACTCTATAAAAAATAGAGGCGACTCCCCCTATGAAGAGCAACAACTCCCCCTAAGAACCACAAAGGCTAAAAAAAACTTTTCCCCCCTTATAAAAATAGGAAAAACAAAACAAGTTTTAGGAAAAACAGTTTTGGGGAAAATATAGGAGGTGGGGAAAATATAAGAGGTGGGGAAAATAAAAAGTTACAAACCAAACTTAAAAACTAAGTTGAGGATACATATGAAAAAAAAAAATTCTCTCTTGCAATAAATGCAAACATGACACTATGTGACCCATAAACAGTTGCATGAGTAGAGAAAATAGTTGCACTTGATTATCCACCATATCTCTTAAGAAAATAATTTTCTACAGTTCACACATAAAAATAGCATATACTAGAATGTACAAAAGACTCAAAAATTAATCAATCAATTTTTAAATCAAGTTGAGTACCCAATTTAGCAAAGTGTATGCATGTTATGTGTGAAAACAAATAGAGATATGATTGCAAAACTTGCAAGATGGATATAGAAAACAATGCAATGCATGTGAATCCTAAACATAAATGATGCATGGAAGAATAGATTGGTCAAATACTTAAAAACTGAAAATTTTTCAGTTTCGATCGATCGAGAGACAGATTCGATCGATCGAAAATCTGGAAAAAATCAGATTTTTGAAAAATAAAGTATTTTAATGTAGAAACTCCTCAAAGCACATAGTTTTATGAATAAAATGCATGAGTATGAGATGAAAAGTTTTTCAAAAACACTTAAATTCAACCCAGATCTTCCAAAAACAAATTTTTCAATCAATTTGACCTCAAGTCTCAAACATTAAACACATTTTGCATTAAAATCAAGGAACTTTTAATCTTAGATGGCCACAACAAGATCACACACAATATAATGTACCAAGTTTAGCAAAGAGTAACTTGTGTAGTGTGTGCAACTAGCAAAAACTTGAGATACATGTGAGGTGATATGTGAATAGAAATCAAGCACAATTTCTACAAAATTCATCACATAAATTTGAAAGAGACTATCACCTAAAGAGTTACATCATATAACTCCCACATCTCCTAGAAAACAAGCTTGCAATCATGTAAGTTTCTTGATTTGCCTCATATTGTACACACCAATTTTTATTTGATAAGAAACTTATTAAAATAGCCGGGATAATGTACACACCAATTTTATTTGTTTGATTTAACATTAAGTCCAATAATGTACACACCAATTTTAACATTTAAACCGAGGCTACACCTTATGTTCTTTTTGTGCATGTGCTACACTTTCTCGAGCACAAAATCTTACGATATGCACTAAGGTGTTCATGATTAGCTAGTAAACAGTGGTGAGATGGTTATTTATGCCTTTCTCAAAAGGTTCAAGTCCGACAATCAAAGACATGTGACATCAAGACCAAGACAAAATGATCAAAACCATAAACATCTTTTCCACACAACATGCACTACAAAGCTTCAACTAGTAAAGTGCAATAAGTAAGCTCATCAAAGGTAAACAGGGTACATAAACTTGTTATGTAAAGATAATATGACCAATCCTTGATTATAAATCCAAGATGTGAAATACAAAACACAATAATCTTTTTGGTAAAAAAAATTATGACAGAAAACAAAAAGCACACATTATGCTAAATGAACAATGCAAATGCAATGCATGAGAGTGCTTAACTAAGCTATAGAGGGTACACAAACAAGAAATATCAATTTCTTAATTAACCCATGTGTACATGTACAAACTAGTACATACTCACACAAAATTAAAAATAGCTTAGCACTTATATAACACATACTATTCAAGTTTCTCCACAATGTCAAGCATATTCCAAATCAAGAAAGAGATATCATAATTCATGTAATCCTCAGAACAAATAAAACAAGACAACAGAAACAAAACATGTCCACAAATAATTGAAAGAATTAAATCAGGGACAAGTCAGCAACACTCACCTTAGAGAATCTTTTCTCACCCATATAGCACGAGTCTTCGGCTTTGGAGGTGAAAATCCATGTGAAGCAGAGTGTATTTGAGGGATTACACCAATCTTCTGAGAAAGACTGAAATCCTGCAAATTCCTTTCACAAGCCAACAAGCTTAAATTTTTCAAAATAATATGAAACAATTTATATGGATTTATGGCAGGAGAAATATCATCACATATCCTAGATTGAAACACTGAATGCTTAAATTTCAATTTATGACAATTAGGACGAATGTGACCGGAGACACCACAAAAGTGACAAACAGGAACAAATTTAGGAACATCAGTATTCCTAACAGCAAATCTAGTCTCAGATTTTGGTTTTTGCCTCAACAAAGAACAATTTGGTCTAATATGGCCAATAACACCACAACGGTGACAAGTAGGCATAAAAACAAATTTATTATGCTCTCTAACAGTAGATTTAGAATTAGGTTTAGAAACTTCAGTGTCTACATCAGAACTTTTACCTTTGTCTAACCTAGCAAAATAAGCATTTTCTTTATTATTCCTCTTGAAAGGAGGGATATAAACTTTCTCAGTTTTAGGCTTAAGAGAAACAGAAACACTTCTGTTATCAACAGCAGGCTTGGTATAAGTCAAATTTTCAATTTTAGCTTTAGATTCAACTAACTCTTGTTCCAAGCTTTTTATCTTCTCAACTTGAGAGGAAATTTGATTTCTCAAAAATTCATTCTTTTTATTAGATTCATCTAATCTAACAAACAATTCCTATTTTTCAAGATTAGCCAATTTTAACTTTTCCTTGAATTTCTTAGCAATTTTCATAGATTTCAATAATTCCTTATGGAGAGTTTCACAGGCATCAATAAGATCAACAGAAGCATGAGCAGAAACATGATCAGAAAGACACTTCAAATTATCCATGACAACAGGGATCAAGGATCAACTCTTTAGATCAAAAGATCTAACATAAGAGCTACCCGCTTTGATACCACTTGTACGTTTTTAGACCCCTTAAAACACAATTGAATTAACCTAGTAAATTAGCCAAGTTATTACGTAGTCCAAATTCCAGATCTAGATTATCATAATCAAACAATCAAATCATGCATAGCAGCGGAAAGATAAATAACACAATGATATGATGACCTAGGAAACCAAACCAGTAAAAACCTGGGGAGGATTTAATCTAGCTATCCTCAAGGTAAACCTGAATCCACTATAAAAGAATTGAAGTTGTTCAACAGGACTTAGACCACTAACATCCTATTGCTACCCACCAGTAGAAACTTACTGACATGACCACGTGCAAGCTCCGAGACCACGGACTCCTTCTTTCTTAGATTCTCCAGCAAGTACAAGCACACCCGCTTGTGTATCTTTAAGCTCCTATGGCAGCAACTGAATGATCATCAAGCTCTTGAAGAAATCTCCTTCTTGATAATCCTAAGTTTGTGTAAAGGAAAGCTACTCACAAATCTTACAAGAGATTCACACAAACAACAATCTGAGCAACACAAAAACGTGGATAGGGTTTGCCTTATATACCTAGGGCAAAAACATAAAATCCTAAATGTTTTAATGAACTAGGGCTGAGTTGGAATTCTGCTAAAAACGCATTCTGCTTGATTTTCGATTGATCAAGCCTAAACTTCGATCGATCGAACCAGGCCAAACTGCACTATTAAATCTGCATCAACTTAAATCCAACTTTACATAAATGACACAACTTTGAGCAAGTATAAACACGACTAAACATCTTGTTTTGATCATGGTTTGCCAACAATACACATTAGAGTTCTAAATACATAAGATCCTAAGTCTTTAGAACCTAACAATTTCTGTTTCACATCTATGTGAGAGTGCGAACAGCTCTTAAACCTTATATCCGTTCCTTCTCGCCAAAGCATTGCTAACCCACCACTCTTCCCATCACTAGGAACAATAAATCCTTGAGTAAATCCCAGTTTGTGCTGAAAGCCCTTCATTCTGTCAGTGTTTGCCTTCGTCTTCGCCAAGAACACCACCACAGGGTTTTTTCCTTTCACCTCTTCGGTGAGTGTGCCAATTGCCGGAGGAGACCCCAACCCCCAACAATTCCATGCTAGCAGACTCATTTGGCTCGACGGTGCTGCGCCGCAGCCACCGCCTCACTGCCAACCGTAACCTCACACGCATCTATTTCTTTCTCTTCTACAGACTGCTCCTTCTTTCGTTTAGTACTCAGAATAACTCCTGTAAAGGGACAGGTCCCTTACTTTTTATTTTATCCGGGCTGGCCCTTTCATTTGGGCTTGACTTATTACTCTTCCTTGCTAAACGTTTCCAATGCCCACTTTTGGGGCCCAAAGGCTCAGCAACCCACCCTTTTGTCTTTTACAAAACTCATTGCCAATGGGCTTGAGTTGTCCTCGGCCCAAGCCTTAATCTCTTCTCCCTTTAAGCCTGTTTCCCCACAAATTTCCATCTTGCTCGGCCTTGCTTCAGACATCCTAGACCCTTCCTTGGTTTTTTATTTCTCCCAGTGCATGTCTCTCTTTAGGTCTGCTGTGGGCAGTAAGTCCAACATGGAATCCTTCCCTTTTTGAGTTAAGCTTCCATTCTTTTTTTCTTGTGACAGATTGACCTTGCCATTTCCATAAAAGGTCTCCCTGTCCTAACTTGCTACCCAAAGTCTCTCTGGTCTGTCACTAAGATTAGCCCCCTGACAAGGATTTTGTCTGTTCATGTGATCCTCACCTACTTCCGGTCTTTCCAGATGTCGGAGAGTTTCCAGGCCGTGCGTTTTCGCCTTCGGCTTGATTTCTGACCTAACTTCTTCACCTGTTTTAACTTGGTCTCTTCCTCCCCTTCTACCTGGCTCGCCCCTCAGCCACGTTCCATATTGTAACCGTCCCTCCCCCTCTCCATTCCCCATATTTGTTTTTTCTAAGCAATTCTTCTCCCTATGGTCCAGCCTCCCACACCGGTAGCAAAAATTTGGTAGTCTCTCGTACTTAAAGAAGACCCATCTACTCTCCCCTCCTTCAATCGTGACCCTTTTCCCTCTAACCAATTTTTTCGTTGCATCGATTCATACCCTCACTCTCAAATATTTACCCCAATGAACTCCCTTTTCAGGCACATCAACTTCCAGCACCATACCTAACTTCGCTCCAATCTCTATGCCCGATTCTCGTGTCATGCTCTTCCGGGGAAGGTTATAGATTTGCACCTAGAAAGGAGTCCATTTAATGGTAATCTCCTTAGGAACCTGCTCGCCTTCAAAGTCCTGTAACAGTATTAGCTGCTTCTCGTAGCTCCAAGGGCACATTTCCAAGATCCTCTTTTTATCTCTGCCATCCCCAAATTCCGCTAGATACATGTCCTCTTGGATATCTAAGACCTGTAGTCCTTTGTTAGGTTTCCACAGCATTTTCATGTGTTTTCATAGAGCTTCCAAGATGATGGTACACTGCGTGCGTATCTTCATGACCAGGCAATTTTTCCCAATTTCTTTCGTCGCCTTCGTCCTATCACTTCCCAACTCTATACAATCTCCCTCCTCTTCTGTGAAAGTTAACTTGCTCCAATGAGCTTCCAGCTCATCCGCCATTTGATTACCTACCCACTTTCTCTTCCAGCGAAAGGAGGTACCTGCACTGGCCTCACCACACTCGGGAGGTCACAAAACTCTTGTAGGAGGGAGATGCAAGACCAAACACTGCTTCTACATGCATGAGTGCATGAGAGCACTCGCCAACTATGTACTTAGTGTTCTGGGCTCCTTATTAGGTTAATCAAATATGTGCATAACTCAGAAGTGGTAGCGCTAAAGGTTTGGAGGACGACGAAACACCAATTTGTCACTGAAGCCATAGATATTGTCGCACCATAACTCACATCCATTGCAAAGTTCGTATCAAATCAAATACTGCTATATTATTGATAGATCTTTTGCTGCTTTCCAAGTCGGCCAATTGCTCTTTTTAATTTTTATGATTTTTTTAGATATGATACAATTTTTACCTATAACGAGACTTAATCAGTTGAGCTAAATAGAACTCATATAATTTATTTTAAAAAAATATTTCAATGTTAAGTAAATAATAAATCAAATAAAATTTGAATTATGTTATTTTTATTCAAATTTTACTAATATTTATTTTTTAATTAATAATATGACAAACTCTTAAATGTTCTAGTGATATAGTTAATCTTAGGTAGGATTTTATTCATTTGTAATTTTGATTAGTTACCATAAAAAAAATTGTAGTTTTGAATTTTTTTTTTTGGAAAAATCAACTTTAACAAATATTATAAGCATAATTTGTAAGCCTAAATGAATTTGGCAAAAAAATTAGTGTTTTAAAACAATTTATTAGGCAATTGGAGTATTTTTCTATTTATAAATCTTCTTTTACAACTTTTGATTTTGGTGGATAGAGGGGGATTTTTTTCTAAGTGTGGAAGGCTGGGAACACACAAAAATTGAATCATTAAACAAGTAGAAGAAGAAACTAAATCGTTATTTGATGAATTCTTTTTTGTTTTTGGTTTAGTTTCTTTTGGTAGGGGGCCTCTTGAATTCTTCTAGTCACCATGGGAGAGGGAAGAATTAGTACCCGTTTGGGTACAGTTGAAATAAACCCAGCGTCTGCGTTTCAACATTTTCTTTTTTTTTGGAGAACATGCACTGGTGTTTTTTTGCGTTTCCAGTTAGTCCCGTGCACTGTTCACGGGACCCACAAACCTCTTTTTTCAACAAAACTTTCATTAAAAATGGGTCTCACGGCACTATTCACACATTTAAAAATTATTTTGCTACAGTGTTTTTAATTTTCTGCAAAATAAGCGGTATCCAAACACACCCTTAATTGCCATTCGTCAAAATGAAAGTGTACATCCCGTGTATTGAAATCTTGATTTTGGTTCATTAAAGTGCTAGAGATTTTGATTCATGTCGATGAGGAGTTCATTGATGAAACTCGTTTTACATTCTAGAGGTTCTGAGGCTATTGAGGTAGGAAGACAAGCATGGTGTTTATATATGTTATAATAAAAAGTCTAGTTGTACAAGAGTCTTGGAAGTAAATTCATTTTAATTGTTTTTTCCTATAATGAATTTCTAAGGGATTAGTCGTGTTCTCATTGTTAGGACATATGTGATTCACTTGTTAGAAACATATGTCACTATGTTATGTAATTGGCTAATCCTTTGACAAAACGCACTTTACTTGTATTTTGGTAGATCTAGGATGTGTTTAATACTTCAAGAAACCTTGTTTCAAGTTCAAGGGTTAAAGACATGCAAGTCTGTCCAAGGTTCAAGCTGAAAAGTGCCTATCATTAAAGCTCAACAGCTATCTCGACAGCTAGCCATCTATCGAGCTTGAAGAGCTGTTCCAGCCTTGTGGCTCGACAACATCTCGACAGATAGGCATTTGTCAAGGTTTATGAAAAACAGAATTTCAGTTTTGTTTTGACTCCAATCCGTGATTGTATGTTTGAACTTTCTTTTCTCACAACCCTAGACATATAAAAGGATTATTTTAAGGGTCGTTAAAGGTGGACACAAGTTGCACAAGTGTTGAGCAAAGTTTGTTCAAGCAAATTGTGACCGGAGACAGAGTTTGTGAAGAAGTTGTTGTGTTTGTGCACTGTTGGGTTTTGTAACCAAGCATCTTCTTAATCTTCATCGTGTGATGAACTAAAGAACTTTGTAGGCAACAACCTTTTCTAGTTGGTGACTGAAGTAGCGTACTGGGATCCGCGCAATTGGTTAGTCACGTACTAGGAGCCGTGCATCAAAAGGAGAGATTGTCACTACAGAACAAGTCCAATTAGGTATTGGGGTAAGCGTTCAACTGTAGGTTGGTATAAGGTACTGGGATTCCTTTACTTATAACTGCTTGTTGTGATAATAGTGGATTCTCAGGAGTGGTGACCTTAAAATCAGCCGGTGGGGTTTTTGCCATGTTGGTTTTCCCAATTCGTAAACAAATCACTATGTCAATTTAATTTCCGCTGCACACTTAGTTTAATTGGTGATTTGTTTGTGCTACCACGCTTTTGCATGTTTATTGGACTAATTAATTAACTTGGCTAATTAATCAGTTAATTCATTACAAAGGGTCAATACATTCTTGGCCTATCAAGTGGTATCAGAGCTGGCACACTCTGATTAGGGTTAATCTTTGCTGTGTGATCCATTGACCCCTGTTTGTCATGGATAGAGGACAGTCTCTTATTATATCTCATTTATTTGATGGCACTAACTATGCTTATTGGAAAGTATGCATGAGAGCTTTCTTGCAGTCTTTAGATGAGAAAGTATGGCAAGCTATGGAGATAGGCTAAACCAAGCCTACAGAAGTGCCGGCCGATTGGGATGATGCTAAGATCAAGGCGGAAAACTTCAACAGCAGAGCATTGAATACCTTATTCAGTGCGGTCACCAATGAGGAGTTCAAGAAGATATCCTCCACTGAAACTGCTAAGGAAGCATGGACCATCCTTCAGACAACCTATGAAGGAACTAAGGCTGTCAAGGATTCGAAACTTCAGAGGCTCACTACAAGCTTCGAAGAGATCAAGATGGAGGAGGATGAGTCGTTTGATGAGTTCTATGCCAAGCTTAAGGACATAGTGAACTCAGCTTTCAATCTTGGGGAAACCATTCCTGAACCCAAGATTGTGAGAAAGGTGCTTAGATCTCTGCCCGAGAGATTCCATGCCAAGATCACCGTGATCGAGGAATCAAAGGACATTGACAAGATTCCTTTGACAGAGTTGGTTGGTAATTTGCAGACCTACGAGCTAGGGTTAACAAGAATTGGTAAATTGGGTAAAAACAAGAGCATGGCATTGAAGGTCAAGAGCAGTGATACTGATGAGTCTTTAGACGATAAAAATTCTAAGATGAAGTCCTACATCACAAGGTAATTCAAGAAGTTCATGAAGAATGCCAATGGGAAGGGCTTCGACAAGAACCGTAGGCAATCCAGTTCTTCTCAGTTCAAGAGCCAACATAAAGGGAAGAAGGATGCTAGGGATGGCGGTCAGTACATTGTTCTTGCAGGACCAAAGTGCTTTGGGTGTCAAGGCTTCAGTCACATGAAACAAGAGTGCCCCACATATCTCAAGACTATTGGGAAGAGCAAGGCACTTGCTGCTACATTGAGTGACACCAAGCCTGAGGATGATTCCGACAATGAGGATGACGGAATCCTAAATGCCTTCACTGCCACTGTCAATCCTACTGAGGGGATTATTGAAGATGTGGATGAAGAAAAGGACTTGGTGGATTTTAAGTTCGAGAAGATGGATGATCAAGATAATATCCATACAGCCTTTGAGAAACTGTACAAGCTTTCTGAAAAGCATGAGAAACTTTATAGGTTGGCCACCAAGAAGCTCAGTGATGTGGAACTTGATCATGAAGAGCTTTCCACAAAATTTGATGAAGCCAATCAGACTATTGGAGCACTGAGGTTTGAAAATAATTTCTTGGCTGAGAAGACCAAGAAGCTTGAAGCGGAGCTATTTCAAGTTAGAGCTCAATTGGAGAGGACTTCAAGTGCAAAACTTGATGAGATGCTTAATCTTCAGAAATCTGCTTCTGATCGAATCGGTTTAGAGTATGGTCTCTCCTCTTTTAATATTGCTTCTATTAGTACTACTGTTTTTGTTCCTTCTAGTAAAAATGTTGAAATTGAGAACAATGTTGTTAAAAATGAATTAGCTAGTGAGAACTTAGACAAGGGTAAATCTATCTTAGGAGCACCCCCTAAGCAAGATAAGAAAGAAGCTAAAAACCCTAGGGCTAAGAAGGCTAACTCTAAAAAGCCTAAACAGAAGAAGCAGCATCTCTATCATCACTGTGGAGCAGCCGGTCATACTCGACCTAATTGCAATAAGTGGTTAGCCACTCCACAGAGCAATGGCATAATCGCATCGGGAAACCAAAATCAGTTTCCATCCTCTCTTGCTCCTCTTGGAGATCTTCTAAAAGTCCTCATGTTCCTTTCGAACTTGAACGGTTTCAATTCTTGCCCCTCACCGCCGGATCAAGGGTTTGCTAGACGGAAAAGTTCTTCCAAGGTGTGGAAGGAAAAGGGCTCCAAGTGATTCTGTCACTTCTTCTCTCTCTCCCTTCTTGTTTTTGGTTGCATTACTTGTGTGTTTTGCTTTACTATTTTTGAGTCAGTCTAGTTTTATGCTTTTCTTTGTTTAGTATGTTTTTGTTTGTTTTCAGTTTTGTTTATTTTGTTTTTCAAATAAAAATTAAAAAAAATTGAAAAATCAGAAAAATACAAAAGCAGTGTGTGTTTTGTGTACATTGGTACTTGTATCATTTGTAGCTTAGATGAGCATCTCTATGCACAATTAAGCAAGTGAGCTTTGTGGCTCGTGTTTGTGATGAGTAAGATTAAGTTATCTTTTATGCTTAACACTCGTATCACTCTTTTTGACGAGAAGGACTAGAAAATCTTAAGAGAAAGGCATAAATGACCATCTCACCACTGTTGCCCGCCAATCATGAAATGACATTTGTATGCTTTGGCATAGCAAAAGTGCAATGTCAATGACATTTGCATACTTCGGCATAGTAAAATTGTGATGTTTAAAGTTTAACATAATTGGGTATTTCTTTTCTTTCTCTTATATGCCCATGTATGATATGCTTAACAAAAGAAAAATATGCAAAGAAAAATTAAAGCAAAAAGAAAAAAATATGCTTTTATATATGATTGCAAGCATGTCTTCTAGGAGATGTGGGAGTTATAAAATATACCTTGAAGGTGATAGTTCTCATCAAACAGTTATGATTGTGTGTGAGTTAAAGTGATTTTCTCATATTTCAAATCGTCATAACATGTAGACTCTTATACAATCTTGTGATTTTTTTCATACACGACACGCAATATTCTTTGTGTTGGAAAAATACATGTTTGTATCACATACAAAACATACGCAGTGGAAAATTAACGGATCTACTTCATTCGCAATTGATAACATGTACTATGTAAGTTTCAAAAATTAAGAAAAAGAAAGCGTACCTTGGTGTGGTGAAATTCAAAATCGAAAATCAGAAGTTCTTGGGAAGACTTTTAATCTTCACTCCAATTCCACTTGATGCCCAAGATGTGTGGTCTCTCAATCAGTTTCCAATGAGAGAATAAGAGAGTGTCTAACACTCACATACAAACCATTTCATTCCTTATGTGATCTTAATGAAAACCACTATAAAGATCTTATGAAAACCTTTATCTTTTCCTTATGAAAAAACACTTATGAAATTCTGTATGTTTCTCTCCTTATATACAACTGATTATCTAATTGGGTTACCCTTTTGGGCCATTCCAATTGGGCTCTAGTATGTGGCTTGGAGTGGGACCAAAATGGAACAAATAAGACTCTAGCTCCAATGGGCCTTGAGCTTTTCTGTCAACTCTTGACAAGTCCAAAGTTACCATTAATTATATTCAATACGACTATAAGAATATAATTGCACTCTAGGCCTTATTAATAAATTATATCCCAATACTTTATTATACATGCAACCCCTTCATTAAAATATTCGTAGTAATATAAAGTCATGAATGTAGACTGCTACTTTGAAAATTACTACATCTTAATCCTTGAGTACCCGGTTTAATCCTTTATGTTATTCATCATATATTTATGAAGTCCAATTTCATAAATATATACTTTAGTAACAACTTACCAAAGTGGTTGGGCCCAACTCTCTTGAATAATCAAACCCATTAAACTTATCTCAAGGGAATATTTTATGTCTCCGTTAAGAGATTATGAATTTCATCTTGAGAATATATGTTCCATCAACACTAAATGTGATTGCCCAACATACTGAGGTTTTGACTATGACTTATAGATCTCACTCTTGATATATCAAAGCAACCTACATCTCATGATCAGGTCCATTATTCTCTCAGGATTTAGAGTTGATGTAAATAGAAGTCGTGAGATTTATTATTCATTTGACAGTCGTTAGGAGAATAATAAATCTCACAAGCGGTCCAGTTCAATATGTCTTAACTCTTAAAACATATTAACATACCAACTAGAAGTCTCTACTTCCATGATCAAGACAAATTATCGTAGTTGATATGTTATAGTCTTCGCAGATGAAATGCCCAATTTCATCACCGACTACGAACTAAAATTCTGAGTTTACAAAGAACTTGTGATTTATATCTTCTGTGACTTTTCATATAAATCATATACTATGCATCTCATGGACTAAAATAATGTTCCATTAGTTCATTTATAGATAGTCTCATATAATTAAGCTATTTAATTATTTATAACATGCCAATAAATTGGATTTTAGGGCATAAACCCCAACACTTTTCTACTCTTGATACATGTGCAGGTATAATGTGATTTGTCCGTCACAAGAAATACATGTGTTAATGTATAATCACTAAACTGTCTCAACTTCTTTTTGTAATATAAAATTGGTTAGACTTGTTGTGTGTGTGTGTGTGTTTTGGGATCTATTGTTGGGGTTTATGCCCTAAAATCCAATTTATTGGCATGTCATAAATAATTAAATTGTTTAATTATATGAGACTATTTATCAATGAACTAATGAGACATTATCATAGTCCTTGAGATGCATTGTATGTGATTTATGTGAAAAGTCACAGAAGATATAAATCACAAGTTCTTTGTAAACTCAAAATTATAGTTCGTAGTCGGTGATGAAATTGGGCGTTTCATTTGCTAAGACTATAACATATTAACTAAGATGGTTTGTCTTGATCATGGAAATGGAGACTTCTAGTTGGTATGTTGATATGTTTTAAGAGTTAAGACATATTGAACTAGACCGCTGTGAGATTTATTATTCTCCTAATGACTATCAAATGAATAATAAAATCTCATGACTTCTATTTGCATGAACTCTTAATCCTGAGAGAATAATGGACCTGATCATGAGGTGTAGGTTTCTTTGATATATCAGGAGTGAGATCTAAAGTCACGATCAAAATCTCAGTATGTTGGGCAGCCACATTTAGTGTTGATGGAACATATATTCTCAAGATGGAATTCATAATCTTTTAACGGAGACATAAAATATTCCCTTGAGATAAGTTTAATGGGTTTGGTTATTCAGAGTTTAGGCCTAACCACTTTAGTAATGAGTTACTAAAGTATATATTTATGAAATTTGATTTCATAAATATATGATGAATAACTTATAGGATTAAACAGGACACTCAAGAATTAAGATGTAGTAATCTTCAAAGTGGCAGTCTACATTCATGACTTTGTAGTACTACGAATATTTTATGAAGGGGTTGCATGTATAAGAAAGTCTTGGGATACAATTTATTAATAAGGCCTAGAGTGCAATTATATTTATATAGTAGTATTAAATATAATTAATGGTAACTTTGGACTTGTCAAGAGTTGACAGAAAAAACCCAAGGCCCATTGGAGCTAGTGTCTTATTGGTCCCTTTTGGTCCCACTCCAAGCCACACACTAAAGCCCAATAGGCCAGCCCAATTAGATAATCAGTTAGTTATAAAGGGAGAAACATACAAAATTTTATTTTTAAGAGATACGTCATTGTGAAATGGTGTGTATGTGTGAGTTAAGGCACTCAATTATTCTCCCTTGGAAACTGATTGAGAGACCACACTTCTTGGGTGTAAAGTGGAATTGGAGTGAAGATTAAAAGTGTTCCCAAGTACTTATAATCTTTTGTTTTGAATTTCACCGCACCAAGGTATGCTATCTTGTTCTTAAATTCTGAAATTTATATAGTGCATGTTATCAATCATGAATGAAATAGATCTCTACGTTTTTAGACCCCTTAAAACACAACCAGATTAACTTCGTTAATTAGCCAAGTTATTACTTAGTCAAAATTCCAGATCTAGGTTAACACAATTATATAATCATATCAATGTAAAGTGCGGAATATAAAGAATACAAAGATATGATGACCCAGGAAACCAAACCGGTAAAAACTTAGGGAGGATTTAACCTAACTATCCTCAAGGTAAACCTGAATCCACTATGAAAGAATCAAAATTTTACAATAGCAACTTAGACCACTAACATCCTATTGCTACCTCATGTAGAAAACTTACTGACACGACCATGTGCAAGCTCCGAGACCACGGTCTCCTTCTTTCTTGGATTCTCCAGCAAGTACAAGCACTCCTGCTTGTGTATCTTTAAGCTTTTATTGCAGCAACTGAATGATCATCAAGCTCTCAATGAAATCTCCTTCTTGATAATCCTAAGCATGTGTGAAGACAACCACCTCTTAAATCTCACAAAAGATTCACACACACAGCAAATAGAGCCACCACAAAAATGTGGCTAGGGTTTCCCTTTTATACCTAGGGCAAAACATAAAACCCTACACGCCATATGGGCTTAGAGCTGAGTTGGAAATTCTACAGAAAAAAAATATTCTACCCGACTTTCGATCGGTCGAGTCTAATTCTCGATCGATCGAGCCAGTTAAAATTGCACACTCAATTCTGCAGTTAACTCGATTCCAACTTTACATAAAAGATCTATACTTTGAGCAAGTCTAAACAAGACTAACATCTGTTTTGAACATGGTTTGCCAACAATACAAATTAAAGTTCTAATACATTAGTTTTTAAGTACTTAGAACCTAACAAACTCCCCATTTGGCAATCCGTAACAAAACACAAACACAATGCTCAAAGTTACAAGTAAAAACCCTTTACAAAAATAATGCTCATTACAAAATAATCCAACCTAACTACTATCCATCAGTTGCAAGTGTAAACAGCAGCACGACTGAATCAACCTGTATATTTCCTGAAATACTCAACAAAAACATAAACGCATGTGTGAAAAATACAAGTAAACAAAAATAAATTCTTGACTTCACAAAACACAAAACAAAGACATATATCATGAATAACTCATAAGTATAAATCAATGAGCAGTGAAATAAGAAACATAGATAACAAAGTATCTCCCCCTAAGATAGATACATCAAAAAATTTTCTCCCCTTTTCAAAAACAATTTTAACTCCCCCTGAGCAAAACAAACAGGATTCCCACATTTCATCTAT
Organism: Notholithocarpus densiflorus; assembly: GCA_030021035.2. NCBI lineage: Eukaryota > Viridiplantae > Streptophyta > Magnoliopsida > Fagales > Fagaceae > Notholithocarpus > Notholithocarpus densiflorus. The sequence continues at coordinate 732,874 of JARYZH020000159.1, read as the reverse complement.
TTCTCCTCCTTTTTGTCATGTATTGACAAAGACAACCCATTCAGAAGGTTGATAGAAAACATACGCAACAGAGAATAAGAGAAAATAGAGAATTAGGGGAACACAAAACAATTCAACTCTATAGAAAATAGAGACAACTCCCCCTATGAACAACAAAAGTTAAAAACAAGCTTCTCCCCCTATAAAAATAGGAAACACAAAACAAGTGTTGGAAAAAACAGTTTTGGGGAAAATTTAGAAGGTGGGGAAAAGTAAAAAGACACAAACCTAGCCAAAAGAACTAAGTTGAGGATACACATGAAGAAAAATATTCTCTCTTTCAATAAATGCAAACTTGACATTATGTGACCCATAAACAGTTGCATGAGTAGAGAAAATATTTTCACATTGATTATCCATCATATCTGTTAAGAAAAATATTTTCTGCAGTTCACACATAAAAATAGCATATACTAAAAAGTACATAACTCAAAAATTAATCAATCAATTTTTAGATCAAGTTGAGTACCCAATTTAGCAAAGTGTATGCACATTATGTGTGAAAACAATGAGAGATATGACTGTAAAACTGCAAGATGGATACAAAAAAAATCAATACAATGCATGTGAATCCTAAACGTAAATGATGCAAAAAAAAAAAAATTTGATCAAAAACTTAGAAACTGAAAATTTTTCAATTTCGATCGATCGAGCATCGATCGAATACCAAAAACACAATTTGCATCAAAATCAAGGAACATATAATCTTGGATGGCCAAAACAAATTCACACACAATATCATGTACCAAGTTTAGCAAAGAGTAACTTGTGTAGTGTGTGCAACTAGCAAAATCTTGAGATACATGTGAGGTGATATGTGAATAGTAATCAAGCACAAATTCTACAAAATTCATCACATATAATTTGAAAGAGACTATCACCTAAAGAGTTACATCATATAACTCCCACATCTCCTAGAAAACAAGCTTGCAATCATGTATTGTACACACCAATTTTATTTGATCAGAAACTTATTAAAAATAGCCAGAATAATGTACACACCAATTTTATTTGATTGTAAAATTATTAAAGCCCAATAATGTGATGGAAATATGCATGTACGCAGCGGAAAATTAACGGATCTACTTCCTTCGCAATAGATAACATGTGCTATGTAAATTTCAGAATATATGAACAAGAGAGTGTACCTTGATGCGGTGAATTTCAAAACCAAAGATGAAGAGTACTTGAGAATACTTTTAATCTTCACTCCAATTCCACTTGATGCCCAAGATGTGTGGTCTCTCAATCAGTTATATGTGTATGTTCTAGAGAGAATGAAAGAGTGTCTAACACTCACATACATACCAATTCATGTTCATACTCAAATTCTGTATGTTTCTCTCTGTATAACTGATTATCTAATTGGGTCAGCCTTTTGGGTAAAGCCCAATAATGTGATGGAAATATGCATGTACGCAGCGGAAAATTAATGGATCTACTTCCTTCGCAATAGATAACATGTGCTATGTAAATTTCAGAATATATGAACAAGAGAGTGTACCTCGATGCGGTGAATTTCAAAACCAAAGATGAAGAGTACTTGAGAATACTTTTAATCTTCACTCCAATTCCACTTGATGCCCAAGATGTGTGGTCTCTCAATCAGTTATATGTGTATGTTCTAGAGAGAATGAAAGAGTGTCTAACACTCACATACATACCAATTCATGTTCATACTCAAATTCTGTATGTTTTTCTCTGTATAACTGATTATCTAATTGGGTCAGCCTTTTGGGCCTTTCCAATTGGGCTTTAGTGTGTGGCTTGGAGTGGGACCAAAAGGCAACAAATAAGACTCTAGCTCCAATGAGCCTTGGGCTTTTCTGTCAACTCTTGACAAGTCCAAAATTATCATTAATTATATTTAATACTACTATATAAATATAATTGCACTCTAGGCCTTATTAATAAATTATATCCCAAGACTTTATTGTACATGCAGCCCCTTCATAAAATATTTGTAGTAATACAAAGTCATTAATGAAGACTGCCACTTTGTAGATTACTACATCTTAATCCTTGAGTACCTGGTTTAATTCTTCTAAGTTATTCACCATATATTTATGAAATCCAATTTCATAAATATATACTTTAGTCTTACTAAAGTGGTTAGCCCTAACTCTCTGAATAACAAACCCATTAAACTTATCTCAAGGGAATATTTTGTATCTCCGTTAAGAGACTATGAATTCCATCTTGAGAATATATGTTCCATCAACAGTAAATGTGGTTGCCCAACATACTGAGATTTTGATCATTACTTTAGATCTCACTCTTGATATATCAAAGCAACCTACATTTCATGATCAGGTCCATTATTCTCAGGATTAAGAGTTCATGTGAATAGAAGTCGTGAGATTTATTATTCAATTGACAGTTATTAGGAGAATAATAAATCTCACAGCAGTCTAGTTCAATATGTCTTAACTCTTAAAACATATCAACATATCAACTAGAAGTCTCTACTTCCATGATCAAGACAAATCATCATAGTTAATATGTTATAGTCTTCACAGATGAAACGCCCAATCTCATCACCGACTACGAACTACAATTCTAAATTTACAAAGAACTTGTGATTTATATCTTCTGTGACTTTTCACATAAATCACATACTATGCATCTCATGAACTATATGATAATGTCCGAATATTCATGTTACCATTATTTTAGATAATAATAAAACAACTTTATTAAACACAATATTAAGTCATACATAATGTCATACATAATATCATACATAACATCATACAATAGGATTTAAGGGCACTAATACCAACATAATGTACATATCAATTTTAGCATTTAATTCGAGGCTACACCTTATGTTCTTTTTGCGCATGTGCTACACTTTTTCGAGCACAAAATCTTACGATATGCACTAAGGTGTTCATGATTGGCTAGTAAACAATGGTGAGATGGTTATTTATGCCTTTCTCAAAAAGTTCAAGTCCGATAATCAAAGACATGTGACTTCAAGATCAAGATCAAGTGATCAAAAACTATAAATATCTTCCCTCACAACATGCACTACAAAGCTCAAACTAGTAAAGTGCAATAAAATAAGCTCATCCAAGCTAAACAAGGTACATAAACATGTTATGTAAAGATAAAATAGCCAATCCTTGATTATAAATGTCACGCCCCAAACCCCAAAGGGTCCAAAGCATGAGAAATACGTCTCAAAGTACCTGTAAATTTTTCCTTTTCAACAATCCAATTCACAAAAATCATATCAAGTACCAACATAAAAAATTATCATAATAATTCCATTGAATATACTCTTAAAGTAAGTCAGAGCTCTAAGCATTAATTACAATGACCAATGGCTACAAAAGAATAGAGGTTTGAATAAATAATTACATATCAACAGCTTGCCCCATTAGTGGGAATAAGGTCATAACCACTATAATATACAAAAGAATGAGTCAAGCCTATTCTAAGATGTACCACATCTAATATCTCCATTTCAAAAGTTCAACCTCCATCAGTAGTTAGTCTAACTACTATAGCCACCATAAAAGCTGTCTCAAAAGATTGTTGCCTACTTTAAAAAGTTTATAAAATAATGGGATGAGACAGAGCCCAGTAAGTAGCATATTTAATGGGAGTGGGGGAAATGCAAGTTTCATCTTCAATAATAATAATCTAACAAGAATGATCTAATAATGAAACACAAAGTTTCTCAAAGTAAATACCTTGAAACTATATACTATAATCTGTGAGCATCAACAATATAATTTCCAATGCCATAATATCTAACATAAGATAAATTATCACAATATACCACACTACCACATAGACCGGTCAGGGGATCCACCCATTCACAACTGGCATGATATTGTCCTCTCTGGTATGCAGACTCTTGGCCCCATGGATAGCAGCCTCACCCATACCCTCAAGGTTTTTCTCTCTCCCCATGGGCAGCAGAGAGAGCGCGTCAAATAGGACCTCTCTTGCATGTGGTCTCTTGGCCCCATGGGCAGCAGCCTCACCCACACATAATCAAGGAACCCCTTCCCCCCATGGACAGCAGGGAAGAACGCGTCATCCAAAGTGAAAGGGCACTGACCTGGATTTGATTCCATTGTCACAAAGACTACGGAAACCAAATCGGGTGATCACCGGAAAATCACACATGGCATGGTGTCAAAACCACATAAAGGTCACAGGTATACATTTCTTTTCAAATACATAGTTTATAACCAGGTAGTTTCAGAAAAACCTTAAATAATCTAACTTCTACAAAGTTTGTAAAGTTTTCAACTTCATTCTTGTCTAGAGATTTTCTATCAATTTCTCAAAAAATGCAAAACAAGATAAGCATATTTAAATTTTCTAATATACCATAATATCTATGATTTCCTTATCAAAGATTAAATAAAAGATGCTCATTTTTCCATATCAACAATTCATATATTTCCCCAAATGCAATACCAAATATGATGCATTTTTCATATATAATAATATATAATAGGGTCACAACACAATACTTTAAGAAAACATATATCCATATATAATTTTCCAAACTATGTTTGACCCAAAAACAACATTTATTAAACATGGTTATTTTCCAAAAATCCCATTAAAAAGCTACTTACCTCGCAACTGCAAAATCCTAATTCTCCAAGCTCCAAGGAGATTAGCTAGAACCTAAACAATATTAAGTAAACCTATCACAATAAGTATTGAGCTTGAAATTGCATCTAGCCACAATTTAGGAATTGCCAAATAATCACTTAATTAGGCAAGCCTAGTATTTAACCTCATCAATAATAATATATTCCATTTCTATAATTTCTCAACAAATTGATTCACAAGGCATAAACTCCAATTTATAAAGTTAACCCATTTAATATCATCTCTAACATTATGACTAGCTTTCATAAAATTTACACTACATCATTAAGAGACCTATGAAAGCAAAATCAATATATCCTCCAAGATAAGAAATTTAGAACTTCAACTAACTCCAAATAAACCCAATGGCAATGGAAAATTAAATTTACCAACCATCACATGTTATAACTTAAAACCCCTAAATTTTTCCACCATTCATAAACCTTAAGTAGTCATCAATAGCACAAAATATATATCCACTCATCAAATAATTCCACCAATACAAAACCCATACACAAAAACACATAAATCACATGCCAATGCTCATAAATCACATGCCAATGCTCATAAATCACATGGGTATCATTATTAAAGCTTAGATAAAAATAACCTCAAGAAAAAGTGCAAAACCCACCAAAAAGATGAGAAAATTTTACCTAAAAAAAAAGGATGTGAAGGTGTTTATGGGTTCCCAAGAATTTTTCAGTGATCTTGCCGGAAAAATGATGGTGGAAATGGTGATGGTGGTGGTGTGGAAGTGTCGGTGGAGAGGATGAGAGTAGAGAGTGTTCTACCAAAAATGAAAGAGAAGAAAAAGAAAGAAAAGAGAAGTAGGGAGTGAGCCGGCCAATGAAGATAAGATAGAGTGATTGTGAGGTGGGTAGTGGGGTTAGATGGGGCTTGGCACGTGGGAAACCAAAAACAAATATCTGATCTTGACCTTTTATTTATTTTTTATTTATTTATATATATATATATATATATATATAAAAGCTGACTGGGACGTTACAATCTTCCCCTCTTATAAAAATTTCGTCCTCGAAATTTTACATACCTTGATCTTGAAAAAGGCTTGGATATCTTGACAACATATCCTCCTCACGTGCCCAAGATGCCTCTTTCACTGAATGATTCTTACAAAGCACCTTTACCCAAGGTATTGTTCTATTGCGTAACACTTGCTCCTTACGATCCAAAATCTCTACCGGAACTTCTTCGTATGATAAATCATCTCTGATCTGAAGAGGCTCATAGCTCAAAACATGTGAAGGGTCAGGAATGTATTTCCTCAACATAGACTCATGGAAAAGATTACGAATTCCTAACAGGGCCGGTGGTAGGGAAATTCTATATGCAACCTCGCCCACTCTCTCTAAGACCTCAAAATGCCCTACAAACCTAGGGCTTAACTTACCCTTTTTGCCAAATCTCATTACCCATTTCATAGGTGCAACCCGTAGGAAAACTTTATCTCCAATTTCAAGTTCCAAAGCCTTCCTTTTAATGTCAAAATAGCTCTTTTGTCTACTTTGGGCTGCTCGTAGTCGATCACGGATCATATTTACCTTTTCACAAGTCCTCTGAATAATCTCTGGCCCCAAGATTTTTCGTTCTCCAACCTCATCCCAAAAAATTGGAGATCTACACTTTCTCCCATATAAAGCCTCATAAGGTGCTGCTTCAATACTTGAATAGTAACTATTATTGTAAGCAAACTCCACCAAAGGTAAGTGACTAGCCCAACTCCCTTTAAGATCCAAAGAACATGCTCTCAACATATCTTCTAGAGTTTGAATAGTCCTTTCAGACTATCCATCTGTCTGAGGGTGGAAGTAAACCTTGGATCTCTATCTGAAACAATAGTAGCAGGTACTCCGTGAAGTCTCACAATCTCATCAACATAGAGTTGAGCTAACTGATCAAGGGAGTAGTTCATCCGAATAGGGAGAAAATGAGCTGTTTTTGTCATTCTATCAACAATCACCCAAATAGCATCATGACCCTTAGGAGATCTCGGCAATCCTGAAACAAAATCCATAGTGATTTTCTCCCACTTCCATTGGGGAATAGGAAGTGGTTGCAACAAACCTGAGGGTCGTTGGTGCAACACTTTAACTTGCTAACAAGTCAAACATTGCTTTACAAAGTGAGCAATCTCCCTTTTCATATTATTTCACCAAAAGGTTTCACGAAGATCACAGTACATCTTTGTACTACCTGGATGTATTGTATATGGGGAATAGTGAGCCTCCTTTAGAATCTCCTTTTTAATCAATGGATCATTTGGCACACAAAGTCTACTCCCAAATCTCAAAGCACCATCCTCAGAGATAGAAAATTTAGATTTCTTTCCACTACGCACCTTATCCATGATTTTCTTTAAATGTGGGTCATCGGCCTGTGACAATTTAATTATTTCCACCAAAGTTGGTTGAACACTCAAACTAGCCAGGTAGGCCTCAGAATGGCCCATAACAACCTCAATCTCCATTCTTTCAAGATCCCGAATAATTTCCTTTTGAGTGGTTAGCAAAGCAGTTGAAAAACTAGAAGACTTTCTACTAAGAGCATCAGCTACAATATTAGCCTTACCAGGATGATAGTTAATAGAGCAATCATAATCCTTAACCAATTCCAACCATCTCTGTTGCCTCATATTTAACTCCTTCTGGGTAAAGAAATACTTTAAACTTTTATGATCAGTGAAAATCTCGCATCTTTCCCCATACAGATAATGTCTCCAAATTTTCAAAGCAAAAACAACTGTAGCCAACTCCAAGTCATGAGTGGGGTAATTTTTCTCATAATTTTTCAACTAACGAGAGGCATATGCCACAACCTTCCCATTTTGCATCAACACACAACCAAGTCCCTTATGAGAAGCATCACTATAAATAACAAAACCCCTTGTACCTGAAGGGATAGTTAACACTGGAGCTATGACCAATCTCCGCTTTAGCTCTTGGAAGCTTTTCTCACATTCTTCCTTCCACTCGAATTTAACATTCTTCCTAGTTAATTGTGTCAAAGGAGTTGCAATGTGGGAAAATCCCTCTACAAATCTTCTATAGTAACCAGCAAGGCCCAAGAAACTTCTAACTTCACTCACATTTGTAGGCCTATCCCAATTAACCACCGCTTCTATCTTATTAGGATCCACTGTAATTCCATCCTTAGATATCACATAAACGAAGAACACTACTTGATTCAATCAAAATTCACACTTCTTTAGCTTAGCATACAACTTCCTTTCTCTTAGAATCTGTAAAACAATTCTCAAGTGTTCTTCATGCTATTCTTGACTCTTAGAATAAATCAAAATATCATCAATGAACACAATGACAAATCGATCCAAATACTCATGAAATACCCTATTCATCAAATCCATAAAAGCAGTAGAGGCATTAGTTAATCCAAACGGCATCACCAAAAATTCATAATGACCATATCTAGTTCGAAAGGCCATCTTTGGTGTATCCTCACCCTTAATCTTCAACTGGTGGTAACCAGAATGAAGATCAATCTTAGAAAAGACTTGTGCTCCTTGCAACTGATCAAATAGGTCATCAATACGAGGCAAAGGATACTTATTCTTTATGGTGACTCTACTAAGCTCACGGTAATCAATACATAACCTCATAGACCCATCCTTTTTCTTGACAAATTGATGGAAAAACACATGTTTGTATCGCATACAAAACATACGCAGCGGAAAATTAACGGATCTACTTCATTCGCAAATGATAACATGTACTATGTAAGTTTCAGAATTTAAGATCAAGAAAGCGTACCTTGGTGTGGTGAAATTCAAAACCAAAGATCAGAAGAACTTGGGAACACTTTTAATCTTCACTCCAATTCCACTTGATGCCCAAGATGTGTGGCCTCTCAATTAGTTTCTAAGGAGAGAATAAGTGAGTGTCCAACACTCACATACAAACCATTTCATTCCTTATGTGATCTTAATGAAAAACCACTATGAAAGTCTTATGAAAACCTTCATCTTTTTCTTATAAAAAAACACTTATGAAATTCTGTATGTTTCTCTCCTTATATACAATTGATTATCTAATTGGGTTACCCTTTTGGGCCATTCCAATTGGGCTCTAGTATGTGGCTTGGAGTGGGACCAAAAGGGAACAAATAAAACTCTAGCTCCAATGGGTCTTGGGCTTTTCTGTCAACTCTTGACAAATCCAAAGTTACCATTAAATATATTCAATACCACTATAAGAATATAATTGCACTCTAGGCCTTATTAATAAATTATATCCCAAGACTTTATTATACATGCAACCTATTCATTAAAATATTCGTAGTAATACAAAATCATGAATGTAGACTGCCACTTTGAAGATTACTACATCTTAATACTTGAGTACTTAGTTTAATCATTTACGTTATTCATCATATATTTATGAAATCCAATTTCACAAATATATACTTTAGTAACTCCTTATTAAAGTGGTTGGGCCCAGCACTCTGAATAACTAAACTCATTAAACTTATCTCAAGAGAATATTTTATATCTCCATTAAGAGATTATGAATTCTATCTTGAGAGTATATGTTCCATCAACATTAAATGCGGCTGCCCAACACACTGAGATTTTGACCGTAACTAATAGATCTCACTCCTGATATATCAAAGCAACCTACATCTCATGATCATGTACATTATTCTCTCAGGATTTAGAGTTGATGTAAATAGAAGACGTGAGATTTATTATTCATCTGATAGTCGTTAGGAGAATAATAAATCTCACAGTGGTCCAGTTCAATATGTCTTAACTCTTAAAACACATCAACATATCAACTAGAAGTCTCCATTTCCATGATCATGACAAATAATCTTAGTCGATATGTTATAGTATTCGCAGATGAAATGCCCAATTTCATCACCGACTATGAACTAAAATTCTGAAATTACAAAGAACTTGTGATTTATATCTTCTGTGACGTTTCACATAAATCACAAACTATGCATCTCATGGACTAAGATAATATCCCATTAGTTCATTTATAGATAGTCTCTCATAATTAAACAATTTAATTATTTATGACATGCCAATAAATTGGATTTTAGGGCACAAACCCTAACAATCTCCCACTTGCCCTCAAAGACAATTTACCATATATCCGACACTTATCTCCCTTTAGAGTAATTCATAGTCACTCTTAAGGAAAGGTTTGGAAACAAGTTTCAGCTAGATTTATTGCATAAATTATCTTTTCTACTACTACTTCTTAAGTACTCAAATCTCTCTAATGAGATAATACTTACGCTTAATGTGTACCTTCACCACCTAGGATGAACACATATTTTGAAGTCCAACTTCATGAATCACAATCAAACTACAAGTCAGTATTTGTACATCCAGTAATCATCAAAACTTCGCTTTTGTGGACAAGCATATAATCCCTCATTGTCTTAAAGATATATGATATTAGGAACTATCTTAATATGCTCTTCCTTTTATATGTCTAAGGACTATAGTCTTTTATAAAGGAACTTCAAACTTAAAAGGAAAGAATCTTTTCTTGAAGTATTACATGCTATACTTGGCTAGAATCTAATCTATTTAAGCAGTTTGAGATAGACCCAACATCCTAATTTCTGAATTTTAACAAAGTTTAATTCTTAGGATGTGACTAGTCTTTCCCAAGTACTTTATATCAAACTGGACTAGACAACAAAACCTCTATTGATGACTATAACTTTACATCATTCTAAATGATTAGAATGTCATTAACATACATTAAGAGATTTATTATTCTATATAGCTTTACACACCTAAGGCCTTTTAATACTTGATCAAAATCAAACAATTTGATTGCTTGATCAAAGATGATATTTTATGATTCATATGCTTGCTTTAGTCCATAAATGGAATTTAAGCAACTTACATACTAATCATTATTGGTTCTTTGCTATGTACAAGTCTAGGTACATCATATAGATGTCTTCCTCAAGATTTGCTACTAAAAGAAACTTTCTTGATATCCATTGCCATATTTCATCCAAACGAAATATAATGGATAAGAGAATCTAGATAGTGTCAAACTTGACTATTAATGAAAAAATCTTTTCATAATCGAACCATTTCTTTCTGAATAAATCTTTTCGACACTAGTCTTGACTTTGAAGGTTTGCATCTTCAAATTTATCAATCTCATTTTTCTTGTAGACCTATTTGAAAACAGTAGGCTTAATGCCATTAGGCGCCTCTACAAGTTCTAGACTTTAAATAGAATCTAATTCTATTCACATAACATTGATCCAGTAATCCATATTCATATCATCTATTGCTTTTACGTAGGACTGAGAATCAAATTTATATCCTTGTGGAATGACTTCAAAAGTCTATCCCAAAAGTATGAATTTATTTGGTAATTTTCAATCCTCCCACTACGATATTGTACCGATGTACTAGCTATATATCTAGAATAATGCCTTGTGGTGTATCTAAATACAACCATCTCATTTCTAAATGTATTTTATAGTTGTCTTACAACAAATTCTGACAATTTTCTTCTAGAATATTCTACGTTTTGCTTTAAGATTATTCACACAGTCATCATCAAGAACTTTGTATTTGTACTTTACAAACATCTTGTCTTCTTTATGACTACCAAAATAATCTTATGCAATTCCTTTTTGGATACCCATCATAAACACACATTTCTCTACCTTTTGATTTCAATTTGTCAGACTTCCTTTCTAACATAAGTGTTGGACATCTCCAAAAGTGGAAGTATTATATACTAGGTTTTCACCCAATCCACAATTTGATAAATGTCATAGGAACAAACTTTTCAAATCAATTTTAGAAAATGTATAGTAATTATTAGAGTATATCTCCAAAAGAAATAAACAAATGGAAATACTTATCATGTACTTTACTATTTCTAAAAGAGTCTTATTCCTCCTTTATGTATGCTATGACTTAAAGAAGTCATTAATACTATATTCCTTTACAATAAAGGAGTCCTAGATCATATTATCCTCTAAATAGAATTCATAGATTGGGAATATAACAAAATAATGGTTCTAAAAGCCCATCTTTCACCAATCTTAAATACCATTTAGATTAATAAGATCTATAGACATAAGTGCCAAAACATACAAAACCAAAGGATGGAAACTTTCTCTTTAAAAAAATAAAACATGTAAATTTCCAACTAGAAGACAATCATGAACAATGCTTAGTTTTACCAAAATGGAAACACTTTCCTTTTTGTCATACTTTTGAGTCTAATTTCCTTTTGGCAACTACTAGGGCAACTTGCTTGTCCTATCTGTTTGGTATTATAATTCCTCTTCTTACCACCCTTACCTTTCGGTTTAGGCTAAGAATTTGAATTAAATCATATTGATCATAGCCTTAGCTTTTAGGATGTCTTCCGTTGCGTAGAACTCACTCATCAATTCAGATAATATAAAAAGAATTTATTTTCAAAACAATCTAAATTGATCAAATGATTCTAACAAGGACTTGTGGATCATATCCAAATGAGATTAACATTTAATCTCTACATCCAAGAATTCCAATTCATTTTAAAATTAAAATTTTTTCATAAAATGATATAGAATTGGAACTCCTTAAGCCTTTCTTAGCACTCAATATGATTCATACCAAACATCTCATTTAAACTTAATATAAAGTCTAAGTCTTGTACTAACTCTTGCATCTCATGCTATAGCACAATTGAGATAGAAGCCAATGAAACATGTTAGCATTTCAATGGAGACTATGATCACATCATAAGCTATCTTCCATCAATGCATCATGCATAGGAAATTCTGACAATGCTGAATCGAAAAATAAATATGTACTTCAGCTCCTTTAAGCACCATGTCCAATATTATTTCTTAGTTAATGTGATTCAATTAAAATAGTAGCTAGAGAACAAAATTATGACAACTTTATTTTGAGACTATGAACATAATTACAGGGATATTATATTTTGCATTCATAACCATATAGTATGGAACCCGAAAAACATACTATACTAGGTGCAACGACAACCTAATCCTGCAATTAATATTCCTCGAAAGCGAGGTCATACCAATCACTATGATTAGGCGAGAATTATTCTCATTATTAATGCTATCATGGTAACTCTTACCAAACAAAAATAATTTGCCGCTTTTCTTTTAGCCTCTAAGTAATAATGACATAGCTCCGAAGGGAGGTTAACATTACACTTAGTCTAGTATACACCATTGCCTAGAATCAATGTGAGTCACCAAGTAACTCCGCGGAAGCGTGGTCGTTCTTAATGTAAAAACACACTTCATCCATCATTAAGAAGTTTAATCTGTAGTACCATGAATTAAACACCCTCCGGAGGGAGCAAGGCATATACGCCAAGGCGAGGTGCCTAATCACACTACTATAAACCGGCAATGGAGGCCGTGAGAATCAACCCTTGAATCTCTCTCCCACTAGAAATTTTAAAACAAGTGGATTGTCATGAAATCATTGTGATCTAATTACAATTTTAACCCTACACATCAAATGTGTTTAATTGTTTAAATTCAATGTGATGTTACTAAGTCACGTCACAATAGCGTAACGAACATTCGCGCAATCACAAAGAAGTTTAATCTTGTAATCCGTGAAGTAAATACCCTCAACATGGAATGCAAGACTCGAAGTCAAATCAAGGTACCTACTTATATTACAATAAACTTAACAAAAGGGTGATTTCAACACTCTCACTCATTATTTGGGTTTTTCTTTAAATAATTGTGATCCCATCACAACTAATAACCTTGCACTTGATGAAGACTCTAATCTTATTAGAATCACTAACTAAAATGGAAGCCCTAAACTATTTAGGATTCCTTAAACACTAATGAATAAAAAATTAGTTATATAGAACTCTATCCTTAATTTACTAAATAAAAGATTCTAATCTCATTAGAAACTATATATACCTTTTAATTAGAATTTTAATCTCATTAAAAAACCTCTAATTAAAATAAATTAAGGACTTTTAATCATAAAACAATTTAGGATTAAGAGTTCTATTTAACTAACATCTTTGATCTCATTAGGTCTTTTAGTTAGAACCATGTGTAATCACATCACACATTGCCTTACACCTTATACATTTGAAAAAATTTAGAAAATATTCAAAATTCCCTTCAAATGCATTTTCGCGAGAATCTCGCGACTAAGCTTTTCCCGCGAAAAATAGTGAAAACACAAAATTCAGACAGAAACTTTTGCTACTGTCTTGCGGGTATCTCGCGACTAAGCGCTTCCCGCGAAAACGAGTTAAGCAAAAAATTGAAAACACAAAAAATTAGACAGAAACTTTCGCTACTGTATCGCGATTATTTTGCGAGTAAAACTTACCCGCGAAAAGTTTTTTTCTTCAGAATCACTTTTCGCGAGTAACTTCGCAGGAAGCTAACCCGCGAAAAACCCGTGTTTTCAGTTTTTCCAGAGCAATTGCGAACAGTTTTCAACGATTTTTTTTATGAACAAACAACTACCATATGAACATAATAGACAGAATTTGATGTCAAAACTGAATTCCATTGATGTTATAGCCTTAAACTTCAATTCAACATACTTGAATTCAGATTTAAACAACATCATAACATCAAAATCAATTTTCATCAAACCATAGTTTCAACAACCATGCAAAAAATTAAATACATATATAATCTTCTAACATCATGAAATTATTATCTCTAATTCCAAAACTCAAAAAACATGTTATACAGATTCGAAATTGAAGACCGCTCTGATACCATTTGATGGAAAAACACATGTTTGTATCGCATACAAAACATACGCAGCGGAAAATTAACAGATCTACTTCATTCGCAATTGATAACATGTACTATGTAAGTTTCAGAATTTAAGATCAAGAAAGCGTACATTGGTGTGGTGAAATTCAAAACCAAAGATCAGAAGAACTTGGGAACACTTTTAATCTTCACTCCAATTCCACTTGATGCCCAAGATGTGTGGTCTCTCAATTAGTTTCTAAGGAGAGAATAAATGAGTGTCTAACACTCACATACAAACCATTTCATTCCTTATGTGATCTTAATGAAAAACCACTATGAAAGTCTTATGAAAACCTTCATCTTTTTCTTATGAAAAAACACTTATGAAATTCTGTATGTTTCTCTCCTTATATACAACTGATTATCTAATTAGGCTAGCCTTTTGGGCCATTCTAATTGGGCTCTAGTATGTGGCTTGGAGTGGGACCAAAAGGGAACAAATAAGACTCTAGCTCTAATGGGCCTTGGGCTTTTCTGTCAACTCTTGACAAGTCCAAAGTTACCATTAATTATATTCAATACCACTATAAGAATATAATTGCATTCTAGGTCTTATTAATAAATTATATCCCAAGACTTTATTATACATGCAACCCCTTCATTAAAATATTCATAGTAATACAAAGTCATGAATGTAGACTGCCACTTTGAAGATTACTACATCTTAATCCTTGATTACCCGGTTTAATCCTTTACGTTATTCATCATATATTTATGAAATCCAATTTCACAAATATATACTTTAGTAACTCCTTACTAAAGTGGTTTGGCCCAACACTCTGAATAACCAAACCCATTAAACTTATCTCAAGGGAATATTTTATATCTCCGTTAAGAGATTATGAATTCCATTTTGAGAATATATGTTCCATCAACATTAAATGCGGCTGCCCAACATACTGAGGTTTTGACCGTAACTAATAAATCTCTCAGGATTTAGAGTTGATGTAAATAGAAGTCGTGAGATTTATTATTCATCTGACAGTCATTAGGAGAATAATAAATCTCACAGCGGTCCAGTTCAATATGTTTTAACTCTTAAAACACATTAACATATCAACTAGAAGTCTCCACTTCCATGATCAAGACAAATCATCTTAGTTGATATGTTATAGTCTTCGCAGATGAAATGCCCAATTTCATCACCGACTACGAACTAAAATTCTGAGTTTACAAAGAATTTATGGTTTATATCTTCTGTGACTTTTCACATAAATCACATACTATGCATCTCATGGACTAAGATAATATCTCATTAGTTAATTTATAGATAGTCTCTCATAATTAAACAATTTAATTATTTATGACATGCCAATAAATTGGATTTTAGGGCACAAACCCTAACACAAATAAAACTGGAGCTCCCCAAGGCGAGGCACTAGGGCGAATAAACCCTTTGTCTAGCAGTTCTACCAATTGCTCTTTAAGTTCTTTCAACTCTGTGGGTGCCATTCTATATGGTGCCTTAGAAATAGATGCAGTGCCAGGAAGGAGATCAATAGAGAACTCAATCTCACGATCCGGGGGCAACCCAGGTAGATCATCAGGAAAAACATCCGAAAATTCCCTCACAATGGGAATGTCTCCTATCTCCAATTCTCCACTTTGTAAATCCACTACACTAGTAAGGAATCCATGGCATCCCTTTCTAAGCAAGTGGTTTGCTTGTATGCATGATATCACACGAGGCATAAAAGGCAAACATGAAGCCTTAAATAGAAATTCTAATTCACCTGGAGGTCTAAACACCACCTCTTTCTCAAAACAATGCACACTAGCATGGTAAGAAGCCAACCAATCCATGCCCAAAATGACATCAAAATCATGCATATCTAATAACACCAAATCAGCCAATAACTCTCTACCCTTAATACAAATAATACAAGACTTAAGCACAAGATTAGTCATTAAAGTATCACCAACAGGGGTAGAAACTAATAACTCAAAATCAAGTAGTTCGGGGCTCTTGTCATGATTTTTAGCAAATGCACAAGAAACAAAAGAATGCGTAGAACCAGGATCAAAAAGAACTTTAGCATGTGCAGAGAACAAAGGAAGTATACCTGCCACCACTGTATCCATGGCCTGAGCATCTTGAGTAGTCAAGGCATACACTCTACCTTGCATCTTCTTCCCATTGTCATTACCCTTTGCAACTTGAGATGAGGAAGAGGAACCCGAGCCCTTAGAACTTGGGCAATCTCTAGCAAAGTGTCTGGGTTGCTTACAAACAAAAACAAACCTTGACCTCGTCACAATTTTGTCCATCATGAAGTTTACCACAACGAGAGCAAGACTTCTTATCACCAGACTGAGGATAGGCACTCTTGTTATGCCTAAAAGATTGTTCTCTATTACCTGAGTTTTTAAAGAATCCTTTCTTATGCCCTTGACCCTTACCATGTTGAGAATTAAAGGGCCCTTGATTCTTTTCACTCTCCTTGGAACTGGGGTTGTACTTAAAGTTTTCTTCAAGACTCATTGCCCGCTTCACAGCCTCAGTAAAAGTGTCTACTCCAGAGGCTATAATGAGAGGGCGAATCCTACCATTAAGGCCTTCCCGAAACTTTTTCACTTTCTTAGACTCATCCGGAATCAAGTAAGGAGCAAAGCGAGAGAGCTCAACAAACTTAGCGGCATACTCCTCCACTGTCAAAGCCCCCTGAACCAAATCAGAAAATTCTCTTGCCTTACGGTCCCTCACTACATCGGGGAAGTATGTCCTATTAAATACTTCCTTAAACTTCACCCAAGTAATGGGAGTGTCCCTTCCCAACTCTATCCCCAACAATTGTTCAGTGCTTGACCACCATCTTTCAGCAGGACCCTGAAGAGCATAAGTGGCATACATCACCTTCTCATCATCAGTGCATTTAAGGGCTCTCAGTAATTTTTCCATCTTTAGCAGCCAGTTTTCTGCTGCCATAGGATCAAACTCCCCATCAAAAGTTGGAGGGTTTTGCTTATGGAACTCTCCAAAAGTGCAACCCTCCCTCCTACGCTCACCACCCTGGACTGCTCTAGCAATCCTAGCATAAATCCTATCTGCCATTGCCACCTCATCAATCTCGCCACCATCAGGAGTGACAGATCTCTCACGCTCTTGGCATTGCCTATGGCCATGCTCTGGAGCTGTAACCTCATCCACATGCCTTACTTTACGTGTTTTCTTTTTAGGAGGCATAATGTACCAAGGTACTTATACCTATACCCAAGAAACAAGCAAGTAAATCACAAGGCAATATAGAAGGTTAACATAGAAAAGATAGATAAGGAAAAAGGAATAGCAGGTGGAAGCTGAAATAAAGGTACAAAATAAAGAATTCATCAAATCCCTAATGCTCTGACTTAAATCAAAATCAATTTCTATTTTCAAAGTCTACAGAATCATAACCTAAGCTCTGATACCATAACTGTCACGCCCCAAACCCCAAAGGGTCCAAAGCATGAGAAATACGTCTCAAAGTACCGGTAGATTTTTCCTTTTCAACAATCCAATTCACAAAAATCATATCAAGTACCAATATCAAGAATTATCATAATAATTCTATTGAATATATTCTCAAAGTAAGTTAGAGCTCTAAGCATTAATTACAATGACCAATGGCTACAAAAGAATAGAGGTCTGAACAAATAATTACATATCAACAGCTTGCCCCATTAGTGGGAATAAGGTGACAACCATTATAATATACAAAAGAATGAGTCAAGCCTATTCTAAGATGTACCACATCTAATATCTCCATTTCAAAAGTTTAGCCTCCATCAGTAGTTAGTCTAACTACTATTAGCCACCAAAAAGCTGTCTCAAAAGATTGTTGCTTACTCTGAAAAGTTTATAAAATAATGGGATGAGACAGAGCCCAGTAAGTAGCATATTTAATGGGGGTGGGGGAAATGCAAGTTTCATCTTCAATAATAATAATCTGACAAGAATGATCTAATAATGAAACACAAAGTTTCTCAAAGTAAATACCTTGAAACTATATACTATAATCTGTGAGCATTAACAATATAATTTCCAATGCCATAATATCTAACATAAGATAAATTATCACAATATACCACACTACCACATAGACCGGTCAGGGGATCCACCCATTCACAATTGAGATTATATTGTCCTCTCTGGTATGCAGACTCTTAGCCCCATGGACAGCAGCCTCACCCATACCCTCAAGGTTTTTCTCTCCCCCCCCCCCCATGGGCAGTAGAGAGAGCGCATCAAATAGGACATCTCTTGCATGTGGTCTCTTGGTCCCATGGGCAGCAGCCTCACCCACACACAATCAAGGAACCTCTTCCCCTCATGGATAGAAGGGAAGAATGTGTCATCCAAAATGAAAGGGCACTGACCTGGATTTGATTCTATTGTCACAAAAACTACGGAAACCAAATTGGGTGATCACTGAGAAATCACACATGGCGTGGTGTCAAAACTACATAAAAGCATCCGTAGCAGTTGGTGTAAAAATTATGCCATTTTACCACATCAAATGCCTACTTTATTATTTTACCACATCATTTTGCAACATCTCATTTATCAGATGTTTTATAATTCAATTCTATACATTAAAATAATATTTACTACACATTAAAATAATATATTATCCCCTCCCCCATTATCATCAACAACAGTAACATCAACAACAACCCATACCACAGATCAACCGCCACAGCCCACAACCACCGGCCACCCCCACAGATCAACCACCGACCACCAATATCAGCCACTGCTACCAAAAAAAAAAAAAAAAAAAAATCAAACAAACACTACAATCAAAAACCGATCAACCAAAATCAGCCAACCCGATCAACCCAAACCTAAACCCGATCATCATCATCAACAACAACGGCACAACCACCTCCGCTGCAACAACGCCAACAGCCACCACCGGCACAAACCCACATCTACCAACACCACCTTATAAATAAATAAATAAAAAAAAAAAAAAAAAACCACAACTAGAAAAATTATTGTGGCCACAACCACCAGAAAAACAACAGAACCCACAACCCACCCACCCACAACACTAGAAAAATTGTTGCGGCCACAATCCACCCATCGCCGACCCATCCTTCGGAACCCATTCACCGATTTCGCACAACAGAACCCACCACCACCGATTTGCCCATCACCAGCCGACCCACCCACCACCAGTGATTCGCCAATCACCATCTCAACCCACCCACTGCCGAACCGGGTATCAAATCACTGAAAAAAAAAAAAAAAAAAAAAAAAAAAAAAAAAAAAAAAACCACAGCGACAGAGATTGGAGTGAAAGAAGAAAAGAGTGAGAAGAAAAAACTGAGGGTGATGTCTGAGAGGAAGAGAGAAAATCAACGAGATTGAGAAGAAAAAAGAGTGAAAGAAGAAAAGAATGGAGAGGCGTGATGTCTGAGGAAGAATGAGAGAGAAGAGAAAAACCGGAAAGTGAAGAGAGAGGAGAGAGAAGAAAGAATAAAAAATTATTAAAACTTATACCACACCGATTCTGTACCATTGCAAATTTGCAACGGTACTGTTCACATGTTGCAAAAATGATGAGATTTAGCACATCTGATATTTGGTGTTTTTTGTATTTGGTGTGGCAAATGTGCCAAATATTTGGCATTTGGCACATTTGCCACACCTACTGTGGATGCTCTAAAGCTCACAGGTATACATTTCCTTTCAAATACATAGTTTATAACCAAGTAGTTTCAAAAAAACCTTAAATAGTCTAACTTCTACAAAGTTTGTAAAGTTTTCAACTTCATTCTTGTCAAGAGATTTTCTATCAATTTCCCAAATAATACAAAACAAGATAAGCATCTTTAAATTTTCTAATATACCATAATATCTATGATTTCCTTATCAAAGATTAAATAAAAGATTCTCATTTTTCTATATCAACAATTCATGTATTTCCCCAAATGCAATACCAAATATGATGCATTTTTCATATATAATAATATATAATAGGGTCATAACACAATACGTTTAAGAAAACATATATCCATATATAATTTTCCAAAATGCGTTTGACCCAAAAACAACATTTATTAAACATGGTTATTTTTCAAAAATCCCATTAAAAAGCTACTTACCTCGCAACTGCAAAATCCTAATTCTCCAAGCTCCAAGGAGATTAGCTAGAACCTAAACAATATCAAGTAAACCTATCACAATAAGTATTGAGTTTGAAATTGCATCTAGCCACAATTTAGGAATTGCCAAATAATCACTTAATTAGGCAAGCCTAGTATTTAACCTCATCAATAATAATATATTCCACTTCCATAGTTTCTCAACAAATTGATTCACAAGGCATAAACTCCAATTTATAAAGTTAACCCATTTAATATCATCTCCAACATTATGACTAGCTTCCATAAAATTTATACTACATCATTAAGAGACCTATGAAAGCAAAATTAATATATCCTCCAAGATAAGAAATTTAAAACTTCAACTAACTCCAAATAAACCCAATGGCAATGGAAAATTAAATTTATCAACCATCACATGTTATAACTTAAAACCCCTAAATTTTTCCACCATACATAAACCTTAAGTAGTCATCAATAGCACAAAATATATACCCACTCATCAAATAATTCCACCAATACAAAACCCATACACAAAAACACATAAATATCACTTCCAATGCTCATAAATCACATGGGTATCATTATTAAAACTTAGATAAAAATAACCTCAAGCAAAAGTGCAAAACCCACCAAAAAGATGAGAAAATTTTACCTAAAAAAAAAGGATGTGAAGGTGTTTATGGGTTCCCAAGAATTTTCTGGTGATCTTGCTGGAAAAATGATGGTGGAAATGGTGATGGTGGTGGTGTGGAAGTGCCGGTGGAGAGGATGAGAGTAGAGAGTGTTCTACCGAAAATGAAAGAGAAGAAAAAGAAAGAAAAGAGAAGTAGGGAGTGAGCCGGCCAAAGAAGATAAGATAGAGTGATTGTGAGGTGGGTAGTGGGGTTAGGTGGGGCTTGGCACGTGGGAAACCAAAAACAAATATCTGATCTTGACCTTTTTATATATATATATATATATAAAAGGTGACTCGGACGTTACAATAAATCCAAGATGTGAAATACAAAACACAAAAATCTTTTTGGTTTAAAAAAATTTATGACCAAAACTAAAAACACACATTATGCTAAATGATCAATGCATGACAGTGCTTAACTAAGCTATAGAGGGTACACAAACAAGAAATATCAATTTCTTAATTAACCCATGAGTACATGTACAAACTAGTACATACTCACATAAAATCAAAAATAGCTTAGCACATATATAACACATTCTATTCAAGTTTCTCCACAATGTCAAACATGTTCTAAATTAAGAGAGAGATATCATAATTCATGTAATCCTCAAGAAAAATAAAACAACCAAAAACAGAAACAAAACATGTCCACAAATAATTGAAAGAATTAAATCAGGGACAAGTCAGCAACACTCACCTTAGAGAATCTTTTCTCACTCATCTAGCACGAGTCTTCGACTTTGTATGTGAAAATTCATGTGAAGCAGAGTGTATTTGAGGGATTACATTAATCTTCTGAGAAAGACTGAAATCCTGCAAATTC
Organism: Notholithocarpus densiflorus; assembly: GCA_030021035.2. Taxonomy (NCBI): domain Eukaryota; kingdom Viridiplantae; phylum Streptophyta; class Magnoliopsida; order Fagales; family Fagaceae; genus Notholithocarpus; species Notholithocarpus densiflorus. The sequence continues at coordinate 710,807 of JARYZH020000159.1, read as the reverse complement.
CTTTCACAGGCCAACAAGCTTAAATTTTTCAAGATAATATGAAACAATTTATATGGACTTATGGCAGGAGAAATATCATTACATATCCTAGATTGAAATATAGAATGCTTAAATTTCAAGTTTTGATAATTAGGACGAATGTGACCGGAAACACCACAAAAGTGACAAACAGGAACAAATTTAGGAACATCAGTATTCCTAACAACAAATCTAGTCTCAGATTTCGGTTCTTGCCTCAACAAAGAACAATTTGGTCTAATATGACCAACGACGCCACAAAGGTGACAGGTAGGCACAAAAACAGATTTATTATGCTCTCTAACAGTAGATTTAGACATAGGTTTAGAAACTTCAGTGTCTACATCAGAACTTTTACCTTTGTCTAATCTAGCAAAATAAACATTTTCTTTATTATTCCTTTTGAAAGGAGGGATATAAACTTTCTCAGTTTTAGGCTTAAGAGAAACAGAAACATTTCTGTTATCAACAGCAGGCTTGGTACTAGTCAAATTTTCAAGTTTAACTTTAAATTCAACTAACTCTTGTTCCAAGCTTTTCATCTTCTCATCTTGAGAGGAAATTTGATTTCTCAAAAATTCATTCTTTTTATTAGATTCATCTAATCTAACAAGTAATTCCTCTTTTTCAAGATTAGTTAATTTTAACTCTTCCTTGAATTTCTTAGCAATTTTCAAAGATTTAGATAATTTCTTACTAAGAGTTTCACAAGCATCAAAAAGATCAGCAGAAACAATAGTGTCGTTTTTATTTAAATTATCACAAACATGAACAGAAAGACACTTCAAATTATCCATGACAATAGGGATCAAGGATCAACTCTTAGATTAAAAGATCTAACACAAGAGCTACCTGCTCTGATACCACTTGCTTGTTTTTAGACCCCTTAAAACACAATCAGATTAACCTAGTTAATTAGTCAAGTTATTACTTAGTCTAAATTCTAGATCTAGGTTAACACAATCATATAATCATATCAATGTAAAGTGCGGAATATAAAGAACACAAAGATATGATGACCTAGGAAACCAAACCAGTAAAAACCTAGGGAGGATTTAACCTAGCTATCCTCAAGGTAAACCTGAATCCACTATGAAAGAATCGAAATTTTACAATAGCAACTTAGACCACTAACATCCTATTGCTACCTCATGTAGAAAACTTACTGACACGACCACGTGCAAGCTTCGAGATCACGGATTCCTTCTTTCTTAGATTCCCCAGCAAGTACAAGCACTCCTGCTTGTGTATCTTTAAGCTTTTATTGCAGCAACTGAATGATCATCAAGCTCTCAATGAAATCTCATTCTTGATAATCCTAAGCATGTGTGAAGGCAACCACCTCTCAGATCTCACAAAAGATTCACACACACAGCAAATAGAGCCACCACAAAAACGTGGCTAAGGTTTCCCTTTTATACCTAGGGCAAAACATAAAACCCTACACGTCATATGGGCTTAGGGCTGAGTTGGAAATTATGCAGAAAAAAAATATTCTACCCAACTTTCGATCGGTCGAGTTTAATTCTCGATCGATCGAGCCAGTCAGAATTGCACACTCAATTCTGTAGTTAACTCAATTCCAACTTTACATAAAAGACCTATACTTTGAGCAAGTCTAAACAAGACTAACATCTGTTTTGAACATGGTTTGCCAACAATACAAATTAGAGTTCTAATACATTAGTTTCTAAGTACTTAGAACCTAACAAGATCCATGTTTGTTGCTTCCGCTGTGTGTTTTGTATGAGATACAAAACCAGATTTACCAACAATTGGTATCAAAGCCAAGTTTTCATATCATGATTGTATAGCATGTGATTGGATTTTAGAATAAAAGGAAAACGGTTTCTTGATGTTGTCAATGCACTTGACACCGTTGTTTGTTTCTATATTATATTAATATTGCTTCAGTGAATTCGTTCGCATGATGACGTTCAACGTTGTTTCATTGATAGTGCTTATTAATATATATGTGGATTCATGTGAGTATATGAGTCTAAAATATATGTAGATTCATAGTTGATGATGATATTTGTTCACATGATGTTTACTTATTGAATAGTGCCGTGTCTTAATAGTAATTGCCAAGGATATAGTTATTGAATGTAAGTGGAATAACTGTCATGTGCGTGAGTTTCTTTATTGCACCGCTTGGATGTTTTGCACGGCTTGGCTATTATAAGACAATTTAACGTTATTGCCTTGATGGCCATCTTGCATGTGTTAATTGTTTATAAAGGATTCATCCAATATATATATATATATATATAGATATATATGGATTCATAAGCATTCGGATTATTGATATAAGGAAGTAATACAATGTTTCTAGTATGTGTTATATGCCTTGGATGTCTTGGATCCGTATATTAAAGTGTGTTTCGTATGTTGCAATTTATATGGAGATACACGGATATACATGCTATCATGTTAAAGCTAGGATTATGAAATTTATTCCTAATGAGATTAGGATTATGTTTTCAAGGGTTTCTAGCATTATTATGGTTCTTGGTCTTGATCTCAAAATCCTTATTGTTTGATCTGTAAATCTTCGTTGGTAAAATCAAAAGGTGTTTTTGATGGAAGAATAATGAAGATGTCAAAAACGGTTACCAGAAAATTCTGAAAAATTCAGTTATGCGAGTTTCAATCGATCGAGAATTCCTTTCGATCAATCGAATGTACTTTTCGATTGATCGAAAAGGAATCGAGAACCGATCGAGTAAGGCAAAAGCTCTATGATGAAATTCTTCATTGTCTCGATCGATCGAGAATTCCTTTCGACCGATCGAATGTTAATTTCGATCGATCGAACAAGAATCGAGAATCAATCGAATGAGGCAGAACCTTTGTGATGAATTTCTTCATTTTTCGATCGATCAAGTAATAGGTTCGACCGATCGAAGGCACTGAATTTTGAATTTTCACTTGTTTTTTGACTAAGTGTTAAAACTTTGATTAAAAGCAAGGCTAAGTGATTAATTTTATAGTCCTTAAGAGTTAAGGACATACATTAATCATTATCTAACTAAAAGACCTAATGAGATCAAAGATGTTAGTTAAATAAAACTCTTAGTCCTAAATTGTTTTATGATTAAAAGTCCTTAATTTATTTTAATTAGGGGTTTTTAATGAGATTAAAATTCCAATTAAAAGGTATATAGTTTCTAATGAGATTAGAATCTTTTATTTAGTAAATTAAGGATAGAGTTCTTTATAACTAATTTTTGATCCATTAGAGTTTAAGGAATCCTAAATAATTTAAGACTTCCATTTTAGTTAGTGATTCTAATGAGATTAGAGTCTTCAACAAGTGCAAGGTTATTAGTTGTGATGGGATCACAATTATCTAAGAAAAACCCAAATAACGAGTGGGAGTGCTGAAATAACCCTTTTGTTAAGTTTATTGTAATGTGAATAGATACCTTGTCTTGACTTTGAGTCTTGCATTCCATGCGGAGGGTATTTACTTCACGGATTACATGATTAAACTTCTTTGTGATTACGCGAATGTTCGTTACGCTACTGTGACGTGACTTAGTTAGATCACATCGAATTTAAACAATTAAACACATTTGATGTGTAGGGTTAAAATTGTGATTAGATCACAATGATTTCAAGACAATCCACTTGTTTTTAAATTTCTAGTGGGAGAGAGATACAAGGGTTGGATCTCACGGCCTCCATTGTCGGTTCATAGTAGTGTGGGGTAACATCTCGTCTTGGCCTCGAGCCTTGTGTTCCATGCGGAGGATATTTATTTCATGGTACTACAAGATTGAACTTCCCGGTTTATAGTGGTGTGGGCAAGCACCTCGTCTTGGCCTTGAGCCTTGCGTTCCATGCGGAGGGTGTTTTGCATCATGGTACTACAAGATTAAACCTTACAAGGGTAGAGTTGTGTGGCTAAATATGGGTCTAGGCAATGGTGTACACTAGACTAAGTTTGATAGTATCCTCTATGCTGAGTTCTTGCTATTATTACTTAGAGGCTAAAGGAAAAGCAGCAAATTAATTTTGTTTGGTAAGAGTTACCATGATAGCATTAATAATGAGAGTAATTCTCGCCTAATCATAGTGGTTGATATTCACTCTATGCTGAGGAATATTAATTGCGAGATTAGGTCGTCGTTGCACCTAGTATAGTATGGTTTTCGGGTTCCATGTTATATGGTTATGGATGCAAAATATAATGTCCATGTAATTATGTTCATAGTCTCAAATTAAAGTGGTCATAAATTTTTGTTCTCTAAGTACTATTTTAATTGAATCACATTAACTAAGAAATAATTTTGGACATGGTGCTTAAAGGAGCTGAAGTACATAAATATGTTTCGATTCAGCATTGTCATAATTTCCTATACATGAAGCATTTATGGAAGATAGCTTATGATGTGATCATAGTCTCCATTGAAATGCTAAAATATTACATTGGCTTTTATCTCAATTGTACTATAGCATGAGATGCAAGAGTTAGTACTAGACTTAGACTATATATTAAGTCTAAATGAGATGTTTGGTATGAATCATATTGAGTGCTAAGAAAGGCTTAAGGAGTTCCAATTCTAAATCATTTTATGAAAATGTTTTATTTTAAAATGAATTGGAATTCTTGGATGTAGAGATTAAATGTTAATCTCATTTGGATATGATCCACAAGTCCTTATTAGAATCATTTGATCAATTCAGATTGTTTTGAAAATAAATTCTTTTTATGTTATCTGAATTGATGACTGAGTTCTACGTAATGGAAGACATCCTAAAAGTTAAGGCTAGGATCAATATGATTTAATTCAAATTCTTAGCCTGAACCAAAAGGTAAGGGTGGTAAGAAGATGAATTATAATATCAAACAGTTGGACAGGCTAGATGCCCTAGTAGTTGCCAAAAGGAAGTTAGACTCAAAAGTATGACCAAAAGGAAAGTGTTTCTGTTTTGGTAAAGCTAAGCATTGTCCATGATTGTCTTTTAGATGGAAATTTACATGTTTTATTTCTAAAGAGAAAGTTTCCATCCTTTGTAATTGTTTGTGTTGGCACTTATGTCTAGATCTTATTAATCTAAATGATATTCAAGATTGGTGAAAGATGGGCTTTTAGAACCATTATTTTGTTATATTCCCAGTCTATGAATTCTATTTAGAGGATAATATGATCTAGGGCTCCTTTTCGCAAAGGAATGAAGTTCCAATGACTTCTTTAAGTCAGTGCATACATAAAGGAGGGATATGGCTCTTTTAAAGGCAGATTGTTCTAGAAGAAAAATGTCAGAATTTGTTGCAGGACAACTATAAAATACATTTAGAAATGAGATGGTTATATTAGATACACTATAAGACATTATTCTGTAGATAACTATTACACTGGTACAATATCGTAGTGGGAGGATTATCAATTACCAAATAAATTCATACTTTTGGAATAAACTTTTGAAGTCATTCCACAAGAATATGAATTTGATCCTCGGTCCTACGTAAAGGCAATAGATGATACGAATATGGATTACTAGATCATGGTTATGTGAATAGAATTGGATTCTATTTAAAGTCTAGAACTTGTAGAGGCGCCTAGTGGCATTAAGCCTATTGTTTTCAAATAAGTCTACAAGTAAAAGAGATTGATAGATTTGAAGGTGCAAACCTTCAAAGTCAAGACTAGTGGTGAAAAGATTTATTCGGAAAGAAATGGTTCGACTATGAAAAGATTTTTTCACCAATAATCAAGTTTGACTCTATCTAGATTCTCTTATTCATTATATTTCATTCAGATGAAATATGGAAATGGATATCAAGAAAGCTTATTTTAGTGGCAATTTTGAGGAAGACATCTATATGATGTAACTAGACTTGATCATAACAAAGAATCAATAGTGTTTAGTATGCAAGTTGCTTAAAGTCCTTTTATGGACTAAAGCAAGCATATGAATCATAAAATACCATCTTTGATCAAGAAATCAAGTTGTTTGATTTTGATCAAGTATTAAAAGGCCTTATGTGTGTAAAAGTTATATAGAATAATAAATTTCTTAATGTATGTTGATGACATTCTAATTATTTAGAATGATGTAGAGTTGTTGTCATCAATGGAGTTTTTGGTTGTCTAGTCCAATTTAATATAAAGTACTTGGGAAAGACTGGTCACCCTAAGAATTAAACTTTGTTAAAATTTAGGAATTAGGATGTTGGATCTATCTCAAACTGCTTAAATAGATTAGATTCAAGCCAAGTATAACATGTAATACTTCAAGAAATGATTCTTTCCTTTTAAGTCTAAAGTTCCTTTATATAGGACTATAATCCTAAAACATATAAAAGAAAGAGCATATTAAGACAGTTACTTATTCTATATTAATAGGAAGTCTTTATGCTATGCTATATACTAAGCTAAATATCCATTTTGCAGTGGGCATGGTAAGAAAATATCAATTGAATCTAAGATCACTTAATTTAGTGGGAGTGAAACATATACTCAAATATCTTAGGAGAATGAGGGATTACATGCTTGTTCACCAAAGTGAGGATTTGATGGTTACTGGTTGTACAAACACTGACTTGTAGTTTGATTGTGATTCATGAAGTTGAACTTCAAGATATGTGTTCATTCTAGGTGGTGAAAATACACATTAAGTGTAACTATTATCTCATTATAGAGATATGAGTACATAAGATGTAGTAGTAGAAAAGATAATTTATGTAATAAATCTGGCTGAAACTTGTTTCCAAACCTTGCCTTAGAGTGACTATAAATTACTCTAGAAGGAAATTAGTGTTGGATATATGGTAAATTGGCTTTGAGGGCAAGTGGGAGATTGTCGGGGTTTATGCCCTAAAATCCAATTTATTGGCTTGTCATAAATAATTAAATTTTTTAATTATATGAGACTATTTATAAATGAACTAATGAGACATTATCATAATCTTTGGGATGCATTGTATGTGATTTATGTGAAGAGTCACAGAAGATATAAATCACAAGTTCTTTGTAAACTCAAAATTATAGTTCGTAGTCGGTGATGAAATTGAGCGTTTCATCTGCTAAGACTATAACATATCAACTAAGATGGTTTGTCTTGATCATGGAAGTGGAGACTTCTAGTTGGTATGTTTTAAGAGTTAAGACATATTGAACTGGACCGCTATGAGATTTATTATTCTCCTAACGACTGTCAAATGAATAATAAAATCTCACGACTTCTATTTGCATGAACTCTTAATCCTCAAAGAATAATGGACCTAATCATGAGGTGTAGGTTGCTTTGATATATCAAGAGTGAGATCTAAAGTAACGGTCAAAACCTCAGTATGTTGGGTAGCTACATTTAGTGTTGTTGGAACATATATTATCAAGATGGAATTCATAGTCTCTTAATGGAGATACAAAATATTCCCTTGAGATAAGTTTAATAGGTTTGTTATTCAGAGAGTTAGGCCTAACCACTTTAGTAAGACTAAAGTATATTTTATGAAATTGGATTTCATAAATATATGCTGAATAACTTAAAGGATTAAACCGGGTATTCAAGAATTAAGATGTAGTAATCTTCAAAGTGGCAGTCTACATTCATGACTTTGTATTACTACAAATATTTTATGAAGGGGTTGCATGTATAATAAAGTCTTGGGATATAATTTATTAATAAGGCCTAGAGTGCAATTAAATTTATATAGTGGTATTAAATATAATTAATGATAACTTTGGACTTGTCAAAAGTTGACAGAAAAAGCCTAAGACCCATTGGAGCTAGTGTCTTATTGGTCCATTTTGGTCTCATTCCAAGCCACACACTAAAGCCCAATTGGAAAGGCCCAATAGGCTAGCCCAATTAGATAAACAGTTAGTTATAAAGGAAGAAACATACATAATTTTATTTTTAAGAGATACGTCATTGTGAAATGGTGTGTATGTGTGAGTTAAGCCACTCAATTATTCTCCCTTGGAAACTGATTGAGATACCACACTTCTTGGGCGTAAAGTGGAATTGGAGTGAAGATTAAAAGTATTCCTAAGTACTTATAATCTTTTGTTTTGAATTTCACCGCACCAAGGTATGCTATCTTGTTCTTAAATTTTGAAATTTAAATAGTGCATGTTATTAATCATGAATGAAATAGATCCATGTTTGTTGCTTCTGCTGTGTGTTTTGTATGAGATACAAAACCAGATTTACCAACATCTATGTGCTTAAAATTTTTTGGTTGAGAGATGATTTTGAGAGTTCAAAATGTTGTTTGGATCCTTGGTTGTGTTGCATGCTTGATTGCATTCATATCTGTGTTTTTCCTTTCTTGAAAAACTGTTTTTAAGTAATCTCGACACCTCCTCGACACCTCCTCGACACCTCTCGACACCTGGCTTATCTATCGAGGTCTTTAGTTGATTTTTATCGCAATCTCGATACCTCTCGATAGCTAGGTGGATCGATCGAGAAATCTCATGTCCCCTTGATAGCTCCTCGATCCATCGAGCCTGTTTTGCTGTGGACACCTGGACTCCTCTCGATAGCTGCATCTGTCAAAGCTTTTAAAGCTCGACACCTGTCTCGATACCTCTCGACACCTTGATCTGTCGAGAATTACTAAACACCTATAAATAGGTTTCAGCGCGATCCGATCCTCATTTTCTCGATCTCTCTCGATCTGTCCATGCCTATTCACCTCCCAAAACTTCTCTGTCTCACCTTAAACCTCTTCCTCAAGGTTTCTTCGAGATTCATCAAGTTTCTCCTATCTTGGTAAGTCTCTAATCCCTAATTTTCATGCATTTCACACTTTGTAACCTAAGTTTTTGGGATTTTTGCAAAATTTGGGGTTTTTCAAAATCAAAGAGGTTTTTACGCAATTTTTGGGATGGTTTTTGAAGATTTGATCTTAAAAACTTCATGCATTGCATTCCATGTGCATTATAACTATATTTTCATGCATTTAGATGTGTGTTATATATGTTAAACTGTTTGTGTGTTGGTAGGTTTGGATTAGGCTAAGCCCATGATGATATTACTGTTGCACGTCACATGCTCAAGCATTTTCATGCATATGTACCTTACATTCAATATATTTCTATATATTTGAACTGTTTGGGACTTTTCTGAGTGTTTCTTTCTTCTCCCTCACTCTCTAGTTTACGTTAGTGCGTCAATGGCACCAAAGCATAAATCTGCTCCGTCCCAGAACCCTCTGCATTCTAGGGCATCGTCTTCTTCTGATCCTACTCTCTCCTCTGTTCAGTTCCGTGATGAGGATGCCCAAAAGGACTTTTTGGAGAACTTTTCTAGCAAGGTGTTCATTCAGAACGCCGAGTCATTTTGTCGGACTTCTCCGACATTAACCTACCCACTGTCATTCACAGTTGGGGTTGGGAGTCACTGTGTGACGTCCTGGTCACTTGTCCATCCGTGCTGATCTAGGAGTTTTACTCCAACATGCATGGACTTGATTCTTCAGTACCTCTCTTTCATGCTCGCGTTTGAGGTACGCACATAGTTGTCACACCAGAGTTGGTATCCGATGTGCTCCGTATCCTGAGGGTAGGGCATCCTGACTACCCCGGTTATGAGCGTCTGAGGACTGTGTCCAAAGACTAGATGATTTCTGCTTTCTGCGAGCGCCCTTCTGATTGGGGTGATCGGTAGTTTACACCATGTTCGACCTTTGCTAAAGGTCCTAAATTCATGAACATGGTGATGACTTTTGTTTTTCACCCTCTCTCTCACTATAACTCTATCACAGAGCCTCGTGCTCGATTTTTGCTTTCCCTTCTTGGGCATCTCACTATAGATTTTCCTTCTCATTTCATTCTTTCTATTATAGATGTGTATAGAGATACGGCGACCCATGATAAGCTCATCTTCCCTTCAGCTATCACGCGGATTTTATGCCATTTTTCTGTTCCTTTTCCCTCGTTCGACTACTTTTCCGTTATGTGTGCCATTGACTACTCTACCGTTAAACGGAGCGAGGCGCAGTTTCGATCGAGGCGGTTTGGTACGGCAGCTCCTCCCACTCCTTTTGCTCCATCCACATCCGCTCCCTCCTCTTCTATGAGCTAAGTGACACTCGAGGACATCATGGCGCAGTTTCAGCGTATGAATGCTCGCCTCAACACTCTCAGTGATGAGTTGTGTCAGGTGAATACTCGTGTCGGTCGCATTGCTCGATGCCAGGCTGAGATGGGCGGTTACACCATGCCCTTCCACTCTTGTGGCCTCTGCGGATAAGAGTGATGGCTCTTGCGATGATGATGATGCCACTGCTTCAGATGATGAGGATGATAGAGATGCTAGCTCACCCAGCGATGACGAGATGTCTACTTGACACTCTTACCCTTTGTCACTTGTGACAAAAAGGGGGGGTAGTTTTAGATATGAGAGTAGTCATTTTTAGGGGGAGAGTTAGTATAGGACCACTTTGTTAGGGGGAGTGTTGATATTTGAGGGATGTAGTGAGGATTACTTGTATCTTTTTCTTTTCTCTATTTTAGATACATTTATTCTTGTACATGGGTCTTGTGACCATTATTGACATATATTGTACTTATTTTCTTTATATGTTGATGTATGTTTCTTTCACCTATCCTTATATGTGTTGTTTCTTTTCTCTCTTTATGCACGTGTTTCTTATTACTTGTATGCAATCTATTATTTTTGTTTAACATCTATGTGAGAGTGTGAGTAGCTCTTAAACCTTATATCCGTTCCTTCTCGCCAAAGCATTGCTAACCCACCACTCTTCCCATCACTAGGAACAATAATTCCTTGAGTAAATCCCAATTTGTGCTGAAAGCCTTTCATTCTGTCAGTGTCTGCCTTCATCTCTGCCAAGAACACCACCACGGGGTTTTTTCCTTTCACCTCTTCGGTGAGTGTGCTAATTGCCGGAGGAGACCCCAACCCCCAACAATTCCATGCTAGCAGACTCATTTGGCTCGGCGGTGCTGCACTGCAGCCACCGCCTCACCGCCAACCGTAACCTCACATGCATCTATTTCTTTCTCTTCTACATACTGCTCCTTCTTTCGTTTGGTACTTAGAATAACTCCTGTAAAAGGACAGGTCCCTTTCTTTTTATTTTATCCGGGCTGGCCCTTTCATTTGGGCTTGACTTATTACTCTTCCTTGCTAAACATTTCCAATGCCCACTTTTAGGGCCCAAGGGCTCGGCAACCCACCCTTTGTCTTGTACAAAACTCATTGCCAGTGGGCTTGAGTTGTCCTCGGCCCAAGCCTTAATTTCTTCTCCCTTTAAGCCCATTTCCCCACAGATTTCCATCTTGCTCGGCCTTGCTTCAGACATCCTAGACCCTTCCTCGATTTTTTATTTCTCCCAATGCATGTCTCTCTCTAGGTCTGCTGTGGGCAGTAAGTCCAACACGGAATCCTTCCCTTTTTGAGTTAAGCTTCCATTCTCTTTTTCGTGTGGCAGATTGGCCTTGCCATTTCCATGAAAGGTCTCCCCGTCCTGACTTGCTGCCCAAAGTCTCTCTGGTCTGTCGCTAAGATCAGCCACCTGACAAGGATTTTGTCTGTTCACGTGATCCTCACCTACTTTCGGTCTTTCCAGATGTCGTAGAGTTTCTAGGCCGTGCGTTCTCGCCTTCCCCTTCTACCTGGCTCGCCCCTTAGCCACGCTTCATATTACAGCCGTCCCTCCCCCTCTCCATTCCCCATATTTGTTTTTTCTAAGCAATCCTTCTCCCTATGGTCCAGCCTCCCACACCGGTAGCAGAAATTAGGTAGTCTCTCGTACTTAAAGAAGACCCATCTGCTCTCCCCTCCTTCAATCGTAACCCTTTTCCTTCTAACCAATTTTTTCGTTGCATCGATTCGTACCCTCACTCTCAAATATTTACCCTAATGAACTCCCTTTTCAGGCACATCGACTTCCAGCACCATACCTAACTTCGCTCCAATCTCCATGCCCAATTCTCGTGTCATGCTCTTCCGGGGAAGGTTATAGATTTGCACCTAGAAAGGAGTCCATTTGATGGTAATCTCCTTAGGAACCCGCTCGCCTTCAAAGTCCTGTAAGAGTATTAGCTGCTTCTCGTAGCTTCAAGGGCACATCTCCAAGATCCTCTTTTTATCTCTGCCATCTCCAAATTCCGCCAGATACATGTCCTCTCCAATTTCTGAGACCTGTAGTCCTTTGTTAGGTTTCCACAGCATTTTCATGTGTTTTCGTAGAGCTTCCAAGACGACGGTACGCTGCGTGAGTATCTTCATGACCAGGCAATTTTTCCCAATTTCTTTCGCCGCCTTCGTGCTATCACTTCCCAGCTCTATACCCTCTCCCTCCTCTTCTGTGAAAGTTAACTTGCTCCAATGAGCTTCCAGCTCGTCCGCCATTTGATTACCTACCCACTCTCTCTTCCAGCGAAAGGAGGTACCTGCACTGGCCTCACCACACTCGGGAGGTCACAAAACTCTTGTAAGAGGGAGATGCAAGACCAAACACTGCTTCTACATGCATGAGCGCATGAGAGCACTCGCCAACGATGTACTTAATGTTCTGGGCTCCTTATTAGGTTAATCAAATATGTGCATAACTCAGAAGCCATAGATATTGTCGCACCATAACTCACATCCATTGCAAAGTTTGTATCAAATCAAATACTGCTATATTATTGATAGATCTTTTGCTACTTTCCAAGTCGGCCAATTGCTCTTTTTAATTTTTATGATTTTTTTAGATATGATACAATTTTTACCTATGACGAGACTTAATCATTTGAGCTAAATAGAACTCATATAATTTATTTTAAAAAAATATTTCAATGTTAAGTAAATAATAAATCAAATAAAATTTGAATTATGTTATTTTTATTCAAATTTTACTAGTATTTATTTTTTAATTAATAATATGACATACTCTTAAATGTTCTAGTGATATAGTTAATCTTAGGTAGGATTTTATTCATTTGTAATTTTGATTAGTTACCATAAAAAAAAATTGTAGTTTTGAATTTTTTTTTGGAAAAATCAACTTTAACAAACATTATAAGCATAATTTGTAAGCCTAAATGAATTTGGCAAAAAAATTAGTGTTTTAAAACAATTTATTAGGCAATTGGAGTATTTTTCTATTTATAAATCTTCTTTTACAACTTTTGATTTTGGTGGATAGAGGGGGATTTTTTTCTAAGTGTGGAAGGCTGGGAACACACAGAAATTGAATCATCAAACAAGTAGAAGAAGAAACTAAATCGTTATTTGATGAATTCTTTTTTGTTTTTGGTTTAGTTTCTTTTGGTAGGGGGCCTCCTGAATTCTTCTACTCAACATGGGAGAGGGAAGAATTAGTACCCGTTGGGTACAGCTGAAACAGACCCAGCGTCTGTGTTTCAACATTTTTTTTTTTTTTGGAGAACATGCACTAGTGTTTTTTTGCGTTTCCAGTAGGTCCCATGCACTGTTCACGGGAACCACAAACCTCTTTTTTCAACAAAACTTTCATTAAAAATGGGTCACACGGCATTATTCACACATTTAAAAATTATTTTGCTACAGTGTTTTCAATTTTCAGTTTTCTGCAAAATAAGCAGTATCCAAACATATCCTTAATTGCCATTCGTCAAAAAGAAAGTGTACATCCCATGCATAGAATCTCTTCACTATAGCAAAACTTCAAGGAGTTTTCTTAGAGTGCTAGAGATTCTGATTCATGTCAATGAGGAGTTCATTGATGAAACTCGTCTTACATTCTAGAGGTTCTGAGGCTATTGAGGTAGGAAGACAAGCATGGTATTTATATATGTTATAATAAAAAGTCTAGTCGTACAAGAGTCTTGCAAGTAAATTCATTGTAATTGTTTTTTCCTATAATGAATTTCTAAGGGATTAGTCGTGTTCTCATTGTTAGGACATATGTGATTCACTTATTAGAAATATATGTCACTATGTTATGTAATTGGCTAATCCTTTGACAAAACGCACTTTACTTGTATTTGGGTAGATCTAGGATGTGTTTAATACTTCAAAAAACCTTGTTTCAAGTTCAAGTATTAAAACCATGCAAGTCTGTCCAATGTTTAAGCTAAAAAGTGTCTGTCATTAAAGCTTGACAGCTATCTTGATAGCTAGCCACCTATTGAGCTTGAAGAGCTATTCCAGCCCCGTGGCTCGACAGCATCTCGACAGATAGGCATCTGTCGAGGTTTATGAAAAACAGAATTTCAGTTCTGTTTTGACTCCAATCCGTGATTGTATGTTTGGGCTTTCTTTTCTCATAACCCTAGACATATAAAAGGATTATTTTAAGGGCCGTCAAAGGTGGACACAAGTTGCACAAGTGTTGAGCAAAGTTTGTTCAAGCAAATTGTGATCGGAGACAGAGTTTGCCCTAGTTCATCTTTCTTGTGAAGAAGTTGCTGTGTTTGTGCACCGTTGGATTTTGTAACCAAGCATCTTCTTGATCTTAATCGTGTAATGAACTGAAGAACTTTGCAGCTAACAACCTTCTCTAGTTGGTGATTGAAATCGTGTACTGGGATCCGCGCAATTGGTTAGTCATGTACTGGGAGCCGTGCATCAAAAGGAGAGATTGTCACTACAGAACAAGTTCAATTGGGTATTGGGGTAAGGGTTCAACTGTAGGTTGGTATAAGGTACTGGGATTAGGGGTGTGCGCGGTTCGGTAAGCTCGATTTTTTTTCAAATTTGTTACCGAACCGATAGGGATTGGTTTTGCAATAATTGAAACCGATGAATACGGATTAGGGTCGGTTTTTCGACCTATAACGGTGCAGTTTGATCGGTTCGGTTTAACCGGTATTGGTCGGTTTTTGTTTTTGTTTTTTTTTTTTTTTGTTTTTTATAAAAAAAAATCTGTTCAATAGAAACTTTATAAAAAAAAATCTGTTCACCCAAACACAAATAGTAATGATCCAAAAAAGAGGCCCAAATAGTGGAAGCAAAGCATAGATAGTAAACAATAAATCTATTCTAATCTGAACAGCATGAAGGAATATCATTTTGTTTTATTTATTTATTAAGCTGTCAAAGTCAAACTCTAATTTTTTTAGCAATTAACCTGTTCACTGTCCAATAGTTCATCTAAATAAAATGTCCAACAGAGTAACAATTGAAGTTGAAGTGGTCTTAGCGTCTTAGAAAAATATTCATATTGTCAGATAGCTCAAGAACTTAAGTTAAGGTCATTCAACAAAAAAAAAATCTTAAGGCCGAGAGGTGAGAGAGAAACAACACCCAAAAAAAAAAAAAAAACCCCTTTTCAACAACACCCTGTGAAACTTACTATTGCATTGGTTTCTTCTTCAATACAAAGATAGAAACAGATCCCAAAACCATCCCCTTTTCTGAGTTATATCCTTAGCAACCAAAGTACCTAACACACTAAGTTCACTAGCATTCTAACACAGTCAAAAAGTCAAAGCAATCAAGCTTTATGCTTTGGATTTCTCTACAGACTAACACAAAGCCACAAACCATTTCTACGTTACCCATAAAAAAAATTATTATTATAATCACTTACCTGATGTGGTGTTTGTTGTCTGGTGAGTGGTGAGACACAGAGAGTGAGACAGTGAGAATTGAGAACCGTGAGGCGAGAGAGAAGAGTTAGGTGAGAGGAGGAAAAGAAAGAATATATAGCCAGGCCCGCTTGACCTAGAACAAAACGACCACGTTTAGTTTTGTTTTGTTTAGTTTTGTTTTTTTTGTTTTTTTTTTTTTGTTTTTTTGTTTTTTTTTTTAAACCCAAGAGAAACGCATCGTTTTATTTTTTATTTTTTTAAAACTGTTGCTACTTGCTACAGTAAACACGCCTTTTATATATATATATCGATCGGTTCGGGAGATTTCAGTTTCGGGGTTTCAATTCCGTTGGTTTCACCGCACCGGCGTCGGACTGCCTTTCGCCTTCCGCTAGCCGGCCTTGGCTCAGTCAGTTGGTCCCTCCAGCAGTGCGGCTACGTCGGCTCCGGTCGGTCTTGTCGGCTCCGGTATTTGTTTACACAGTCCTAAATGGGATTCCTTTACTTATAACCGCTTGTTGTGATAATAGTGGATTCTCAAAAGTGGTGACCTTAAAATCACTTGGTGGAGTTTTTGTCGTATTGGTTTTCCCCATTCGTAAACAAATCACCGTGTCAATTTATTTTCCGCTGCATACTTAGTTTATTGGTGATTTGTTTGTGCTACCACGCGTTTTGCATGTTAATTTGATTAATTAATAAACTTGGCTAATTAATCACAAGAGGTTAATACGTTTTTGGCCTATCACTCATAATGGTTTTCCCATTGAATAAGTTCTTTGAGTTTCCAGTTCATTACCAAATCTATATAGCAAAATTGTTTTCATTATTATTATTGCTTTAGGGTCAAAATAGATTTTTCAAGTGGCGTAAAAGCATTAAGAACACATGGGGTCTAATTTTTTTTTTTTCAAGAAGTATAAGAGCGATTAGCCAATTAGAACTAAGAATTAGATCCTTCTCAAAAAAAAAAAAAAAATATATCATAATTAGAACCTAAAACTAGAATTTTCAATAGTTCCATTTCCAATTTAAATAACTAGATAATATTGTGTTAAAAAAAGCAAACAAAAAAGTAATAAATTAAAAAATGTAAGGTTGAATTTAATCAACCATTCTGTTGGCTTTATTCCGTGCCAATTTGCTTGTATTTTAGTACCTAGAAACCCTGTATTTAGGTGGGAATCATGTAAGGGTAGTGTGTGTGAGAGTGTGAAGAAATACTCAAGACTGTGCAGTGAAGCAGGGACTCGCGACTGGATCTCGCGGGTAGCTCGCGGCTTGCAAGTCACCAAAAGCAGGCACACGTGTGAAGCATGCAGGGGAGCTGAAGAGTCATGCCAGCTGTTGCACTACAGGACAAAAGCCCTAGGCTGGCCAGGCAGTTAGCTCGCGACTTGAACTCACAACTCAATCTAGTCGCGAGGCCAAGTCGCCAGAACACCCTGTTTGGGAAAAACTGACTCTTCGCATTCCATTCTCACACCAGTATAAATACTCCTTATTCCCACGAAATGTTGAGAGTTTCCAGAGAGAATTTTGAGAGAGAAACCCTAGAGAAAAACAAGATTGTCTCATCCACAATCTTTACATAAAGACTCTTCAAATTCCTCTACTCTCACCCTCTCCATTGTTACATCTGTTGGTAATATGCATGTACGCAGCGGAAAATTAACGGATCTACTTCATTCGTAATTGATAACATGCACTATGTAAGTTTCAGAATATAGAACAAGAGAGTGTACCTTGGTGCAGTGAATTTAAAAACCAAAAATCAAAAGTTCTCGGGAACACTTTCAATCTTCACTCCAATTCCACTTGATGCCCAAGATGTGTGGTCTCTCAATCAGTTATATGTGTATGTTCAAGAAGAGAATGAAAAAGTGTCCAACACTCACATACATACCATTTCATGTTCTTTCTAAAAATCTGTATGTTTCTCTCCATATAACTGATTATCTAATTGGGCTAGCCTTTTGGGCCTTTCCAATTGGGTTTTAGTGTGTGGCTTGGAGTGGGACCAAAAAAGAACAAATAAGACTTTAGCTCCAATGGGCTTTGGGCTTTTCTGTCAACTCTTGACAAGTCCAAAGTTACCATTAATTATATTTAATACCATTATATAAATATAATTGCACTCTAGGCCTTATTAATAAATTATATCCCAAGACTTTATTGTACATACAACCCCTTTATAAAATATTTGTAGTAACACAAAGTCATGAATGAAGACTGCCACTTTGTGAATTACTACATCTTAATCCTTGAGTACCCAGTTTAATCCTTTTAAGTTATTCACCATATATTTATGAAATCCAATTTCATAAATATATACTTTAGTCTTACTAAAGTGGTTAGGCCTAGCTCTGTGAATAACAAACCAATTAAACTTATCTTAAGGGAATATTTTGTATCTCCGTTAAGAGACTATGAATTCCATCTTGAGAATATATGTTCCATCAACACTAAATGTGGCTGCCCAACATACTGAGGTTTTGACCGTTACTTTAGATCTCACTCTTGATATATCAAAGCAACCTACACTTCATGATCAGGTCCATTATTCTCTCAGGATTAAGAGTTCATGTGAATATAAGTCGTGAGATTTATTATTCAATTGACAGTGTTTAGGAGAATAATAAATCTCATAGCGATCCAGTTCAATATGTCTTAACTCTTAAAACATATCAACATATCAACTAGAAATCACCACTTCTATGATCAAGACAAATCATCTTAGTTAATATGTTATAGTCTTTGCAGATGAAACGCTCAATTTCATCACCGACTACGAACTACAATTCTGAGTTTACAAAGAATTTGTGATTTATATCTTCTGTGACTTTTTACATAAATCACATACTATGCATCTCATGAACTATATGATAATGTCCGAATATTCATGTTACCAATATTTCAGATAATAATAAAACAACTTTATTAAACACAATATTAAGTCATACATAATGTCATACTTAATATCATATATAGCATCATACAATAGGATTTAAGGGCACTAATCCTAACAACATCCTTGAGAGGTTCTTGGCCAAATCCTTTTCTCATCATACCCACATCTGTGAGAAGGCTTTTTGGTGCTTTGGGAAGCAGTTAGGAAGGGATCAATTCACATTGGTTGATGCTATGGACTATAGCGAAATCCAGTAAGCTAAAGAAGAAATAGGTTCGGCGTAACCTCGTTGGAGTAGGAGCTTGGAGGGCTTAGGTACACTGGATAGATTAGGGTTGGAGGGTCTTCTGCTATTCATGTATCCCTACTACATTCTTTAGTGGATTATTTACCACTTGGAGGGCGGTAGAGAGGTTTTACGCCGAGGGCTTTAGTTTTTCTTCGATAACACATCGTTGTGTTATCCTTGTGTTTGCATCTCTCTTCCCTTAATCTTTGCCATTTAATTTCTGCTGTGGATGTGATTTTATTTGGTTTAGATTGTTTATCAATTCTGTTATATGCTTATGTTCATATTCCGCACATTAATTATTTGATAATAAGCTTGAATTGATAATTTGGAAATTGGGGATCTAAACGTTCATAGTTTTTTACACACTAATTGAACATTTAATTGGTATCAGAGTGGGTGCATTTGTTGTGGTTTAATTACCTTAGTGCGATCCTTGACCCTGTTTGAGATGGACCGGTCTCAATCCTTAAATGCTCTACCATATTTTGATGGTAGCAACTATGCCTTTTGGAAGGTGCGGATGAGAGCATTTTTGTGCTCTATAGATGAGGCTGTTTGGGATGCAGTTGAAATAGGTTGGACAAGGCCGGAGGCAACCAAATCCACATGGGATAAGGCAGCCCTCACGGCGTCAAATGCTAATAGCAAAGCACTTAATGCTATTTTTTGTGGTGTGTCTCCAGATGAGTTTCACAGGATTTCTCACATTACCATTGCTAAGGAGGCATGACAGATATTGTAGACCACGTATGAGGGAACGAAGAAAGTAAAAGACACGAAGCTACAGATGCTGACCACCCGATTTGAGGAGCTCAGAATGAGTGAGGACGAGTCTTTTGACTCTTTCTATAGTAAGTTGAATGAAGTTGTAATCGACAAGTTTAATTTAGGAGAGAAAACAGAGGATTCCAAGGTAGTAAGGAAGATCCTTCGGTCATTGTCGGAAAGCTTTCGTGCCAAGGTGACGGCGATTGAAGAGAGTAAGGATCTTGATGATATCAAAGTCCAAGAACTGGTTGGCTCGCTTCAGACTTATGAATTGTTGTTGCCTACTCAAAGGAAGAGCAAATCTCTTGCTCTTAAGACCATAAATGAAAGAGTAGAAGCACACGACTCATCAGATGAGGATGTTGTCGAGAAAGATGTTGCTTACCTTGCAAAAAAATTCCGCAAATTTCTGAATTTCAAGAACAGTGGGAAATTTGATGACAAAGGGAAATTTACAAGTTCCAGAAAGGAGAAGAAGGACTTCAAAAAGAAAGACGAGAAGGAGTCTCAATCTAATCAAGAGTCACTTGTTTTGAATGTAATGGACATGGCCATTTCAAAAAGGAATGTCCTAATTACTTAAGATCGAAGGGCAAGGCATATGCAACCACTCTTAGTGACTCAGATTCTTCCAGCTCTGATTCGGAGGATAGCTATGATGAAGAAGGGAATTTCTCAGCATTTATGACTATTGCTCATGTTGAGTCTTCGGAGGACTTCAATTTGCTTGTGCAAGAACTTGGGGAGCATAGTGATGAGGAATCCATGGGAATTGTAGAAGAATCGGATGCTGAAGAAGATGAAGATGAAGTCGGTCTTCAAGAGAATTACAACACACTCCTTGACAAGTCAAGAGAGTATGCAAGAGTGGCCAAGGCGGCTGTGAAAAAGATGAAGAAAGTAGAGGAGGACTATAGAAGTCTCCTAGTAAGATATAAGGAGGCCAAGTGTGAGGTTGAGATGCTAAATGGTGAGTTAACCGAAGCTTATTCAAAAATCAAATTCCTTGAGCATGAAGTGGTTCAAGCCAATGCTAAAGTAGACCGAGTCTCTTCTCAGAAGCTTAATGAAATGCTTGCTCATCAAAAACCATTTTTTGACAAAGGTGGATTGGGATACATCAGAGAGAGCAGTTCGGCTAAAAATAAATACAAGGAAATGAAGTTTATGAAAGCCAAAGAATCGAAGAGGGCTATCATAAATGCTGAGAAAGTGAAGCTGGAGAAGAAGAAGGATGTGACTGTCCAATAGTTTATGACTAAACCTCCTAAACAATCAGTGGTCAAACCTAAGGATAAAGGGAACTCACTCCCAAAGTCACAAAGAGGTCCGAGAACTCAACACTTCTGCCATCACTGTGGACTTCAAGGTCACACCAGACCCAATTGCCATAAGCTGCAAGCATTGAAGAATTCAGGTGCTCAAAGGCCAAGAGGACCAAGAAATGACAAAAGAAATTGGGTTGTTGAGCAATCAAGAGACCGATGTGATTCCAGTGTGATGGATGTGATGAAGATGATCGGTGCATTCACCACTTGCTTGGAAAGCTTCACTAGAAGGTTTGAAAGTCCTAACTCTCGTACCCAATCCTATAGGGATATCACCCCAAACGCACGTGACGTGTGGGTGAAGAGGGGTTTTCATGCATAAACATTACAACATGTCCATGCATTAATACTTCCAATGTTTTGTGACTATGATTGGTTGTGTGTTGCTGCTAGCTTGGGTTGAAAATTGTTTTGATTATTTGTTTTTGCTTTAAATGTTTTTATATTGTTGTTTTGATCAATCTTTTCTTGCTTTTATGTCAAAAATCCAAAAACACATAAAAATTGAAAATCTAAAAAGTTTGATCGACATTATTGTGCTTTGTCACAAGCATATTTTGCTTTGTACCTTTGTACTAATGGCTTTGTGCATCTACGAGCGTAGCTTGTTCTTTTTGCACTCTTATCATTGTGGGAAAACTCTTGACATCTATGTGATTGTTGTAAATCGATCTTCAAACTTGTCATGAATGATTAGTTAATGGCTTTGTTGATCTTGAGACATGCATAGACTTGTGCCTATATATCTTCCCACTCTTTTTATTTTATTGTTTTTGCTTAAAGATCTTAACAAATGTAAATCTCCAAATGAAAAGAGATAATGAACTGCAAAAGCCTGTCGCACATACTAGTATTTGACTAGGAAAAAGGGAAAGCGACTTAAAATAAAATGTATGATGCCCAAAAAACCAAAGGCTTAATCATCAAATTGAAATATTAAAAATTTTAGGCATCGATCTCTAAATGATATGTATTGATTCAAAAAGATCAAATGTTATGATGAGAATGGAGCCAAATGAAAAGCTTCATATTATGTAATCAAGTTTATGTGAGAGGTCATATATGCATACTTCTATAATTGAGATAGGTCACTTTTCCTAGTGCTAATTGTGTATGCCTTGGTTGAATTGATTATTGAAGCTTCACATTAGACTAAGGACTATCTCATCTTTGGTACCCACACACATCACACATGTTTATGCTCAATGAATGCCTTATTCATTTGTGTGATTGTACTTGATTAAATGTGTTTTCACATGCTCAATTTTTGTTGATCAAACACAAAAAGATTTTTGAGTGTTTTAATTTGTTTTTGGAAAGTCTTTTGTTTTTGCAAAAATTTCAAAAATTCAAAAACTGTGTTGCCCTATTTTGGCGACTTGATCGCGGGTCAAGCCAGTCGCGAGGGTTACACAAAAGGATTTTGCGACTCACTGGCGGGTCAAAGTCCCAGTCGCGAAAAATACTTAGAAAATTTTTCAAAATTTGAATTTTTAAGTTTCTCGCGACTCATACTAGCGACTTGTTCGCGGATGGAAGCTCTAGTCGCGAGGGTTACACAGAAATTTTCGCGGCTCCCTTTGCGACTATCTCGCGGGTAGAACTTCCAGTCGCGAAAAACACTTAGACAAATTTTCAATATTTTGTCTCTAAGGTGTTTGGCGGCTTGACTTAGCGACTTGATTCAGTCACGAAAAACGCGTGTTTTGCGTTTTAAGGACAGTTTTATTTTAAAACTTTTTAGTTTTCCCTCGAACATTTTGACTGTTCATTGTCTTCTCTCTCACAAACCCACCGTGTTTCACACAAAAACCACCATTTTCATCATCTCTTCACCTTCAATCTTCAAGAAAAAGGTATGAGTTTTCTCATTTTCTCTCAGTATTTCATATTTCTTGCTTTGATTTCTTGGATTTTTGAGTTGTCGTTGAGTTTGGGTTTATGTGTTGATTCGATTATGGGTTGGAGTTATTTTGTTGGGTTTGTTTGAATGGGTTTTGTTGGTTTTAATAATCTGATGCTTGATATGCTTATTCTCCTGCGTGTTTTCTTTTCTTGAGTAAATTTGTTGTTTTGACCTCTATGGTTATGTGTTGCATTTGGTTCACAGATTGCTTATTGCACATCTACATTTGTATTTAGTTTTGTGCCCTAGGTTGCTCTTGTTATGATTGTGCACGCTGTTACATTGGGTTTTGATTCATAGTTGGTGATAAATCTGTAGTGTGTTCTACTGTGGCAAGTTATCTCATGCTTTGTTGCTTCTAAAAACCTTATGTGGACTAAATCTTTGATATAACCCTCTGTTTCTTTTCAGTTCTACTAATCTCTTACTGATGTTTGAGTTTCCATCTATTGTGTTTTGTTTTTGTGGCATTTTCTGCTATGTTTGTAGATGACTCCTACCAAGAAGAAAACCACTGCCAAGAAAGGTGATAAAAGGCTAAAAATGGACAACACCAAGTTCAGATCACCTCAACACTTTGAGAGATATAGAGCATTCTTCTTTAAGACAACCATCATTCAGGAAAGATTTGTAGACTTGGTGGATTTGAAGGACACTTTCATTCCAAACTGTTTTGAGGGCAGAGGTTGGAATAAGTTGTTGAGTGACTTGCTTGGAGTGTGTGAGCCTTTGATCAGGGAGTTTTATGCAAATGCTGTGATAAAAGAGGATGAGCTTAATTGTTGGATAAGAGAAAAGGAATTCAATATAGATGCGGGTGATATAGATGAGGTGCTAGGGCTTGAAGGTTTAGATGACCATGACTTCACCAATTACAAGGACATGGTGCTATCCATAGAAACTGTCCAATCTCATATTGGTGGTGTTAGAGAAGGGAGATGCCTCAATACTAATGCCTTCCCAGCTGACATGAGGTGTCTAACCACCATAATGATGTTCAACTTGTACCCAGTAAGGAAGCTGACTACAATAAACAATTCTAAAACTATCTTTATCATGGAGCTCAAGGAAAACACCTTCATAGACATCAGCTCTAACATCTTTGACACAATTGTGGATGAGACTAGAACAACTTCAAGGGCCAAGTTGGTTTTCCCTAGCCTACTCATGAGGCTTTTTAGAGCAAAAGATGTGGCAATCCCTCAAGATATCAGTCTCATGCCTACTCCCTCAGCCATCAACAAGCTGACCATTACAAGGATAAGAGTTTGTCTTCCGGGTGATGAAGAGGAAGGTGACCAAGGAGAAGGTGAACCAATGGAGACTGAAACAGAGGCTGAAGGACAACCTTCAAGTTCAAGAGGCCGTGGCAAAAGGAGCAGACCTTCATCTTCATCAGCTGTACCTTCAGATGCATTCCAAATCATCCTAGAAAGGATTGATGGGCTCAGAGATGTCCAGAATGAACAATCTGACAGACTGGCTGCACTTCAAGATCAGATAAACATCCTCTCAACAAAGTTTGATAGCTTCTCCACCCAGCAGTGACCCTTTGGCCATTCCGGTCAAAAAGGGGGAGAATTTTTTAAGGGCAACTCTTGAGGGGGAGTGTCTGTTTGAGGGGGAGCATACCAAAAACTTATGTTAAGCAGTTTACTTTATGTTTATGATCTATAGTTTTTGTTGTTATGGTTTGGATAATTTTTCTTATGGGTTTGTTTAGTACTTTGGTTTATATATATTTAGTTTATTTACGGTACATGTATTTGTACCTTTGCTTTGTAGCCTTGTACTTGTTGTTAAATGTTATGCATTTTCTTTAAGTACTTTCACTCTTTTGCCCTTTGTTGGATTTTATATCCTTAATGCAATTACCTTAAGTTGTTGCATTGGTTGAATGTTGGACATACAAATGATACTTTGTATTGAACTTATTAGCTTGCATGTCTAGATGTTCATTCCTTGTGTGAATGAGCATTGTGGTCACTATTTATAGTGATTGTTCATTTTTGGTCAAGCCATGGTTTATTGCTTATATTCCATTTTGCTTGATCGCATTGTACTTGCTTCATATGAATTACAAGTTTTCTGCATACAATGATCATATTGTGTTGTTGTGTTTCAGGAGATACTTGTTCTTATGGTTCAAGAGCTACATTGATTCTAGAGTTAGGTGTGAGTGGGTTATGTTTAACTATTCCCAACTCACATGTTAAGTCTAGAGTTTGTTTTAGGGTTTTGTCACAGAATAGTCAAAGGAGGAGATTGTAAAGTTGAATTTAATCAACCATTCTGTTGGCTTTATTCCGTGCCAATTTGCATGTATTTTAGCACTTAAAAACCCTGTATTTAGGTGGGAATCATGTAAGGGTAGTGTGTGAGAGAGTGTGAAGAAATGCTCAAGACTGTGCAATGAAGCAAGGACTCACGACTGGATCTCGCGGGTAACTCGCGGCTTGCAAGTCGCCAAAAGCAGGCACATGTGTGAAGCATGCAGGGGAGCTAAAGAGTCATGCCAGCTATTGCACTACAGGGCAAAAGTCTCAGGCTGGCCAGGTAGTTAGCTCGCGACTTGAACTCGCGACTCAGTCCAGTCGCGAGGCCAAGTCGCCAGAACACACTATTTAGGAAAAACTGACTCTTCGCATTTCATTCTCACACCAGTATAAATATCCCTTATACCCACGAAATGTTGAGAGCTTCCACAGAGAATTTTGAGAGAGAAACCCTAGAAAAAAACAAGATTGACTCATCCACAATCTTTACATAGAGACTCTTAAAATTCCTCTACTCTCACCCTCTCCATTGTTACATCCTTGAGAGGTTCTTGGCCAAATCCTTTTCTCACCATACTCACATCTGTGAGAAGGCTTTTTGGTGCTTTGGGAAGCAGTTAGGAATGGATCAATTCACATTGGTTGATGCTATGGACTATAGCGGAATTCGGTAAGCTAAATAAGAAATAGGTTTGGCGTAACCTTGTTGGAGTAGGAGTTTGGAGGGCTTAGGTACACTGGGTAGATTAGGCTTAGAGGGTCTTCTGCTGTTCATGTATCCCAATTACATTTTTTAGTGGATTATTTACCGCTTGGAGGGCCGCGGAGAGGTTTTACGCCGAGAGCTTCGGTTTCCTCTTCGATAACACATCATTGTGTTGTCTTTGTGTTTGCATCTCTCTTCCTTTAATCTTTGCCATTTAATTTCTACTGTGGATGTGATTTTATTTGGTTTAGATAGTTTATCAATTCTGTTATATGCTTACGTTCATATTCCGCACATTAATTGTTTGATAATAAACTTGAATTGATAATTTGGAAATTAGGGGTCTAAACGTTCATTGTGTTTTACACACTAATTGAACATTCAAAAAAGATTCCTTTAATTCTTATCCAAAAAAAAAATATATATTCTTTTAGCCAATAGGAAGAAACACCTTTGTTTTACAAAAGGACAAAATTTACAACCTTAACTTAGTAAAATAAATATTACTATATATTTTAAAAATCTAACAATTAAATTACATGTTATTTACGTTTTAAAGTAACCAGGCTTGTCTTCCTACCTCAAAATATTGCTTACCGATATATTTTGAGCACAACTTTGAACTTAAAATTGGGCTAAATAAATTTAGAAACACTTATTCGGCCCTAAAGCAGTTTCAAGTTTCGAATAAACGGGTTGCTATCATGTTGGCTTAATTTGCTGTTAACCACACAAGCTGGTACAAACTGGTGCAACACTTAATCCACATGTTAGAGGCTTGTACGGACTGCAATTGCTACTTGGGTACATGGTTTTCAGACCCGGACCGTTCATTGAACCGTAAAAAGGAGAGGTTCAAGGTTTTTGAGATCGAACCGAGGTCGAACCGGGGTCGAACCGTGATGATGTCATAATTAATTTAATAATTATTTTAAATATATATAAAAACATTAAATTAATAAAAAATAGAAAAATTAACTAAAATAGTCTAATTTACTTTCAAGACAGCCAACACACATACACAAATGCATTCACAGGCTGAGAAAAAGGCAAGGCTTAGTAAATTACTAGTTTGAAGTATCTATATATAATATATTCATCTTCATAGCCCTAGCTAGATCTCAAGAGAGTGGGCTTGCAATGAAATCTTCATCCAAGTACTTTCATGCACATGCATTACAGATATGTGTTGGCTGTCTATTACAAAGTACTATTACTGCTTCTATTACAAAAGCACAAAAAGACCTTACTCTTACTAATTAACTATACTAACACAAAGGTAAAACATGCATAACTAATAATTAATTAAGCAACCATAGATGGAGTACTGGTACTAGTACTGCTTCTATTACCAAAATTCACACCCCAATGTAGTCCAAACTAGCCAATGTAGTCCATAAAACTTAAAAGTACAAAGTAAAAATGCATAAACAAGACTCCAAGTTATAGTACACAACTACACATTGTTTCTTACAAAAATACATAAAACTTATTTCTAAAAAACAATAATAAAACTTCAAACTCCAAGTTACACACTGTGTCTTACAAAAAGACATAGAAATTATCTCTAAAATACAAAATAGAACTTCAAAGTTCAAACAGAATTATTATGATCATAAATCATCAATGTCATGAAAGTTATCATGCTCGTCATCATTCCCTGGAAATCCAGGAGGAGGGCCAATAGGTTGTCCAAATGTTCCCAAATCAATTCCTTCAACCTCACTGCTATCATCTATAGATTCTACACACAAGTTTGAACAAAATAAAAAGAAAAATCATTATAATGTTTATACAAGTTTGAAAAAAATAAAAGAAAAATCACTATAGGTTATCAAATTGTTTACATATAAACTAACCTTCAATATTAGAAGAAGGCTCTACACTTGCTGGATATGCACCCTCTTCATAAATTGCATTCTCCAACTCTTCATAATTAAGATATGGGTCTTCCTCTTCCACAAATACCCAAAAATCAGTTTTGTCGATACTTGCATAATCAATGGGGTCAAAATTAAACTTTTTGTTGTAAAGCCTGCATCATAAAATGTCATGCTTATTATTGGAATTTGAACATAATTAGTAACTAACAATTACATTATATAAATGACTTCTTAAAAATTAATATAATGACAAGATATAGCATTTAGTTACCTATGTCTCAATCGCAAGTTATGATTAACAAACACAAGATCATTGAGCCTTTGATGCTCCAACCTATTTCTCCTCTTAGAATGTATTTGGTCAAATAAACTCCAACAACGCTCACATCCAGAAGAGGCGGAAGTTTGGCTAAGGATTCTAATTGCTAATTTTTGCAAGTTTGGAGCATCAGCACCCCATAACTTCCACCATTCATCTGATTTTCATAACACAACGTAATCTAATATTAATCAACATAAACAAACAAACTTTCAATTGAATAATCACTTCAGTTATTCTAACTCTAGTGACAAAACTAACTTTCAACATGAACAAAAAAACTAAGATTTGTTTATAGTATTAAAGTAAACTAATTACTTCTTACCTGGATGAGTGGTCTTGCTTGTTGACAATGCAAGATCTCTATCAAAACTCCCAATACGATCTCGAAAATATTGGGTTTCCTTAATTACCTTTTCTTGATCACCATCATATTTTGTCCCAATGTAGTCCAAAATAGCCATATTTACTGCTGGTTTCCGACAAAAATTCTCCTCATCATATTGAAAAGCGGGATTTAACCAATATGCAGCAGCATGAAGATCTTTACGCAAATGTTTGTCCCAACGGTTCTTTATAATTGAGGTGTATGGCTTGTACAAGTGCTTCTTCATTCGGAAGATCTTCTTGATTCCCAACCGTGCTCTATGCATGCCCTCATACACATATCCTATTGCAGGCCTTTGATCAGAATCAACAATCCGTAACAAACGAATGAGTGGCGATGAAATCTTGACAAGAACATTAATATCATCCCAAAAAGAATTATCCAAAATGATAGAAACTACTTCTTTTGTCTTTGACTCTCTTGCCAATCTATTGTCCACAAAGAACTTGTTAGTCACTAAGGCTTGCAAGTCATGCTTATGCACATGAAGGCTTCCAAATGAAAGGAAAGTAGTAGCAAATCTTGTTGCTCCTGCACGTACAATATCTGTCCAACCAGGTCTCTTCCTCAACCAAGCAATCAAAGCTACATGATTATAAATAAAAACTGTAACTTTGGTTGCACGATTTTTTAGTCTCTCCACATGAGGCATGTCTCCCATATCCTGCAATACAAGATTCAGGCAATGTGCAGCACAAGGAGACCAACTAATAGTTTTATACTTTTCACACAACAATTTACCAGCAGATACATAATTGGAAGCATTATCAGTAACCATGTGAACTATGTTTTTTGGACCAACCCATGTAACTACTTCATCAAACAATTTAAACAAGTTTCTGGTATTCTTCACAATATCTGAGGCATCAACTGATTTTACAAATACCATTCCCCTAGGACAATAAACAAGGAAATTAATCAATGACCTATGTCTAGTATCTGTCCAACCATCAGCCATAAGTGTACATCCAACTTCTGCCCAATACCTACGTTGTGACTCAACCAACAACTGAACCTCTTTCTTATTATCCCTCAACAAAGGGACCCGTACAGCATGATAAGATGGACCTTTGTAACCAGGACCAGCAGCAGCTACGGCATCAATCATCATTTGGTAGTACACTGAATTCACTACATTAAAAGGAATGCAATTGTCATACAAAAACCTTGCAATAGCCATATCAGCTTGCCTCACCCTTTCTTTGCTTTGGAACACACTTTTAAGACCAGGTTGAGCTCCTGGAGTAGTTCTTGGAGCAAAGTAACTATCCACTGGCTTTGTACCCTTTCTTTTACCTAAAACAGGTTTTTTAGACAACCCAATACTAAATACTTCTTGAACATCTTCATCTTCTTGCATATCACTATTTGTGGAAGGCACACTAAACATTTCTTCTTGACGTTGTTTCTCAGCTTTTTTCTTCAACTCAAACTCCTTCACATATTCCAACATTTGGTATCTCACATCATGAGAAACTTTTTTACACGATCCAATATCACCTTTTATCCCCGCAAGGTGTTTTTTCATCCTATTAATACCCCCACCTTTATATGTTTGCCTACAATACACACATGTAAAAGTATTCCGTCCCTTCTCATCCGTCCCAAGGCTAAAATGTTCCCAAGCCGGATCAACCTTTTCCCTTACTCTTGAGCTAGACTCCACTACATTGGAATCAACTTCATGTGATGGAGTAGACCCGGTCTCTGTTTCCATTTTAATCTAAAAGACTAAACAACCAGTCAAACATGCATAGACCCATCAAAGAATCACAACTTCATAAACATTAAAACACTACCAACCGTAAAAAAGAGTAATGTCAAAACACTACCAACCGTTAAAAAGAGTAAAGACACTACAGATTAAAACATAACAACAGACTCTATCCACATAAATACACCAACTAATGTCAATCAATTCTATTCCAATTCATAAAATATAAATTGACATAAAAGAAAGAAGAATTAAAAAGGATAAAGCTTCCACAGATAAATCTCAGTAAGAAGAATAAACTCTATCAATTAATTCTCTCTAAATCTCAAAATCTATATTCAGAAAGTTCCCATAATGCTGTCAAAGCTTCCACAGATAAATCTTAGTAAGCTTAAATAAATATCCCTACAATTCCCTCTTATCTCTTTGTTATAAAGGACAGAACATGGATTTAATGATTCCAACATTCTTAAAGAGTACTCGAAAATATTGCTTTCCCAGCTAACCAAAAATTTCATTGGAAAACCATTACTGATGAACTCAACTACTCAAGAGCTAAACCTTATCCTACCATGACCAATTACTTTTGCAGAAGAAGATTAAGTCTTTGCATTTACTGAACAACTTAAACAGCATTGCCATTAAAAAAAAAAAAAAAAAAAGGATACTTCTCTCTATAGTTGATCAAGCTGAATTCACACTAAAGTTCTCATAACAGAGATGAAAGTTTCAAAATTTAGTGCTGTTAAGAACCTTAAAAATCGAACAAACAAAAGCTGAACAGCTTAGACCAAAACAATGTAGTACTTTTTTTACTCCGAAATTTTAGCTAAACCAAACAGACACACACACACATATGTTTCACTCACTCCCACAGTGGACAGACAGACATAATTTCCTTTTCCTTTCTTTTTCTGCTCTAACCATGAATTCTTAAATCCAATCACATTAAAAAACCAAGCACAATTTAAAGTAACAAAATTGAGTGTCCAAAAAACAACCTTAAAAAACAATCAAAGTACACACACAATCCAATCAAAATCTACAGCTTGGATCTAACACTCACCAAATAAAGTCAAACACAACCAAATCTAGTACCTCCAGAACACAACATAAAAAAAATATATAAATTGACAAAAATTGATTATTGTACCAAACGACGGCGACGGCAACGAGGCAGAGAGTGAGCTGCGACGGCGACGAGGCAAAGAGTGAGCTGCGACGGCGACGAGGCAGAGAGTGAGCTGCGACGGCTGAGCTGCGATGAGCGTGAGAGAGATGAGCGTGTGAGAGAGGCAGAGAGTGAGCTGTGATCTTGGCTAAGCGGCGATGGCGACGAGGGAGAGAGGCAGAGACGAGAGAGTGATTGAGAGAGTGAGGAAGAGGCAGAGGGTGATTGTGAGAGAGTGAGGGACCTAAGGGTTCATTTCAGGGTTAATCAGAATGTCCCAAACGACACAGTATTAGGAAAAAAAAAAAAAAAAAAGGAGGGACGAAACGACGCCGTTTTAGGCTAAAACAAGGCAGCCCGTTTGAACCGTGTGAACCGGTCACGGTTCACAGAACCGGACGGTCGGACCGCGGTCCGGACGGTTCCATGTTTTTTTCGCATGGAACGGTTCTTCACCTTAAATGGACCGTAGATGTGAACGGTTCGAGGGTTTCCCGGTCCGACCGTACGGTCCGGTCCGGGTTTAAATTCCATGCTTGGGTACTTTTGACAGTAGGAACTATCTTTCAGCTATAAACATATTTTGCAACTATCTTTTCTAATTTATTACGTAGAAAATTATAAAACTATCGTATGGATAGTAAAAGAAAAGACACTTTAGATAATGCGTGGGTTTCAAAGGGGTATTTTTTTTTTTTTCCTTTTTAAAGGAGTAGTGTTTAATACACACACTCTATCACACACACGTGAAACAATAGCTAAAATTATGACTTAAAATCATGATTTTTAACTTGAATAGAGTGTGTAGATTGAAAATCATGACTTCTACACGTGTAATAACTTTTATCCTCTCAGAAACTCAAGTAATAGTTTCAAGTGACATTGCGGTAAATATTGTGAAAAACGTAGTACCTGTCTCTCTCTCTCTCAGACTCAGTGTAACAACTCTCTCCTCTCTTTGGACTCCTCATCAATTTCAAATCAAACTTCAAGCTCTCTCTCTCACAACGGCTCTTTCAAATTTGGACTCTACCGCATTACTCTTAAATTTCTTCAACGTTATCTCACAACTTACAACACAATCTCACCCGTCTCAGCTTTCTCTCAAATCACCATTAACGCTTCAGAGCTTCCTCTCATGTCTCTAAATTATACCTCAGCTACCTCTCAGATCTTCTCAAGCTTCAGCCATGGCTTCTTCACCCTCAATCCTCTTCTTCTCAGCAATTACTGTGAGTTTTCTCTCTCTTCAATTTTATGGTTAAATTTTTTTCTAGTTAGCGTGTATGATTGTTATATGGAATATGGATTAGTGTTGTTGATATAGCTGGGTTTTATGATTTCTCTATATTCTATGCTTGTAAAATAGTGTTGAGTAGTAATAGTTTCAAGAAATAGGGTTGGTTTCTTCAATAAGATAGTTGGTCGGACCCATAATTTCTGTACAACCAGACAATGTATTGTAGCTACTTTTGCACTTTAATTTCTTTAGAAAATAAAATACAGTAAGGTTGTTTGTTCCATAAATTTTTCCTGAGTCACCATATTGTTGAGTTTTGTATATTCCACTACACTTTTGCTTTGAACAATATTGGTGATTGGTTGCATAATCATGGCTGTTCATAATTTGATAAATTAACAACTCGACCTTAAGAGGCAAATGACAGTGGATACTACTGACTCCCCAAGGCTGATGGAACCAACCTCATGGACCCTATCAATGGAAAGTAGCTCAAACAGTAGTACTTTCCTCTACTTTTGTGATGATTTTATTTTTACCTTCTTTTTTTTGCTAATCATGATGAATTTACTTTTCGTAAGAAGCATGGCATAAAGTTGAATTAAAATGAAGATGTGCTACTTTTTTTTAAGAAAAAAATTCTCTTTCTTTTTCCTCTAACTCGTATGCCAAAAATT
This sequence comes from Notholithocarpus densiflorus, assembly GCA_030021035.2. Classification (NCBI taxonomy): domain Eukaryota; kingdom Viridiplantae; phylum Streptophyta; class Magnoliopsida; order Fagales; family Fagaceae; genus Notholithocarpus; species Notholithocarpus densiflorus. Next base: position 677,722 of record JARYZH020000159.1, on the reverse strand, counting down.
TATATAATGCTCTTTTTAATCCTCTTGCACAATGATGACCCCTTTTTTTAATAAAAAGAAGTGAGAAATGTAGAGAAATAAACAAGCTTTCCTGTACATATCATTCAAATTATTCCCCTCTTCTATTCATACATCCACAAAATCAATCCTTATGATGGAGAAAAAGGAGATAGAGGGAAATCCAAAGCCCCAGTTGATAAGCCATATCATATAAGGTTTGCTGGTCTGCTCGACTGAAATTGTAAAAAAATTACATAATGCTAAGTTTTGTTAATGAAATTTTCTGGTTAATAATATGAATTTAGACTTAACTAAGCCTTTTAAAGATGAATAAACTCATGATTAATAAATAAATAAGAAAAACCAATAGTATCACTTAAATAATAAAATGCAATATTTTTTTTTTCATTGTTTTATTTAATTATATCCATTCCTTTGCGGTAGCACGGGTTACATACTAGTTTTATTATGGGAATTAAGCTGGTTGGATGAGAATTAAGATTGATTGGTTTTGCATTTACGTGTGTCGGTATTGGATAAGTTTCGATTCAACAAGACTCTCTCTATTTATGCGTGCAGGTACTTATATATTCTTCTTCTCTATTTTGGTCCAATAACTTAATATTTAATGTAATTTTAGATTGCTAACACTTTTTCTGGTTTTTGGGTTATAGATTTGGTGAGCAATTTGGGTGCAATTGCGAGGTATGGGACCAAGGAATTTATGGAGGCATTGTAGGCTAGAGCGAATGTGTGCATGATTGGCCAATTTGGTGTTGGGTTTTAAGGGAATTAGGCTGCTTGAAGTGGTAATTTACGCTACTTTTTTCCTAATGTAATTTACGCTACTCTTTTTTAGAGGGTATTATGTAAACAAGTTTTTCCATGTAATTTACGCTATTTTTATAAATGTAATTCCACTTTTTTTTAGAGGGTATTATTATATTATATATTTGAGCTACTGGATAATGTTACCCAATTTAACCCTCACATGAAGTGGTCGTTATCTAAGAAATTGTTGTAAATAGATTTCTTTTGTAACATAAATTATATTTATCATTTGTATAATTCTATGTGAAATTCAATTTACATTTTTTTTTTTTTTTATAATTATTACTTTACTGCTCCATAAACAATGTTACGTACATTTTCTCAGTTTTAAGGGTAATTGATATCTTTGAAATTTAATCTCTTTTTAACTTTTGTTATGGATGTGTAGTAAGTGGCTAACCATTATTGATCCTTTCACCGTAAAATAATTATATTTGAAATTTCAACTCTTTTTCACTTTTGTTATGGATGTGTAGTAAGTGGGATTTTTTTAAATGTGTAGTTTTTCTTTTTTTGATAAACTTTTAAATAAGGATAGGGTCACACCAATTCCCCACCTTAATCTTTTAAATTTCCCTAAAATTTAGCCTTTTATTTTCTTGGACAATCAGATATGTTAGTGCTTAAATATAAGGATATGGATGGAGAAGTGGAAACATATATACTTTTGGATAATCAGTGACAGGAAATAGGAAACATAGGTATTAATTATTAAAATAAATCTATATAATGTTCATCCAAAAGTATAAACATGTTCTCAGAGGCAAATTTATATAACGACAAATTTAATCTAATTTTAACTATAAACTAGCCTCTGAGCACGCGCGTGCTCAGAGGTTGTTCTATTGGGTAAGGGTTAATTTAGAGCATTTATTATAATTTGGGATTACTACATTTTCCAATCACAAAAAAAAAAAAAAAAACCTAGGGGTGTGATGAGTATTATGTGCGGTGAAATAATTTTCCATGACAACGCCATACTTTTTTTTTTTTTTTTTTTTTTTTTTTTTTTTTTTGTGTGTGGAAAATGTAGTAATCCCAAATTATAATAAATGCTTTAAATTAACCCTTACCCACAAAATAGAACAGCCTCCGCGCATGCGCGTGCTCAAAGGCTAGTATCTGTTTAATCTACTTTTATGATCTCTTTTTATTTTTTTGGTATAGCCATTGCAGAACTAATCGATAATGCATTTGATGAGGTAGGTTCCTTTCTATTATCATTTCAATGACTATAGTTTTTCTTCAAAAATGCATATGTTATTAGTGAGGTTACCTTATCCACATTCCAGTTGAAGGAAAAAAAGAAAGGAAAGGATCATTCAATATAAAAGTCATCACACATTGTGAATGTGAATATGGTCATATTATCATAAAATTAAAACCATGTTTGCGGACCTTGAAGAGTACATATAATAATATACAAATACTTGAAAATCACATTAAATAACTTTCATATAATCTATGGAAGCTACAAAAACTACTCTCCCCCCAACGCTACAATCCCTACTTCCCCTGTCTGTTATGTATTGCCAAAGGCAATCATCAAGAGTCAGAGGGTGGAGGAGATGGAAAAGCACTCCTATACTCTAAAAAATCTGCTCTTAAAGCAGCAACCTTAGCAATAAGCCCATCTAAAAGCTGTCCATGAGCTGCTTGAGTTGTCATAAAGGTCTTCATCATAACACGAAGAGAGAGAGGAGGAGGAACGGTGGGCTCCACAGCTGCGCTATCAACATGTACCTCATCGTCACCATCATCCGCAACAACAGCTGTAGGATCAACAGGACTATCCTCAGCATGAACATCTCCAGCGGTGGACTGTACTCGTGGTCTTTTTGATGAACCAACACTCGGTCCAACATTCTTCTTTTGTGCACTTCGCTATTTGAGAAAGGTGGCTCCTATAGGGGTTGTAATGTGGATCTACTCTAGGGAAGGAAAGTTTTCTAAGTGTAAAAAGTTTAGAACCCTATAGATGAAAATTGGAAAGAATAGACCATGCTTCTTACACTTGCTCCTATGCACCTCAGCAAGCGTTTGAATGAAAAGGGAAGGAAAACACATAACTATAAATTCAACAAAACAAAATTGTTCTCAACCACACCAAACGAGATGGTCAACCTGACTATAAACTCAACAAATAAGACTGCTTCATACACAGATTATTCATTAGTGTTTAGGGCATCACTCCAGCAGCTCGTAAGTTACTAGTTTACTGGACGCAGATGCATCTCCATGAGACTCTAGCATTTCTAACAGCTTCTCAGATTCAGCAAGCCTGAGTTTTAAGGCCTCAAGCTTGGCTTTGGCTCTCAAAGAAAATATACTCCGAGCTAGCTTCCTCAAACGATCAAGAAGGAAGCCTAAATCTAAGCCTGATTTCATCAAATCTCTCACCAAAGTTCCCCATCCCAGAATCTTGGTCTCATTAACGAAATGTTCCGAGTATTTCATGTCCATCAATATCATGCACAGTAGGCTCAATGCATAGTTACCCATATGTAATCCAAATGTAAAGTTTTTCATGAAGTCATGGTGCTCCATCTCCTTATTTAAAAAAGAAACACCAGCATTGGGAACTTTGAACCCACAGAAATCAACTAGGGGTTCATTTGGCTCCCAAAACATAGGAAAAGGTTCGGCATTATACACTTCATGCTCGAACCTTTCCATAAAAGCTTCAAAATTGGCCTTGGTCGTGACCATACGAGACATGTCTAAATTAAAGCTCAAACTTCCTTCTGATGAGGAAGTGTCCAAGTCAATCTCCTTGTTCTCAAGTTCTAAAAGAAAAAAAAGAAAGAGTATCACTATATGCATATATTTAATTTTATAAACTAGTTATATAGATAACAGGCCACTCTTATTAAAACAAAAAATAATTTAAATAATCTATAAATACTATATAACCGAAAGACTGACTTTTTGTTGACTTTATAAGTGCATGGTGTTACTTCCCTAGGTTTAATTAATCTCTGCAATTAAATGATCTGACAGGTATTGAATTGCAGCTTGAACTTGTAGTTATTCATTTAATGCATCTTATATGCTAAACATCTACATGATCCAATGATATTCCTAAACTTGATTCTTAATTGCTAAGATTTATCCTCAATTAACATGGTTGCAAAAATTTGAGAGCATTTTCAATATATATAGTCAGCTAAAGTGCAAGCTGTAAGCTAGAAAACATATATTCGGTTACCAAAAAAAAAAAAACATCATACGAGAGGTAGGAACATTAACATATGAGGAAAAAAAAAAAAAATTCTAAAACAAAAACGAAAGGAAGGGATTAATAAAAAGCAAGTACCTTGAATTGTCACCTCAGTTTCTAAAACCTCCTTAATTTCTGAGGCAGCTGTTTTATCAGTCAACTTGTGGGCATGTGAGTGTACATCCATGGCAATAAGTCCTGTGTTCCTCTCCGGCTATGAATAAATAATAAATAAATAAAAAATTTGGAAAAGGGCGAATAGAGAGATACCACTATGGTGTGGATGCAGTAACATATACAAGGAAGAAAGACGGAAACAGGAGGAGAAGGCTCAAACCTTTAATCGATACTTCTGTAGTTCTGTGGCTTTGCACTTCTAAGTCGTTTATTGAATTTAACGGAGAAGAGATGATAAAGGATCGTAGAGTGCTGATATTTCGGCTAGTATCAATGTTCAAGTAGTTTAGGTGGTTTTCTTCTTAAAAAAAGAAAAGAAAAACAAAGTAGTTTAGGTGGTACTTCTCGAAAAAATAGACTTTCTCAATCTTTTTTTTTTTTTTTATAAGCATAGAGTTTCAATCCTTATTCAGTTTTAACTTTATTTCTCATAAAAAAAAAATTAATTTCTCCCAAAAAATTAAAAAAAAAAAAAGTTTGGACTTTGGCTATTAATTTTAGGCAGATTTTTAAAATAACACTAGCTTCTTATAGATAGATAGTATAGATGAGTTATTGACTACCAAGGAAAAAAAAAAAAAAAAAAAAACTAAAAACACCCTAATTAAAAATAAAATTAGACCCTTTCAAAATCTTGGCCCATTGAAGGTTAAACCAAAATATTTCCCAAACAAATACAAAATCTACCCAAATGCCTAAATAACAACACAAATCAGTCCAAGAAAAAAAATTAACAAAAAAAAAAAAAAAAAAAAACCTTGCTGAGTGATTTTGTTCACCCAACCCATTCAAACGCTAAAATCTCAAATTTTAATATATAAAAAAAAAAAAAAAAAAATTCTCAAAATCCTTTAAGTCCAAAACTGTTATGCACAATCTCAACTCAGAGAGAAAAAAAGAGTGAGACGATATGAGGAGGAGAACATGAAATTGAGAGAGAGAATCTAAGGCTATGTTTGGTAATCGTTTTTTCCTCAATTTTCTGTTTTCAAAAACAATTTTCTATTTCCTAAGGCAAAAAACTTGTTTGGTAACTTATTTTAGGCAAAAATCAAAAACTATTTTCAATTTCCATATTGTGAAGGAAACTGAAAATAGGTCTCGAGCTGTTTTTATTTTTCAATTTACACTCTCCTTAGAAAACATGCTAGTTACACGACCTATTAATGAACTAGCACACTAGTTCGATCCACATGACTGACAAAAACGTTTCCCATGCTTCCACTTTTTTTCACTCAATATTTAGCACCTAAATCGTATCTGATGAACACTTATATATTCCTTTGCACCTTCACTTCCTCTGCCTACCTTTGTGCCTCCATCTTCCTCACGGAGAAAACCTTGATTGAGAGAACCACTTGTAAGGTAAGTGATTCGTCTTCACCGGATTGTCCTTCAAGATTGCTTTTTGTTTTTCATCAGATTCTACTATTCCTTTTCTATTCATTATCTCACTCTCCTTTTCTTTTCTTTTCTTTTTCTTTGTGTGTGTGTGTGTGTGTGTGTGTGTGATGTAGCAGGTCTGTGTGGGTCTGTCAGATTTTTTGAAGAGCTTTATAATTTTAGGGACCCAATCACTCAAAGGTATGGGTCTTTTCCTTTTTTCTTTGTTTATGGATTATTACGAAATTGCTAGAGCATTGGTATGTATTTATTTATTTATTTTTGGATGAAATTGATTCCCTGGCATTGATGCCATGTTGTAAACTTTAGTTATTGATTATCTTTTATAACACTTGATTAAAGTGTTATAGTTTCAGTCTTACTTATATGATTAAAGTTTCAGGTTTGAATGTTATATACAAAACATTTTATTTTATAATTCCTCTAGGTATAAGGATTTTAAATACTTTGGAGCAAATGTGTTTTCGAATTAGAATAAATATAATTAAAAAAAAAAATTTACCAAACAAAACAAAATTCAACTCTTTTAAAAACAACTATCAAACAAATTTCCTGAATTTTGTTTTTAGAAAATGTGTTTTTCCTTTCAACTAACCAAACATGTTTTTCATTTTGAAAACAGAAAAAAAAATTTTATTTCTTTTTCCCTTGAAAACAAGAAAACGAAAATAGAAAATGAAAACAGTTACCAAACATGGCCTAACGTTTTCAAGTCTGGTTGTTTGAAGCTTTGAGGGGGAATGTGGAATTGATGAGAGAGGGAGCTACTCTATAAGACAAGTACCAGGATAGAAAAAAAAAAGAAAAAAAATAACAAAAGGGAAAAATGGGATTTGCCCCTAATTTTAAAACTATGCAGTAAAATATCCCTGTTTTGAAACTATTTAGTAAAATGCCGTCGTTTTTGAAACTTAATTTTAATAAAATCGAGTTTTGTGTAAAACTCGATATCCTCAAAATCGAGTTCTGTATATATTTTGAAGTGTAACTCGACATTAGTAATGTTGAGTTCCACTTAAACTTTAAAAAAAAAATTAAGTGGCAAAATATGCATAGAACTTGACATTGCTAATGTCGAGTTTCACCTGTAACTCGATTTTGTTAAAATCGAGTTTCAAAAACATGGGCATTTTGTTAAATAGTTTCAAAATATAGACATTTTGCTGTATAATTTGTAAATTAGGGGCAAATGCCCATTTTCCCACGATAACAAAATAAGGGTAAGTCAGCTAAGTTGGGTAAGATTCAAAATTACTAATAAAAGATCTTAGCCACTTGCATGTTGGTATGGGTGTTGGTTAGAGTGATTACCAAGTGGAAAGTCCATGATAATACATATGCATGCCTTTTATCTTTCTAAAGTGAATTTTGAACAAATTTATGTTAAATAATATATAATATTTTATATTTAGTAGATATGGAGAGTGTGGAAGTGGTTCATTAAAAAAGAAAAAGAAAAAAGAAAAAAAAAAGAGAAGAGAGTATGAAAGTAGCATTAGTATAAATTTATCTATTTTATGGATTGCAGTTAGCTTAATTGATAATCTTGTTGTTGAATAAGAGATACAATCATGCAGCTGCAGGATTTTGCCAATATTAAAAATCGATTGATATCTTAACTTGATGCATTGATAATGAAGTATTATGCAACAAAATGCGGTGTCTACAGATGCCCATTTTTTAATTCTTGAGTTTCGCTAATGAAATCAAAAAAATAAGAGACAAAACATTTTGTTTCGACGTATGGCTTGGGCCCAACCCATGCACATGGCACACAACACGCATACATGGGGTGGGGTGCAACTCTACAGAGTCGCGTGGGATTCATATGTCTGAATTCCTAATTTTGTTGCTTGGGAAATGAGCAAGGATAGGTTCACTATCCCAGAACCTGTTTTTGCCAATTGCAAGGAAAAGGTGAGTGACTCACTATCCTAGAGTCATTTAAAAAGAAAAACAAATAAAGGTGCTCTTACGAGTTCAAACAAACAAACAAATAAGGGTGCTCTTACGAACTTAAAAGGATATATAAATCTGTGGTGTCTATCTAGGGCTCTTGCCTCAAACTTCTTTGGTGACTTGCGCCTTTTGTCTTCTCCATCTCTGCTGCGACTTAAATAATGCTCCCAAGTGCAGGATTGTCGCAAAGTAATAACTCAGAAAGTCCGAGGTTGAATCCACAGGGAAAAAGGAATTGATTAGCAAACCACTGTTGGGATTAGTGTTCTTAAATCCTATTGTATGATGCTATGTATGATATTATGTATGACATTGTGTATGACATTATGTATGACTTAATATTGTGTTTAATAAAGTTGTTTTATTATTATATAAAATAATGGCAACATGAATATTCAGACATTATCATATAATCCATGAGATGCATAGTATGTGATTTATGTGATTTAGTCATAGAAGATATAAGTCACAAGTTCTTTGTAAACTTAGAATTGTAATTCGTAGTCGGTGATGAAATTGGGCGTTTCATCTGCGAAGACTATAACATATCAATTACGATGATTTGTCTTGATCATGGAAATGGAGACTTCTAGTTGATATGTTGATATGTTTTAAGAGTTAAGACATATTGAACTAGACCGGTGTGAGATTTATTATTCTCTCAACGACTGTCAAATGAATAATAAATCTCACGACTCATATTTGCATGAACTCTTAATCCTGAGAGAATAATGGACTTGACCATGAGGTGTAGGTTGCTTTGATATATCAGGAGTGGGATCTAAAGTAACGGCCAAAACCTCAGTATGTTGGACAGCCACATTTAGTGTTGATGGAACATATATTCTCAAGATGGAATTCATAATCTCTTAACGGAGATACAAAATATTCCCTTGAGATAAGTTAATGGGTTTGTTATTCAGAGAGTTAGGTCTAACCACTTTAATAAGACTAAAGTATATATTTATGAAATTGGATTTCATAAATATATGGTGAATAACTTAAAAGAATTAAACCGGGTACTCAAGGATTAAGATGTAGTAATTCACAAAGTGGCAGTCTTCATTCATGACTTTGTATTACTACGAATATTTTATGAAGGGGTTGCTTGTACAATAAAGTCTTGAGATATAATTTATTAATAAGGCGTAGAGTGCAATTATATTTATATAGTGGTATTAAATATAATTAATGGTAACTTTGAACTTGTCAAGAGTTGACAGAAAAGCCCAGGGCCCATTGGAGCTAGAGTCTTATTTGTTCTCTTTTGGTCCCACTCCAAGCCACACAATAAAGCCCAATTGGAAAGGCCCAAAAGGCTAGCCCAATCAGTTATATGAAGAGAAACATACAGAATTTGGAAGAAGATGAATTTGAATGTGTGTGAGTGTTAGACACTCTTTCATTCTCTCTAGAACACATACACATAACTAATTGAGAGACCACACATCTTGGGCATCAAGTGGAATTGGAGTGAAGATTGAAAGTGTTCACAAGTGCTTCTGATCTTTGGTTTTGAATTTCACCGCATCAAGGTACACTCTCTTGTTCTTTAATTCTGAAATTTACATAGCACATGTTATCTATTGCGAATGAAGTAGATCCGTTATTTTTCCGCTGCGTACATGCATATTTCCATCAAATTGTATTAAAGCGGTCTTCATTTCGAATCTGTATAACATGATTTGTACGTTTTAGAATTAGAGATAATAGTTTCATGATGTTAGAAGATTATATAGATATTTAATTTTCTGCATGGTTGTTGAAACTATGATTTGATAAAAACTGATAATGATGTTATGATGTTGTTTAATTTTGAATTCAAGTATGTTGAATTGATCTTTAAGGCTATAGTATCAATGGAATTCAGTTTTGATATCAAATTCTATCTATCATGCTAATATGATATTTGTTTGTTCATGAAAACCGTTGAGAATTGTTCAGAACTTCTTTGTAAAAACTGAAAACACGGGTTTTTTGCAGGTTAGCTTCCCGCGAAGTACCCGTGAAAAGTATATCTGAAGCACAAAACTTTTCGCGAATAAGCTTTACTCGCGAAATTGTAGCGAGACAGTAGTGAAAGTTTCTGTCTGAATTTAGTATTTTCACTATTTTCAATTTCGTGGGAAGAGCTTAGTCACGAGATAGTCGCAAGACAGTAGCGAAAGTTTCTGTCTAAATTTTGTGTTTTCACTATTTCATTTTCACGGGAAGAACTAAGTCGCGAGATACTCGCGAAAATGCCACTGAAGGGAAATTTGAATTTTTTCTATGTGTTTTCAAATGTTTATAAAGTGCAAGGCTATGTGTAATTAGATTATGCATGTTTTAAAACTAAAAACCTTTTTTTTAAAAAAAATATCTAGTGGGAGAGAGATACAAGGGTTGGATCTCACGGCCTCCATTGTCGGTTTATAGTAGTATGATTAAGCATCTCGCCTTGGCGTATATGCCTTGCTCCCTTCGGAGGGTGTTTAATTCATGGAACTACAGATTAAACTTCTTTATGATGGATGATATGTGTTTTTACATTAAGAACGACCACGCTTCCGTGGAGTTACTTGGTGATTCACATTGATTCTAGTCAATGGTGTACACTAGACTAAGTTTAATATTAACCTCCCTTCGGAGCTATGTCATTATTACTTAGAGGTTGAAGGAAAAGCGGCAAATTATTTTTGTTTGGTAAGAGTTACCATGATAGCATTAATAATGAGAATAATTCTCGCTTGATCATAGTGATTGGTATGATCTCGCTTCCGAGGAATATTAATTGCGGGATTGGGTTGTCGTTGCATATATTATATTATGGTTTTATTAAGGTTCCATACTATATGTTTATGTGCTAAATAGATAATGTCCAGTTTACTTATTATATTCATGTTTATTATTTTCAGATTTGAACATGGCATCATTTAGCCCACTTGTTACTATTCTTAATCAAAACAAACTGACTGGATCCAACTATGTTGACTAGAAAAGAAATTTGGACATAGTTCTTACTGCTAAAGAGCACAAATATGTGCTTACTCGACCATGTCCTAGCTTTCCTTCATTAGATGCTCCTCTTGAGGAAAAACAACGATATGATTGTTGGCAGAAATCTAATGAAATGGCCAAGTGCTACATCATAGCATCTATCTCAAATGTTCTACAGCATCAAATGCAGGATGTAGAACTAGCTTCAGACATTATGCTAAGTCTGAAGGAGATGTTTGGTGAGCAAGGCCGTTCAGCAAGGCAAGAAACCATGAGGCAAATTTATAATACCAAGATGGCTGAAGGAAGTTCAGTAAGAGAGCATTGTCTTACAATGATCTCTAATCTGAATACACTAGAAGTTTTAGGTGCTGATATTGATAGAGAATCCCAAGTGGATATGATACTCCAGTCACTACTAGAATCATTCAAGGAATTCAGACTTAATTATAATATGAACAAAAAGATTTATTCATTGTCTGAATTAATAAATGAGTTGGTAGCGGCAGAAGGCATTATGGGTACTTATAGTGTTGAAGTCAATGTTGGTGAAGCTTCTACTTCTCAACCTAAGTCGAAAGGCAAGGGTAAGAAGAAGAAGAAGAAGGACTTCACCAAGCAAGAGGGTAAACAAATTGTCTTAGGGGTTGCCGGCAAAGGAAAGAAGCTCAAAGGAAAATGTTTCTATTGTGGTGAGAAAGGACATTGGAAGAGGAATTGTCCAAAATTCAGGGCTGCCAACAATAAAGGTATGAAAAGTTCATTCCTTCTTGAAATATGTTTGGTACAGAATCCCACGGATTCCTGGTGTGTGGATTCAGGTTGTACTAATCATATCTGCAATTCCTTGCAGGGGTTTCAGGAGACTAGAAAGCTTAAAGAAGGGGAGTTGTTTCTTACTTTGGCTGATGGGAGCAGGATTCCAATTGTAGCTGTTGGTATTTATAATTTATGTTTAGAATCTAAAGTTTTAATATTGGAAGATTGTTTGTATGTACCTAATGTTCGTAGGAATTTAATTTCTGCTACTTACTTAGGTAAACATGGATATTGTGTTATCCGAAAAGATAATGTTGTAATAAAGAAGGATAAAATGTTTATCTGTTCTGGCAATATTGTAGATGGTCTTTATATTTTAACTCCTGATAAGCATGAATTATATAATTCTGAATTAGATAATGACTCTTATATAAAATCATTAAAGAGAAAGTTTCCTTCCACTAGTGATGCATATCTTTGGCATTTGCGTTTGGGTCATATTAATTCAAATAGGATTCAAAGACTAATCAAAGATGGACTCTTAGAGCCCATGGACTTTGATGAATTTCCAATTTGTGAATCTTGTTTGGAAGGTAAAATGACCAAACGACCTTTTAATGTAAAAGGTAGAAGAGCCCAAGATTTGTTAGAGCTAGTGCATTCTGATGGATGTGGTCCTATGTCAACCTAAGCAAAAGGAGGTTATGAGTACTTCATCACTTTTACCGATGATTACTCAAGAAATGGTTATGTGTACCTAATAAGACAGAAGTCCGAAGCCTTTGAAAAGTTCAAAGAGTTTAGGGCTGAAGTTGAGAAGCAATTAGGTAAACACATAAAGGCCATTCGATCTGATTGAGGTGGCGAATACCTTCTTGGGAATTTCAAGGATTACTTAACTCAAAATGGGATTGTATCCTAATTGACTGCACCTGGAACTCCCCAATAGAACGGTGTAGCAGAAAGAAGGAATAAGACTTTTTTAGAAATGGTAAGGTCCATGATGAGTTACTCAACTTTACCGATTTCTTTTTGGGGTTATGCCTTAAGTACAACAATACATCTTTTGAATTTAGTTCCATCAAAATCTGTTCCCAAAACACCCATGGAATTGTGGAGTGGGCGTGAGCCTAGTATGAAATATCTCCACATTTGGGGTTGTCCTGCACATGTGTTGAAAGGGAAGCTTGATAAGTTGGAACCAAAATCAGAAGTATGTTTGCTTGTGGGTTATCCAAAAGAAACTAGGGGTTATTTATTCTATAGTCGTAAAGATAACAAAGTTTTTGTTAGTACAAATGTTAAGTTCTTGGAAAATGACTATATGAATAATTTTATTCCTAGAAGTAGAGTTGTATTGGCTGAAATGAATGAATCTGTAAATGAACAACCAATGGATGAAACTAGGGATGATGTGGCTATATTAGATACACCACAAGATATTACTCAAGAGATGTCTAGTACACAAGTGCCTCGTCATAGTTGGAGAATTGTTCGGCCTCCTATAAGATTCATAGGTTTGGGAGAAACTTATGAAGCAATCTCAGAAGAGGCTGAATCGGATCTTTACACTTATGATGAAGCAATGAATGATATAGATACACATCATTGGGTTCTAGCTATGAAATCTGAATTAGATTCAATGTATTCCAATCAAGTTTGGGATCTTGTAAAGGCGCCTAACGGCATTAAACCTGTTAGTTGCAAATGGGTTTACAAGAGGAAGAGATGGATAGATGGAAAGGTTAAAACCTTTAAAGCAAGGCTAGTGGCGAAAGGGTATACTAAAAAAGAAGGTATTGATTTTGAGGAAACCTTTTCACTAGTAGCAATGCTTAAATCTATCAGAATTCTCTTATCCATTGCTGCTCATTATGATTATGAGATTTGGCAAATAGATGTCAAGACTGCATTTCTTAATGGCAATCTTGAAGAAGAAATCTATATGATGCAACCGGAAGGTTTCATAGCTAAGAACCAAGAGCATATGGTATGCAAGTTGAAAATGTCCATTTATGGACTTAAGCAAGCATCTAGGTCATGGAACATCAGATTTGATCAAGCAATCAAATCATTTGGTTTTGAACAAAATCTTGATGAACCATGTTTGCTTAACTTGTTTTTGTTTGGTTAATTTTTCAGTTTTGCTTTGTTTTGTTTTTCATATAAAAATTAAAAAAAAATTGAAAAATCAGAAAAATACAAAAACAGTGTGTGTTTTGTGTACATTGGTACTTATGTACCTTGGATGGCCATTGAAACAAAGTTTTTTGAACTTTGTATCTCTTGTAACTTAGATGAGAATCTCTATGCACAATTTAGCAAGTGAGCTTTGTGGCTCTTGTTTGTAATGAGTAAGATTAAGTTGTCTCTTGCACTTAACACTCGTATCACTCTTTTTGACGGGAAGGATTAGAAAATCCTAAGAGAAAGGCATAAATAACCTTCTCACCACTATTACCCACCAATCATAATGACACCTGTATGCTTCAGCATAGCAAAAGTGCAGTGTCAATGACATTTGTGTGCTTAGGCATAGCAAAATTGAAATGTCAAATATCTTTGGGTATTTCTTTTCTCTCTCTTATATGCCCATGCATGATATGCTTAAAAGAAAAATATGCAAAGAAAAATCAAAAGCCAAAAGATCAAAAGTGCTTTTAAATATGATTGCAAGCGTGTTTACTAGGAGATGTGAGAGTTATAGGATGTACTTCAAAGGTGATAATCCCCATCAAACAGTTATGATTGTGTGTGAGTTAAAGTGATTTTCTCATATCTCAAATTGTCATAACATGTTGACTCATTTGCATTCTTGCGATGTTTTTCACACACAACACGCAATATTCTTTGTTACTCTTGATACATATGCAGGTACAATGTGATTTGGCCATCACAAGGTTTTACATGTGTTAATGTATGCTCACTAAACTGTCTTAACTTGTTTTTGAAATATAAAATCGGTTAGACTTGTTTAGTGTGTGTGTGTGTGTTTTTGAAGATCCATGTGCTTAAAATTTTTGTTGAGAGATGTTTTTGAGAGCTTAATATGTTGATTGGATCATTGGTTGAGCTGCATACTTGATTGCATTCATATTTGTGTTTTTCTCTCCTCGAAAAACTGTTTTGAAAAACTGGCTCGACACCTCCTCGATACTTCCTCGATAGCTGGCTATCTGTCGAGCTTCCTTAGCTTTTTCTTATCGCAATCTTGCTAGCACCTTGACACCTGGTGTATCGAACGAGAAATCTCCTGGACCCTCGATAGCTTCTCGACAGCTGGTGGATCGATTGAGCTTCTGTTCTTATGTCTTTACCGTGTTCCTCGACACCTTCTCGACAATTGTATCTGGCGAAGTTGTTTTTCTCGACCCCTCCTCCGATAGATGTCTCGACACCTCTTGACACCTCTATCTGTCGAGAATTACTGAGGATCTATATATTCTCTCTCTTCGCGATCCGGTACTCATTTCTTCGATCTCTCTCGATTTGTCCGCCCCTGTTCATCTCCCAAACATTATCTCTCTCACTCCAAACCTCTTCCAAAGGTGTTTTTCAAGCTTTTTAAAGTCTTTCCTCACTTAGTAAGCTTCTAATCTCCTTCATTTTCATGCATTTCATGTTTTGAAACCTAGGTTTTGGGGTTTTTGAAAAATTTTGGGTTTTTCAAAATTGATGAGTTTTTGTTGATATTTTGGGATGAGTTTTAATTTAAATGAGTTTAAAATCTCATGCATTGCATCACATTAGCATTATAATAAGTATTGTCATGCATTTAGATGTGTGCAATCTGTTTGTGTGCTGATAGTTTTGGATTGGGTTGAGCCCATGATGCAATTTCTTTTGCAAGTCACATGCTCATGCATTTCCCATGCATACGTACTCCATTTTCAATATACTTGTTATATTTGAATTGTTTTGGAGCTTTTCTGATTGTCTACTTCTCTCTCTCCCTCTCTTTCTGTTTACATTAGTCGTGTCTATGGCACCTAAGCGTAAGTCAGCTCTGTCCCAGAACCCTTTGCGTTTTAGGGCATCGTCTTCTGATCCTACTTCGTCTCATCTTCGGTTCTGTGATAAAGATGCCCGAAAGGACTTCTCGGAGAACTTTTCTCGACGAGGTGTTCATTCAGAACGCCGAGTCATTTTGGCGAATTTCGTCGACACTGACCTTTCCACTATCATTCACAGTCGGGGATAGGAGTCACTGTGTGACGTTCCGGTTACTTGTCCGACCGTGCTAATCCAGGAGTTTTACTCTAACATGCATGGTTTCGATCTTTCAGTACCTCTCTTTTCTACTCGCGTTCGAGGTACGCGCATCACTGTCACACCGCAGCTTGTTGCGGATGTGCTTCATGTCCCTAGGGTAGAGTCTCTTGACTACCCTGGTTGTGAACGTCTACGGACTGTGTCCAAAGACGAGATGATTTCTGTGTTTTGTGAGCGCCTTTCTGATTGGAGTGAGCGTCAGTTCACACCATGTAAGGCCTTTGCTAAAGGTCCTAGATTCATGAACATGGTGATGAATTTTGTTTTGCACCCACTCTCTCACTATAACTCTATCACAGAGCCTCGTGCTCGATTCTTACTTTCCTTGTTAAAGCACCTCATTATAGATTTTCCTTCACATTTCATTCTTTCTATCTTAGATGTGTATAAGGATACGGCTACCCGTGATAAGCTCATTTTCCCTTCGGCTATCACGTGGATTCTATGCCATTTTTCTGTTTCTTTTCCCTCTTCTGACCATTTTTCTGTCATGTGTGCCATAGACTACGCTACCGTTAAACGTAGCGAGGTGCAGTTTCATTCTCGGCAGTCGGATTCAGCAGCTCCTCCCTCCTGTTCCACTCCATCACGTTCTGCTCCATCCACATCTGCTCCCTCCTCTTCTTCGGGCAATGTGTCACTTGGAGACATCATGGCGCAGCTGCAGCGCATGGATGCTCGTCTTGATACACTCTCTAAGGAGTTGTATCAGGTGAACATTCGTGTCGGTCGTATTGCACGATGACAGGCGACCATAGGTGGTTTTGCTCCAGAGGTTTCTCCTCCACCACCTCTAGTGGATTCTGATTCTGATGATGATGCTGATGGTGATGACGATGATGCTTCTGATGCTGATAATGGAGATGCTAGCTCTTCTGATGAGATGTCTACTTGACACTCTTACCCTTTGTCACTCGTGACAAAAAGGGGAAGTAGTTTTGGATATGAGAGTAGTCATACTTAGGGGGAGAGTTAGTATAGGACATTTTAGTTAGGAGGAGAGTGGTTGAGTGCTGAGGGATGTAGTGAGGATATTATGTATCTTTTCTTTTCTTTCTTTTATAGATACATTGTTCTTGTACATTAGGTCTTGTGATCACTTTTTACACATACATTGTACTTATTCTCTTTATATGTGGATGTATGTTTCTTTCACCTACCCTTACATGTGTTGTTTTTTTTCTCTCTTTATACATATGCTTCTTATTACTTGTATGCAATCTATTATTTCTGTTTCACACTAAGATGCCTTGATGAGTTTTGCTTAAAGTGTTTTAGAAATACAGATTGTCAAAGTCTACTTGTCATAAACTCTCTTCTTGCAAAGTTTTTCAAGAGTTTGTGTTAGGATAGATTTTATTGTATTCAACAAGTGAATATGAGTTGAGTGATTTATGACTTCTCTCATATGTTCATTTGTTTGTTGTGATTTTGTCACGGATTGCCAAAGGACATATGTGTTTCACTTGTTAGGAACATATGTCATGATATTATGTAATTGGCTTATCCTTTGACAAAACGCACTTTACTTGTATTTGGGTAGATTTAGGATATGTTTAAATACTTCAAGAAACCATGTTTCAAGATCAAGTGTTGAAGCCTTCAAGTCTGTTCAAGAAAACAAGCTGAAAGTGCAGAGTTATTAAAGCTCGATAGCTAGCATGTGTCGACGTTTAAGGAGCTGTTCAGTCCGTGGCTCAACAGCTTTTATCTGTTGAGGTTTAAGAAAACAGCAATCTGATTTGCTTTTCTTGGGATCCGTGATTATGTGTTTGGGTTTTCTTTTCTCCTAACCCTAAACATATAAAATGATTGTTTTAAGGGCCGTCAAAGAGTACACAAGTTGCACAAGTATTGAGAAACCTTGTTCAAGCAAATTGTGACTGAAGACAAAGTTCTTGCCCTTGTTCATCTCTTTCTCTTGAAGAAGTTGCTGTGTATTTGCACCGTAGGGTTTTGTAACCAAGCATCTTCTTGATTTTCATCATGTAGATGAACTGAAGAACTTTGCAGCCAACAACCTTCTTAGTTGGTGATTGAAGTCGCGTATTGGGATCCGCGCATTGGTTAGTCACGTACTTGGGAGCCGTGCATCAAAAGGGGAACTGTCACTACAGAACAAGTCAATTGGGTATTGGGGTAAGGGTTCAACTGTAGGTTGGTAAAGTACTTGGGATTCCTTTACTTGTAACCGCTTGTTGTGATAATAATGGAGTTTCGGGAGTGGTGACCTGAAAATCACTCGGTGGGGTTTTTGCCGTTAGGTTTTCCCCATTCGTAAACAAATCATCGTGTCTTTTATTTTCCGCTGCGTATTTAGTTGTTTGGTGATTTGTTTATGCTACCACACGCTTTGCATGTTAATTTGATTAATTAATAAACTTGGTTAATTAATTAATTAATTTATCACAATGGGTCAATACGTTTTTGGCCTATCATCCCGCAACAAGCTCCATGTTACATCTGCCATCTTTGGCTTCTTCCAATGCTTCCCAGCAGCTCCAAACTATCACTTGACACTCTGAAAGGATGTGGTAAGTGTTTGGACTATCAACCTCTCAATGGTATGGAAATAGAAAGGTAGGAGTTGAGAAAAATCCACAAACTATTGTGTAGAGGATTGTGGGTATAACAATCTCTAACTCTCAAGGTGTTTGGCTAAGGTTTTCTCTCAGAAGCATTCCTTAACATTTATGGGTAATGTGGGTATATATAGTGTGGATACAGAAAGTGTGTATCAGATAGTACAGTCTGGTAGAACAAAATGTCTCGCAGGTGTCTCACGGGAAGGCCTTACCCGCGAGATACTCGCGAGACACAGCTATCTCCATCCTGTCCTGACTCTTCGCATTCTAGCATGTACAAGTCACATGAGTCACTTCGCGGGATGCTTAGTCGCGAGATACCCGCGAAAACTCTTCAGTCTTCAATTGCTTGAGTCTTCACACTCTCTCTCTTTATCACACAACCCTTACAATCAGATCCCACAATAAATACAGGGTACAAAAGATTGAATAAAATTACAATCAAATTTGGCACAGAATTAAAGCCAACAAAACACATAGTTGTAAATCACAACTTTACATATATGATAAAGGGTCTTTAAACAGCTTATTGTCTTAACAAAGGTCATCTGTGTTTTTACAGTTTATGTCCTTATTTGGTGTGCTTTTTTCCCCCACAGGAGATTGTCATAAAATTGGGAAACTCTGTTGCCAACGAATTGAGGCTTTTTAACTACTTATTTCCTTACCAAAGGTCAGCTCTTTTTTATTGTTTATGTTGTTATTATTATTGGTCAATTATTTGATAGGCTGTTGATATTCTATTTATTAGAGCTTTTAATGTTTTCATTTTAACGGTAGTCACAATTGTACCAAAACTTTCTATTATCCCGTCAATCTATTTTCAAGTCATTAAAAAATATGACAAGTAGTTAGTTGTGATTTTCCATAGTACCTGCTTATTTTGTTAACAAAGGTCAGTTTTTTCCCCCTGTTTATGTTGTGATTACAAAAGTATGATTAGTATTTAACCCTGATAATGTATAAATAATTGCTTATTCTCTTGAAAAAGGTTAGCTACTTTTTTACTGATAGTGTTGTTATTATTACTGGTAAATTATATGACTTATTGTTAATATGCTTTTCGTTAGAGCTTTTAACATTTTTGTTTTTATGGTATTCACAAACTACTAGAACTTTTTATTTTCCCAGCTAATAAATTTTCAAGTAATTAACAAATATGGTGAGTGGTTAGCGGTAATGTTGTGTTAGTGGTTCGATAATACAAGTATATTATTTGAGATAGTTATGGATGAAGCATGAGCTAGAAGGTCAAAAAGGCGATTGATTTTAAATAAAAAAAGAGCTATTCGAACTCAAGTAGAGATGTGTTGTAGAAGTGAAGTGGATCCTGGCAACCTATTTGATGTTCCTATTTCGTATGGTCCTGGTACCTTTGCCCTTCAACGTAAAACCATCAATGGAAATCTATTTGAGGTACCTAGAGAAGTATGGTTCTGGTATTTGTACCTTTGAATATCATGATAAAAATGGTGCTACTAAGAGATTGAAATCGGGAAAAACAGTGGGAATTATCAACAAACAATTAGTGAAGGCTCCTATTATTGGATGTGATTTTCATTTTGGTAATGTGGAAAATACGCTGGTGCTGTCTCAATTGAATGATGAAATCCTCCAAAGATGTGACAAAGAAGTTATAGATGACAGCTTATTAGATGTTCCTGTGGATGTGATGGTAGAAGAGGTGGCAACTGATTTTATTCCAAATAGTGCGAATACTATCTTTGGGAGCACTTCACATGAATCCAATACTATATCAGGTTAGCCTTTTGTTATACTAATAATGTGCAATGGCTGTTTGGAATCTATCTTTGCACTACTAATAATGGTAAATTTAGCAGATGATCTTCGTAATGAGCACTTGATCCACGTGATAAGCCCCGCCGAAGTTGCTGCCCCTACAGGTAATGAATGGAATAGAACTTAATTTTTTCCTTTTAATTTTTTTTTTTGTGCACATGCCTTTTAAAACTATATGTATCGACATCCAAATTAAAATGCATGCATATGAATGTTTGAAAAAACACCCGAAATCCAGTTTGTTTTTCATTACTCCATCAGTAAACCCAACTACCTAAGTAGCTTAAATAAATAAATAGCTGACTGTTTTCTTTCTCTTGCCCGCTAGCATTAAAATCAACAATAAGACTTTGTCCATTAACCCCTCTCTGTTGTAAGGTACCAATTACCTCTTCGCCTCTTCGTTGTTTTTGTTAATAACACTTTTATCTTCTTTTCCCTTACCAAAGATAAATGAGCTTCATACTTCTATTCATGGTTTCACAAACAAAACCAGGTCAGCCCTCTGATTAGCCGGCTTTCTTAAAAACATTGAATCTTGTGGCAATACCTCTTTGACTCTGTTTTTGTCTCTCTTTCTGTTTGTTATTTGTTTCAATCACATACTTAAAGTAAGTAAGAATCTAACTAGAGCTTCATTTTGTTCTGGACTCTTTATATTTAAATAAAACCCGTGAAAGAAAATATTTATGCTCTTTTTAAAAATTGCTTTCTCTCACTATATGTATGGACACCCAAATTAAAATACATCCATATGAATGTTTGAAAAAACAGTCGAAATCCAGTCTGTTTTGAATTAGCAATTGTTCAGATTTATCTATTTAATTGTAGAGCTAAACAAGTTGGTTCCAATAGCTACCAATTATATATTTGACATTCTATCTAAAACTTGATTTTGTTCTAGATTCTTTAAATTTAAATAAAGCCTGCTAAAGAAATTATTTATGCTCTTTTAAAAATTACTTCCTCTCATTAGTTGGTAATTAGTTTAGTTGTGCTCACTGTTGGTTTTGTACCCTTTTCTTTTGACTGGCCTCCTTCTCATGCCACATCTCTTGATTGATAGATTTATTGATAGATTTAGTTGTGCTCACTGATTTCTGAATTACTGTTTTCTCGTGTCTCTTATATAGGTTTTCAACGCATGATGTCTAAATCATTGCAGGCAAATATTTCAGGATGCAATTGTTGTTGGTGGGGAAAATATCACCTCACAAGTAAGACCAAAAAACCCTTTCAAAGTGACAGAATTTTCAAAACTGCTTGTGGGGAAACTTCTTTCTATTTTGTTATTCTCCAATTATTTGCAAAAACAATTATTTGTCCCATGAAAGAAAAAGATTTTGATTTTCGTCTTTCCATGGTCCAAAACTTTTTCAGTTTAACTTTGTCTATTTTTATATCAAATTGCTCAAGAAGAGTTAATATTAGTATATAAATATTCTAAAACCTTTACCATAAAAGAGTTTCTAGAAAATTTTTCATTATAGATAATTTATTTGAAAACTTGATTTAATTTAAAAAAAAAAAAAAAAAAAAAAAAAAAAACACCCTATGACCGGATCTAAAGGTTAGGTTGGGAGATAATTTTTTTCCAATAATTTTAGTATCATTTGGTATTTTTTTCACCGTTCATCTGCTGATTACATTGGGTAAATCCTTTATCTGAATTGATCGAATATGCACTTATTAATCCTTTCAGTTGTAAACATAACATCTATTTTCATGGTTAAATGGTTAATGTAACTTTATGAATCTATGAATCTGTTACTGCTACTGGGCTCTTTTATTATTTGCAAAGCAAATATTGTCTTTTATTTTTTGGCTACACAAAATGAGCTTCAGGATATGGTTTATCAGCAGCTCATTTTTGGAGTTATTTGGTAATACGCACATTGTCTTTTTTCCTTTTATTTTTTCTTTTATAAGTACACACGTTGTCTATGGGCCAAAAATTGTTAGAGCAATAGTTCAGAAAATCAGCTTCACTCTGAGGCAGCAAGAACCAGAGCCAAAGGTATAATAATACATGTACCCATTTGATTATAATTAACCACAGCAGTTTGCTCTAGGCTTATGACTTCTTTGACATGATGAATTGGGTTGATGGGTTTGTAACCCGAAATGAATTTTAAAGTGATGACATTTGTACTACCATTAACTGTATTAACTGCAACAATAGTGTCTGATATGTTCTCCAATACCCTGGAATCAGAGATCAAAAGCTGTTATATAGTCGATCAAGTAAACCTAAAAAGTTTGTGTCAATAGTTAAAAAGTTAAGTTATTGAACAGATCAACATGAGGTTCAATTAAGATTCAATGTTATACATTTATTTTCGTTTTGGTTGATTCATTGAACTGGTTTGTCTTACATTCTTGGGATCCGAATGGTTGCCCACTTTCTATTACTGTGAATTGTTAGGGGACTGAAACAGGAGTTCAATGGACCTAATTAATGGGTCATGTTAACTGTAAAGTGTTAATATTAATGGATAGAATCAATTAAATTCATTAAGAACCAATTGCAATACAAAATTCTATATGAATTTAACCATTTCACCATCAAATTCATGTATAATCATTTCAAAATTCGTAAACACATTATTATTATGTATTGTTATTTAATATGATACTATGAACCTTAACAAATCATTTTATTATAAATAGTAACTGAAATATTGTACCACTATTTCAAAAAAAAAAAAAAAGAATACTTTAAAAATTCTTCATACTGACATATTGGTTGAAATCTTTTCGAAAGTAGGCAA
The DNA here is from genome assembly GCA_030021035.2 of Notholithocarpus densiflorus. NCBI lineage: Eukaryota > Viridiplantae > Streptophyta > Magnoliopsida > Fagales > Fagaceae > Notholithocarpus > Notholithocarpus densiflorus. Next base: position 654,965 of record JARYZH020000159.1, on the reverse strand, counting down.
AGATTCGGCAACACTCCTGGGAAACATTAAGCTAAGGTATAAAAAACTATTTTCTCAATTTGTATCTACTTATTTATTTCCCTCTATATAAATTATTCAGTCTATTAATTTAATCTTTTCCTTTTTCTTAATTAGTTGCAAACGCTTCAACAAGTTAACAGAAAACAAACTAGTCCTCCAACAAATTCAACTGACTCCATATTTCAATCACCCAGCTCTACTACATGACAAAGAAAAAACCCTAATTTTTCAGTGTTATGAAGCAGAAAATCTTGATGCGCTACTGATAGTAGGAAGCTGGGAATACTTTTTGAATGAAGAAGTCGTTGAAGGAAAAAATTTAATTGAAAAAGCTCTTCCATGTGGCAATTTTATTGCAGCTTATATACATGGAATCATGCTACTTTGTGAGTCAAATCGGGGAGGCATTGATAACCTTTTGGAAATTTTAAATGATGAACATGGGAAGCATTGGCTTCGAAATTGTTGAAATATGCTTTGACATGTAGCTGCGGGAACCGCCTTGTATCAAATTCCAAACTTTCAAGCATGCCACAAAATTGGAATGGGACATTGGAACCGAGATGAACCTTATCCTTACGGTTATGCAAAATTTGTGGTTACGTGCAAAAGATGCTCAATCGACCTTGAAATGTTTAAGTTGGTGAATAAGCTTCTTTAATTCTCTTTTATTTTATTTTTTTCCCTCATTGTAGCATCACTTAAATAATAAGATGAAATATTCTATTTTTTTATTAATTATTTGTTAAGCTTTGTAAAAGTTTTACAATTATGATTTCCTTAATGGTTTGCCAAAAGGAATGATTATCGATTGTGGAAAATTCAAAGTTTAATGAATTGTTATCCTTGTGATTATCAAAAATTTGTACTTACGTCTCATTGAATATAAAAACCAAACTAAATTCCTTTTTAAGATTTCATCTAAACTCTCATTTTCATCCCATAAAATTTGAATCATCTGCATTTTCTAATAAAGTTTGCTAAATTATAAATTAGAACCATCATTTCTAACTAAAAATCTCCGCATTTATACACCTAATCTACCAAACAATACCTACTAAATAATAAAGCACAATTTTTCTTGTCCAAAGCATATTTTATGTCACTGTGATGACATTGAACCATACTCATGTGGAAGCACACAATAATAAAATAAAAGTAAACCCCACAGGTCACACATCACATAGCTCCCAGAAATCAATTATACAAATTCAATCAAACTATACTAATTTAAGCTAGCAGATAGACAATACAAATAGCATTTCCTATACACCCAACGTACAATTCACCTATGCACACAAACCACTCTTATGCCAATTATTTATAAGCAATTACAAGTAAAGCCCCAGTTGATAAGCCATATCATATAAGGTTTGCTGGTCTGCTCGACTGAAATTGTAAAAAAATTACATAATGCTAAGTTTTGTTAATGAAATTTTCTGGTTAATAATATGAATTTAGACTTAACTAAGCCTTTTAAAGATGAATAAACTCATGATTAATAAATAAATAAGAAAAACCAATAGTATCACTTAAATAATAAAATGCAATATTTTTTTTTTCATTGTTTTATTTAATTATATCCATTCCTTTGCGGTAGCACGGGTTACATACTAGTTTTATTATGGGAATTAAGCTGGTTGGATGAGAATTAAGATTGATTGGTTTTGCATTTACGTGTGTCGGTATTGGATAAGTTTCGATTCAACAAGACTCTCTCTATTTATGCGTGCAGGTACTTATATATTCTTCTTCTCTATTTTGGTCCAATAACTTAATATTTAATGTAATTTTAGATTGCTAACACTTTTTCTGGTTTTTGGGTTATAGATTTGGTGAGCAATTTGGGTGCAATTGCGAGGTATGGGACCAAGGAATTTATGGAGGCATTGTAGGCTAGAGCGAATGTGTGCATGATTGGCCAATTTGGTGTTGGGTTTTAAGGGAATTAGGCTGCTTGAAGTGGTAATTTACGCTACTTTTTTCCTAATGTAATTTACGCTACTCTTTTTTAGAGGGTATTATGTAAACAAGTTTTTCCATGTAATTTACGCTATTTTTATAAATGTAATTCCACTTTTTTTTAGAGGGTATTATTATATTATATATTTGAGCTACTGGATAATGTTACCCAATTTAACCCTCACATGAAGTGGTCGTTATCTAAGAAATTGTTGTAAATAGATTTCTTTTGTAACATAAATTATATTTATCATTTGTATAATTCTATGTGAAATTCAATTTACATTTTTTTTTTTTTTTATAATTATTACTTTACTGCTCCATAAACAATGTTACGTACATTTTCTCAGTTTTAAGGGTAATTGATATCTTTGAAATTTAATCTCTTTTTAACTTTTGTTATGGATGTGTAGTAAGTGGCTAACCATTATTGATCCTTTCACCGTAAAATAATTATATTTGAAATTTCAACTCTTTTTCACTTTTGTTATGGATGTGTAGTAAGTGGGATTTTTTTAAATGTGTAGTTTTTCTTTTTTTGATAAACTTTTAAATAAGGATAGGGTCACACCAATTCCCCACCTTAATCTTTTAAATTTCCCTAAAATTTAGCCTTTTATTTTCTTGGACAATCAGATATGTTAGTGCTTAAATATAAGGATATGGATGGAGAAGTGGAAACATATATACTTTTGGATAATCAGTGACAGGAAATAGGAAACATAGGTATTAATTATTAAAATAAATCTATATAATGTTCATCCAAAAGTATAAACATGTTCTCAGAGGCAAATTTATATAACGACAAATTTAATCTAATTTTAACTATAAACTAGCCTCTGAGCACGCGCGTGCTCAGAGGTTGTTCTATTGGGTAAGGGTTAATTTAGAGCATTTATTATAATTTGGGATTACTACATTTTCCAATCACAAAAAAAAAAAAAAAAACCTAGGGGTGTGATGAGTATTATGTGCGGTGAAATAATTTTCCATGACAACGCCATACTTTTTTTTTTTTTTTTTTTTTTTTTTTTTTTTTTTGTGTGTGGAAAATGTAGTAATCCCAAATTATAATAAATGCTTTAAATTAACCCTTACCCACAAAATAGAACAGCCTCCGCGCATGCGCGTGCTCAAAGGCTAGTATCTGTTTAATCTACTTTTATGATCTCTTTTTATTTTTTTGGTATAGCCATTGCAGAACTAATCGATAATGCATTTGATGAGGTAGGTTCCTTTCTATTATCATTTCAATGACTATAGTTTTTCTTCAAAAATGCATATGTTATTAGTGAGGTTACCTTATCCACATTCCAGTTGAAGGAAAAAAAGAAAGGAAAGGATCATTCAATATAAAAGTCATCACACATTGTGAATGTGAATATGGTCATATTATCATAAAATTAAAACCATGTTTGCGGACCTTGAAGAGTACATATAATAATATACAAATACTTGAAAATCACATTAAATAACTTTCATATAATCTATGGAAGCTACAAAAACTACTCTCCCCCCAACGCTACAATCCCTACTTCCCCTGTCTGTTATGTATTGCCAAAGGCAATCATCAAGAGTCAGAGGGTGGAGGAGATGGAAAAGCACTCCTATACTCTAAAAAATCTGCTCTTAAAGCAGCAACCTTAGCAATAAGCCCATCTAAAAGCTGTCCATGAGCTGCTTGAGTTGTCATAAAGGTCTTCATCATAACACGAAGAGAGAGAGGAGGAGGAACGGTGGGCTCCACAGCTGCGCTATCAACATGTACCTCATCGTCACCATCATCCGCAACAACAGCTGTAGGATCAACAGGACTATCCTCAGCATGAACATCTCCAGCGGTGGACTGTACTCGTGGTCTTTTTGATGAACCAACACTCGGTCCAACATTCTTCTTTTGTGCACTTCGCTATTTGAGAAAGGTGGCTCCTATAGGGGTTGTAATGTGGATCTACTCTAGGGAAGGAAAGTTTTCTAAGTGTAAAAAGTTTAGAACCCTATAGATGAAAATTGGAAAGAATAGACCATGCTTCTTACACTTGCTCCTATGCACCTCAGCAAGCGTTTGAATGAAAAGGGAAGGAAAACAAATAGAGGCATCAGTGACGAGGGCGTACAAAAAGAAACACCTCTCTATAAGAATAGTATGGACATGGGAGATGGGGAAGATGTTGTGACAAGCTATCCTAAAGAAGATATAGTTAAGCTCGGTTAACTCGCTCGAGTTAATTCTTGGGTCAGATCCCCATGTCACTGATCTTCTGCAAAGAAGAGTCATGACATCAGATATAGGAGGTCACTCCAAGTATGGATAAGTAGGTCTACAAACACGAGGTACATTAAGAGCATTAAATACATCGTCCTTAGTTATGACAAAACTTTGACCTCGAATCCAAGAACTCAGATTATCATCATAACAAATACGGAGATTGGAATAGAACTCTCTAATCAGGGCAGCTGGAGAGGGTTGTAAATCTTTACACAGAGACAACCAATTCCTACACTGTAGATTCCTATGGACAGAAAGAGGTAATTCATCTAGATTGATTTGTCGTTCTGGCCAAATATTCCTATACTGAATTAAGTTTTCAAACCTTTGCTCGTTTGTAACCGTTTCAAACCTTATTTGATCAAAGGCAATTGCAGGCTCAGATGAGGAGGCAGACACTCTTTTGGCTTTGGTTTTAATGGTTTTAGACTTCTTAGGAGCCATAACTAGGATCTATAGAGACGAAACGAAAGCACAACAGAAAACCAATATTCAGAACTGCGTTAGAGACACATAAACACAATGTACATATGCATGAGGAAAAGACGACATGATGCATGGATATAGTTGGGCCATGAATGAATGCATTGAAATGATCAATTTTATGGAAATATATGAACATGGACCTATGTAGTCAAGTTATTTGAAAAACATGCGAACCCACACTGCACATTGTGCAGCGGGTGTAAAACCAGTGACTACCAATCCATCAAACTTTAGACGGTGGTCAATTTCAAGCAATTATACCCAATTCAACAAAACCCCAAATTCCATGAAGAACAAGATTGGTGAATGAACCAACATGCATACCCAGATGTGAAAAATTTGAATATAAATGATATAGAACGTGTCACCAACATGCATACACAACAACCCATGAACCAGTTCAGATCAAAACTACTCCAATTCATCAAAATCCCCAAATTCCCAATATGAAGACATGAACCCTAATTTCCTATTTTTCACAAATCATGAGTTCTTTTCAATTAAAGGGTAGAAAACGTGTGTACAACATCCATACAAAAGAACCCATTACATATTTCACGTCAAAACACCCACACCCATGAAAATCCCTAAATTCCATATGAACACATGAACCCTAAATTCAATGGGCTTTTACAAATCAGTTATGTTTATGTAATTAAAAGGTACAAATCGTATGAAAAACATGCATACGTAAAAACCCATGAACCATTTCAGACCACAACGCCCAAAATCATGAAAATCCCCAAACTTGCATAGTTCAAAATTTCAACTTTTAGAGGGAGATTAATGCAGGATTTTCAGTTAATTTGAATGGGAAGCAAGGGTAAAAGAGTCTTACTACAGTTGAGGATCGATGTTTGGAGCCCGAGAAGTCGCTTTTGAGCCTGAGGAATCGAGAGCGATTGAACTGATACTTCTGTGGGGAGTCGAGTGCAGCAATCCAACACTAGAAATAACACTGACCAGTCCAAATATGGAGAATCCACATAACTCGATATTAGCATAATTGAGTACTATAATACTCGCTACCTCTAAAGTCGAGTTTGATAATATCTGACTGATCCAAACCAATCAAATACCAATTGGTTTTTACAGAGAAGTTTGGCTGGACTCATGCATTTTTTTGATGGGTCGAACCCCAGTTTCTACTGATCCAAAGGGAGGGAAATTCGTCATCAATACTCGACTACACTGGTATCGAGTTTTGTAATTAGAACTTGCTACCTCTAAAGTCGTGTACTGTCTGGTCGTGGCGATCAAAATATCCAGAAACGATTACGCATTACTCGATGTCAGTGGTATCGAGTTACTATAACATAACTCGATATCACTAACATCGAGTTATGTGGAAAACCCTTCCACAACAATCATACTCTAAGCATGTTTCTTTTGTTGTCAGCTGCAGCTCAGTTTTATCAATACACCAGCTATGTTATGTTTATTAGAATTTTCATGAAGCACTTGTGCATTGCAATAAATAGTTGTTTTTGAGATTGCCCCTACTATAAATATTTTTTGCCACCAAGTTGTAGAAGCTGGAAATCGTACTAAACATAAGGCACTGCTTATAATAACTATAATTTACATGTAACTGAATTGTTCGCTTGACCAGCTTAGTGAATCCTCCAAAGTACATAACATTAATGCCATTAAAAAGTGCATGACCACATAAGTACATAACAAAGTACAGAACTTAGTATCAACTTCCAAGCAAAAAATGACCAGTCTAACACCATCTTCTCATCATGTACCCGTTCAACTGGTGTCGTTCGGGTGCTTCCTCAGGCAGTGGGGATCATCCTGGCTGCGCAACGTACGTCTGTTATCACCCATCCACCTTGGCTGCCGTACCTACTGTAAACAGTTCAAATATGTTATGTACACTGGACCTATATAAGTTATTAACAAGCAATATAGCCACAACAACGCTCAGATTCATGACTTACAACGAAGGATGTGACAAAACTATTGAACAACCTCATTTCATGATTCTCCAGTGAGCATCATATTTAAATAACAATTGGACTCATTTGCCTATCCATGCATGAACACCAACGTTTGTTTCATCTTCAAACCAAATACTTACCATGGCAATAGAGAACAATTTACTACTAATGAGTTGTTAACAGTCATGTAACGATTTATATGACAAAAGTTGTTAAGAAATGGAAGCTTTACCTATGATGCAGCTCCACCGCTCGTTGACTCTGCATTTCGAGTAGGACATGTTCTACGGCTGTGCCTCTCTTGGCGACACAACCCACATCTTGACTTTGGTCCATTCTCGATCCATAGGGAGCTTGGCAACTCCCTATCATCCTCGTCCATCTCATTACGGATTCGTGTGGATACAGGCCGACCTTTGTTCCGGATCAATCGTGGGTTGGGCATCACTAGTCTAGTTTCTTCCGAATTCGGCCATGCTAATCTGTCTTTCAACGGTTGGAATACCGGTTCGTAGCTGTGGTACCTATAAGTCACGCTATAGCAAGGATCAATAAACTGCTGCGCATCGTGCTTATACTTTGCACAAATTGCTATTATGTGTGAACACGGGATCTTGTACGCTTCCCATTTCCCGCACGTGCATGTCATACCCCGAAGATCAACCCTATGCGTGTGTTGTTCGCCCCCATTACTCAGAGGATTACCCGGTGTGTCAACTTGATATAACCGCGCTTGTGCACACATCCATGTCACCATATGGTCCTTTGCCTTTGCTTGATTTTTTTCAAACTTGTCCATGGCATACTTGCACCATTCTTGACCCGCTTCCAACTGATCTAGAGTGAGATTACGACGAGCGTCAAAGTACGAGTTTGTACGTTTTTAGACCCCTTAAAAACACAACTGAATTAACCTAGTAAATTAGCCAAGTGATTACTTAGTCCGAATTTCAGATCTAGGTTAACACAATCATATAATCATATCAATGTAAAGTGCGAAATATAAAGAACACAAAGATATGATGACCCAGGAAACTACACCGGTAAAAACCTGGGGAGGATTTAACCTAGCTATCCTCAAGGTAAACCTGAATCCACTATGAAAGAATCGAAGTTTTACAATAGTGACTTAGACTACTAACATCCTATTGCTACCCACCTGTAGAAACTTATTGACACGACCACGTGCAAGCTTCGAGACCAAGGACTCCTTTTTTCTTGGATTCTCCAGCAAGTACAAGCACACCCGCTTGTGTTTCTTTAAGCTTTTTAGTGCAGCAACTGAATGATCATCAAGCTCTCAACATAATCTCCTTCTTTATAATCCTAAGCATGTGTGAAGGCAACCACCTCTAGATCTCACAAGAGATTCACACATACAGCAAATAGAGCAACCAAGTCCTTAGAGAGTTTTTGGGTACAAAACGCTAAATATATAAGAGGCACACTCTTCTCTCTTTAAAAAATTTATAAAAACGTGCTTAGGGTTTCCTTTATATACTAGGAGTAAAACACTTAACCCTACACATCATACGGGCTTAGGACTGAGTTGGAAAATTCTGCAGAAAAACGTTCTGCCCGAATTTCGATTGATCGAGTCTAATTCTCGATCGATCGAGCCAAACAGAATTGCACACTTAATTTTGCAATAACTCGATTCCAACTTTAAATAAAAGACCTATACTTTGAGCAAGTTTAAACAAGACTAACATCTGTTTTAATTATGGTTTGCCAACATTACAAAATTGAGTTCTAATACATTAGTTCCTAATTACTTAGAACCTAACAGAGTTCACTTTGAAAAAGGTGAACCTCACCATTGCCGTTATTGGCAAGCTGCGTGCACCTTTCAGTACTCCATTAAAGCACTTCGATAGGTTGGTTGTCATTGCTCTGTATCAACACCCTTCGTCGTGTGCAGGTGTCCACTTTTGTTTGTCTTCAGCTTCCAGGTACCTGTGTACAGCCGGCTTGACATTGCGAATTAATTAGAGTGTGGCTTCAAACTTTCTGACTTGATTCGCACTTGCTGCCCTTCATACCAAGTTCTTCAACTCCGGAATTTTCCATTTTGTTTTAACATTGCTAGCTACATGGCGGAGGCAGTACCAGTGATGGGCTTGGGGAGGTTGCAACCAAGTCATACTTGTGTCATCAAAGCAGGCTTTTATCCCCGAATTTAGGTCAGAGATGATGCAAAGATTGGTCCGGTCCGTAACAAATCATGTTAGGCATGCCAAGAACCATCCCCATGTCTCCTTGCTCTCACTCTCAACAACGGCAAACGCGAGCGGATAAACCTCGTTGTTAGCATTCGTTGCCATTGTTATCAATAACTTTCCCTTGTACTTACCATAGAGGTGTGTTGCAACGATACTTATCACCGGCCTGCAATGTTTAAACCCTTCAATACATGGACCAAAAGCCTAAAAGGCACAGTTAAATGTGCAAGTTCCCAGCACACCACGGCTATCGCACTTCAACTGTGTCACTGTGGTTGGATCTTCATCTTTTAACGCCACCAGAAACTGAGGCAATTCTGCGTACGACTCATCGAAATCCCTGTAGATAGCCGCAACCACTTTCTGTTTTGCATCCTAAACCTTATAGTGAGACGCCCAATGGTTGTGCTTCGCATGTAGAAGACTACGCAGGGTTGCTATTGTTCTTGAAATGTCTTCTCGTACGTATGACTCAAGTGTGATGGCAATGAACTTCAAATCCATCATCCTTCCATCATGATCCACCTAGAGTGACGAGCAAGTGTGGGGACCCTTACATGTTATGATCATCCATAGCTTGTGCCTTTTACTGCAGATAGCTCGAACTGACCACGAACATGCATCGTGTACACACGTTACAACCAATCTCTCGGGGTTTGACTTCATGTACTTAAATTTCTTATTGAGCCCCATAGAGAACATGGTTAACGCGTGCTAAACCGCAGCTTTATTCTTGAATAACATCCCCTTGCTCGGTTCGTCCTCCGGTCGCCAACTCATCAGACCTATTTCCATGGAAGGTGATGGGTCATGAATGTTATCCCATGTGTTTGACGTGAACCATTCGGGGTTAAGGTTCGGATTGGGGCAAGCATCCACATTGTTTTCAACTTGTAGTTCGTCTAAAAATTTCGGATTGTCCTCCGGTCCATCATTATCAATGAACTCCTCCTACTCATCTTGAGTGTCATCCATTTCGATTGCCTTATCCAAGTAGTTTTGTATATCTTCATTTCCATGAGTATACCCTTGACCTTTACGGGTATGGATAGACCCTAACACTTCGGCGTCTTCAATATTGTCCATAGCAACCGTATTGCATGGTCGAACGTTGTAGGGCAAAGACGTATTGGCTGTAACTAAAGGGTACACGATGGTTACAGGAACTGATTCTTGCTCTCCAGCTCTACTGGCATACTACGAACCCCTGTCGACAGTAAACCCAACAGTGTCAACAGTTACATACAAGTCAGAACCTATGAATTGCGGTGCCCACTTTATCATTCCCCACATTATGTCCACATCATCATCGCATTGTAACTGAATTGAATTGTAGAAAACTTGGGTACCCACCAGTTGCTGAGGAGCCTGAAACACAATGGAGATGTCATGGGAATCCTTGTCTAACCCAAAAGTTGACATTATCTTCCGTTTCAGTTTTCTCATGTGTATCCCACGTTTCACTTCAATAAGCTTCCTCTTTTGGTTCGGACCTCAGTATGATAGCCCATGCAAATCATTAATATATGCCTCCCCGTCGTAGTTAACGTAGAAGTAATGCGGACTCATAACGGAATTGAACCACAAATAGTAATAATTGTATCATGCTGTGTAATATTGTGAAACCGTAGGCTAACTATATATGTCCTATGTTTGGGTGTTCATGCAGCTAAACAAACCTAAGCAAATTGTGCTAAAAACCCCATCTTTTTTATCATAAATTTTTGTCCTTAAAGTCTTGATGCTAAAAAATACTATTGAATAATTGTATCATCTAGTCCATCAGACTGAGATTTCGAAAAAAAAAATGTTCGCACAATGTGTTTGGGTTTCATGTAGGATATTGTTAAACAAATGAGAATTCAGAAGCATTGCAAATAAGGGAGATAATTCCTAGCATGCAACATGTACCACATTATTATGTTCAGATACCCCCTATTCCTATTACAACATTCAAAGAATTTGTGTTATCATAAATTGTACTACAAGTGTCATCAGTTATTACCTATCAAGTAAGATGTTGACAGAACAGAGAAGACGTGGACAACAAACAATTACTGCACTTGGTGAAGCTGGTCAATTGAACTTGAAACTAGCAGTAGAAGTTATGACACAATGGTAGAACTCTCAGACCGGTACACGTTCAGAAGGGAACCCCACAGTTCATGCATGCCAAATGGTCAGTGGTCCCAGAAGGTGGGGGATAATTTAACAGTACTCGATTTTATGTAAATCGAGTTCTGTATAACTCGGTTATACAGAAACTGAGTATTATTAAAATCCAGTGTATAACTCGGTCATAGTGAAATTGAGTATTATTTACTTCACCTAAATACAGTTGGGTAGCAGTTATACATACTCGTCTCTCTGACAGGCGAGTTGTATCTACATAACTCGATTTGTTGATAATCGAGTACTGTACTCGACCGATTCACATTGATTCTAGTCAATGGTGTACACTAGACTAAGTTTAATATTAACCTCCCTTCGGAGCTATGTCATTATTACTTAGAGGTTGAAGGAAAAGCGGCAAATTATTTTTGTTTGGTAAGAGTTACCATGATAGCATTAATAATGAGAATAATTCTCGCTTGATCATAGTGATTGGTATGATCTCGCTTCCGAGGAATATTAATTGCGGGATTGGGTTGTCGTTGCATATATTATATTATGGTTTTATTAAGGTTCCATACTATATGTTTATGTGCTAAATAGATAATGTCCAGTTTACTTATTATATTCATGTTTATTATTTTCAGATTTGAACATGGCATCATTTAGCCCACTTGTTACTATTCTTAATCAAAACAAACTGACTGGATCCAACTATGTTGACTAGAAAAGAAATTTGGACATAGTTCTTACTGCTAAAGAGCACAAATATGTGCTTACTCGACCATGTCCTAGCTTTCCTTCATTAGATGCTCCTCTTGAGGAAAAACAACGATATGATTGTTGGCAGAAATCTAATGAAATGGCCAAGTGCTACATCATAGCATCTATCTCAAATGTTCTACAGCATCAAATGCAGGATGTAGAACTAGCTTCAGACATTATGCTAAGTCTGAAGGAGATGTTTGGTGAGCAAGGCCGTTCAGCAAGGCAAGAAACCATGAGGCAAATTTATAATACCAAGATGGCTGAAGGAAGTTCAGTAAGAGAGCATTGTCTTACAATGATCTCTAATCTGAATACACTAGAAGTTTTAGGTGCTGATATTGATAGAGAATCCCAAGTGGATATGATACTCCAGTCACTACTAGAATCATTCAAGGAATTCAGACTTAATTATAATATGAACAAAAAGATTTATTCATTGTCTGAATTAATAAATGAGTTGGTAGCGGCAGAAGGCATTATGGGTACTTATAGTGTTGAAGTCAATGTTGGTGAAGCTTCTACTTCTCAACCTAAGTCGAAAGGCAAGGGTAAGAAGAAGAAGAAGAAGGACTTCACCAAGCAAGAGGGTAAACAAATTGTCTTAGGGGTTGCCGGCAAAGGAAAGAAGCTCAAAGGAAAATGTTTCTATTGTGGTGAGAAAGGACATTGGAAGAGGAATTGTCCAAAATTCAGGGCTGCCAACAATAAAGGTATGAAAAGTTCATTCCTTCTTGAAATATGTTTGGTACAGAATCCCACGGATTCCTGGTGTGTGGATTCAGGTTGTACTAATCATATCTGCAATTCCTTGCAGGGGTTTCAGGAGACTAGAAAGCTTAAAGAAGGGGAGTTGTTTCTTACTTTGGCTGATGGGAGCAGGATTCCAATTGTAGCTGTTGGTATTTATAATTTATGTTTAGAATCTAAAGTTTTAATATTGGAAGATTGTTTGTATGTACCTAATGTTCGTAGGAATTTAATTTCTGCTACTTACTTAGGTAAACATGGATATTGTGTTATCCGAAAAGATAATGTTGTAATAAAGAAGGATAAAATGTTTATCTGTTCTGGCAATATTGTAGATGGTCTTTATATTTTAACTCCTGATAAGCATGAATTATATAATTCTGAATTAGATAATGACTCTTATATAAAATCATTAAAGAGAAAGTTTCCTTCCACTAGTGATGCATATCTTTGGCATTTGCGTTTGGGTCATATTAATTCAAATAGGATTCAAAGACTAATCAAAGATGGACTCTTAGAGCCCATGGACTTTGATGAATTTCCAATTTGTGAATCTTGTTTGGAAGGTAAAATGACCAAACGACCTTTTAATGTAAAAGGTAGAAGAGCCCAAGATTTGTTAGAGCTAGTGCATTCTGATGGATGTGGTCCTATGTCAACCTAAGCAAAAGGAGGTTATGAGTACTTCATCACTTTTACCGATGATTACTCAAGAAATGGTTATGTGTACCTAATAAGACAGAAGTCCGAAGCCTTTGAAAAGTTCAAAGAGTTTAGGGCTGAAGTTGAGAAGCAATTAGGTAAACACATAAAGGCCATTCGATCTGATTGAGGTGGCGAATACCTTCTTGGGAATTTCAAGGATTACTTAACTCAAAATGGGATTGTATCCTAATTGACTGCACCTGGAACTCCCCAATAGAACGGTGTAGCAGAAAGAAGGAATAAGACTTTTTTAGAAATGGTAAGGTCCATGATGAGTTACTCAACTTTACCGATTTCTTTTTGGGGTTATGCCTTAAGTACAACAATACATCTTTTGAATTTAGTTCCATCAAAATCTGTTCCCAAAACACCCATGGAATTGTGGAGTGGGCGTGAGCCTAGTATGAAATATCTCCACATTTGGGGTTGTCCTGCACATGTGTTGAAAGGGAAGCTTGATAAGTTGGAACCAAAATCAGAAGTATGTTTGCTTGTGGGTTATCCAAAAGAAACTAGGGGTTATTTATTCTATAGTCGTAAAGATAACAAAGTTTTTGTTAGTACAAATGTTAAGTTCTTGGAAAATGACTATATGAATAATTTTATTCCTAGAAGTAGAGTTGTATTGGCTGAAATGAATGAATCTGTAAATGAACAACCAATGGATGAAACTAGGGATGATGTGGCTATATTAGATACACCACAAGATATTACTCAAGAGATGTCTAGTACACAAGTGCCTCGTCATAGTTGGAGAATTGTTCGGCCTCCTATAAGATTCATAGGTTTGGGAGAAACTTATGAAGCAATCTCAGAAGAGGCTGAATCGGATCTTTACACTTATGATGAAGCAATGAATGATATAGATACACATCATTGGGTTCTAGCTATGAAATCTGAATTAGATTCAATGTATTCCAATCAAGTTTGGGATCTTGTAAAGGCGCCTAACGGCATTAAACCTGTTAGTTGCAAATGGGTTTACAAGAGGAAGAGATGGATAGATGGAAAGGTTAAAACCTTTAAAGCAAGGCTAGTGGCGAAAGGGTATACTAAAAAAGAAGGTATTGATTTTGAGGAAACCTTTTCACTAGTAGCAATGCTTAAATCTATCAGAATTCTCTTATCCATTGCTGCTCATTATGATTATGAGATTTGGCAAATAGATGTCAAGACTGCATTTCTTAATGGCAATCTTGAAGAAGAAATCTATATGATGCAACCGGAAGGTTTCATAGCTAAGAACCAAGAGCATATGGTATGCAAGTTGAAAATGTCCATTTATGGACTTAAGCAAGCATCTAGGTCATGGAACATCAGATTTGATCAAGCAATCAAATCATTTGGTTTTGAACAAAATCTTGATGAACCATGTATGTACAAAAGACATCAAGACAAAGTAGTAATGTTCCTAGTGCTTTATGTTAATGACATTCTACTCATTGGGAATGATGTAGGGGTAATGTCATCAGTAAAAGTTTGGTTGTCAAGCCAATTTGATATGAAGGACTTGGGTGAGGCTAACTTTATTCTAGGGATCAAGCTTTGGCGAGATCGCAAGAATAAGATGTTAAGCTTATCACAAGCTAGATATATAGATAAGGTTCTAGAACGGTTTAGCATGCAAGACTCCAAGAAATGAATACTTCCTTTTAGACATAGAGTTCCTCTGTCTGATGACCAAAGGCCTAAGACTCAAGAGGAAGAAAATATGTTGAGACAAGTTCCTTATACTTCTGCAGTAGGAAGTCTCATGTATGTCATGCTTTGTACTAGACCAGACATCTGCTATTCAGTTGGCATGGTCAGCCGATATCAATCAAATCCAGGACCACAACATTGGCAAGCTGTAAAGCATATTCTCAAGTATCTACGGAGAACGAGAGATTATATGCTTGTTTTCCGTATTGAGGATTTGATTCCCTTTGGCTAAACAGATTCAGACTTTCAATCGGATCTAGATTTCAGAAAGTCCACATCAGGATGTGTTTTCACCTTAGAAGGTGGAGCCATAACATGGAGGAGTGTTAAGCAATCTTGTATTGCGGACTCCACCATGGAAGTAGAATATGTTGTTGCTTGTGAAGCAGCAAAAGAAGCTATATGGCTCAAGAAATTCCTTTCTGACCTTGGTGCAGTGAGAATGGAGCAAGCTCCCATTACTTTGTTTTGCGATAATAGTGGAGCAGTTGCACAATCTAACGATCCAAGGAATCACAAGAAAGGAAAGCACATTAAGAGGAAATACCACATCATTCGAGATATTGTTGCTCGTGGAGATGTGGTGGTAGCAAGGATTGAAAGTACAAATAATCTAGCAGATCCATTTACTAAAGCCTTGCCTCAAAGGACCTTCAAGTCACATTTGGAGGGAATGGGAGTTAGATTAATGCACAATAGTCTTTAGGGAAAGTGGGAGATTGTTGGGATTAGTGCCCTTAAATCCTATTGTATGATGCTATGTATGATATTATGTATGACATTATGTATGACTTAATATTGTGTTTAATAAAGTTGTTTTATTATTATCTAAAATAATGGCAACATGAATATTCGGACATTATCATATAGTCCATGAGATGCATAATATGTGATTTAGTTATAGAAGATATAAGTCACAAGTTCTTTGTAAACTCAGAATTGTAGTTCGTAGTTGGTGATGAAATTGGGCGTTTCATCTGCGAAAACTATAACATATCAATTACGATGATTTGTCTTGATCATGGAAGTGGAGACTTCTAGTTGATATGTTGATATGTTTTAAGAGTTAAGACATATTGAACTAGACCGGTGTGAGATTTATTATTCTCTCAACGACTGTCAAATGAATAATAAATCTCATGACTCATATTTGCATGAACTCTTAATCCTAAGAGAATAATGGACCTGACCATGAGGTGTAGGTTGCTTTGATATATCAGAAGTGAGATCTAAAGTAACGGTCAAAACCTCAGTATGTTGGACAGCCACATTTAGTGTTGATGGAACATATATTTTGAAGATGGAATTCATAGTCTCTTAACGAAGATACAAAATATTCCCTTGAGATAAGTTTAATGGGTTTGTTATTCAGAGAGTTAGGCCTAACCACTTTAGTAAGACTAAAGTATATATTTATGAAATTAGATTTCATAAATATATGGTGAATAACTTAAAAGGATTAAACAGGTCAAGGAATTCTATTACAAGTTGAATTCCCGTTTGGAGAAAATCCCAAGTTTTTAGGCTTCGCTTAACCGACATTTTTGGCCCATTTAACTTTAGCATCAAAGTTAAAATCACATGAATTAACTAAACAAGTTTCTAATGTTTGGTCTTGAACAATTGTTTCAATCAAGTTAACTTCATGCACGTCCTCTTCAGCCCTAGTTTGCTTACAAGTATTAAAAATATTAAGCTCAAGGGTCATATTGCCAAAGGATAATTTTAAGACCCCACTTCTACAATTTATCAATGCATTAGAAGTTGCAAGAAATGGGCGTCCTAAAATCACAAATATTTGAGAATTAGCATTAGAAACAAGATACATGTCCAAAATAATAAAGTCAACAGGAAAAAAAATTTGTCCACTTAAACGAAAACATCCTCAACAACACCCTTAGGGACAATCACAGATCCATCGGCAGGTTGCAAATATATGGAAGTGGGTTTTAACTCGCCTAGACCTAATTGCCCATACACTGAATACGGCAAAAGATTCAAAATTGCCCCAAGATCAAGCAAAGCTTTCTCTATTTTTGAATTACCAATCACACTTGAAATAGTGGGACAACCTGGATCTTTAAACTTTGGAGGTCTATTGTTTTGAATGATTGCACTAACTTGTTCAGTTAAAAATGCCTTCTTATGTACATTAAGCTTACGCTTAACAGTACACAAATCTTTCAAAAATTTAGCATATGATGGAATTTGCTTTATGGCATCCAAAAGAGGAATGTTCACTTTAACTTGCTTAAGCACTTCAAGGATTTCAAAATTTTGATTCACTTTTTGAGGTGGAATCAACCTATGGGGAAAGGGAGCAGGGATAAGACACCTTTCAATTTCATTAGATTTAGGGTTAAAGACTTCATCACTATTCTTTATTTTGGAAGATTCATCTTGTGTATTTCTTTTAGGAATATCTTTCTCAATGATTTTTCCACTATGAAGAGTAGTTACAGATTTAACTTGACTCACTTTATTTTTAGAGGAACTACAATCATCAACACAAAATTGACCTTGGGGGTTTGGTTGTGGTTGAGATGGAAACTTACCATTTTCTATTGTGCTCATGGATGTGGTCAATTTTGTGAGAGTGCTCCTAATGTCATTTATGGCTTGTGAGTTCTGATAATTAATGGTGGATTGAGTTTGCATGAATTGTTGCAAGGTGTCCTCAAGACTCTTCTTTGGAGAAGGGTTATAGGGAACAAAATTTGAAGAACCATGTATAGGAGGTGCAACCACATTATCATTCCTCCAACTAAAATTTGGGTGATTCCTCCACCCTGAATTGTATGTCTCTGAATAAGGGGAAGGGTATGGTTTTTTCACCATGTTCATAGCATTTTCTTGATAATGCAACACCTCTTTAAAAGCTGGAATTGTAGGACATTCATTGGTAAGGTGTTCCATGGTCTCACAAATTCTACAAACTTCATCAATTTTAGGCACAATATTGATTCCATTGCCCTTCCTTAATTCCATGGCTTCAAGCTTCCTAGTTAGACTAGCCACCCTAGCACTAAGGTCATCATCTTCCCTAAGTTGGTACTTACCACCCCCAGAGGGGTTGGTGGATGCTTTAGACCTATCTGAGGTATCAGTGGTATTCCAAGATTGGGCATTCTCAGCTAAGAGATCAAAATAATCAAAAGCCTCATCAGGATCTTTATTAAAAAAATTCTCCATTGCACATCATCTCTACAAATTGGCGCATCTTTGGAGTTAAACTTTCATAGAAAAAACTAATTATACGCCAAGTTTCATAGCCATGATGTGGACAAGCATTAAGCGAATCTTTAAATCTTTCTCAACATTGATAAAATGTCTCATTATCTTTTTGTGAAAAATTCAATATTTGTCTTTTAAATGCATTAGTCCTATGAATTGGAAAAAATTTCTTTAAAAATTCAGTTTGCATCTCTTGCCAAGTACCAATTGACCTAGGTCTCAAAGAATTAAGCCAAGTTTTTGCCTTGTCTTTAACAGAAAAAGGGAACAACTTCAACCTAATGGTCTCTTCATTACATGATTGGTCATGAAAGGTAGAACATACCTCCTCAAATTCCTTAGAGTGTAGGTAAGGATTTTCATAATCTAAGCCATGAAATTTAGGAAGTAATGAAATCATACAAGGCTTAAAATTAAAATTATTTGCATTAGTTGGAAAAATGATGCATGATGGTGCACTACTCCTAGTAGGTTGCAAATAATCCTTGAGAGTTCTAATGGGTTGGTGAGCATGGTAGTTTTCATTATTTAAATTATTCTCATCACCATGATTACTCTCTAAGTCCGCCATGATATCAAGTGTATTAGAATGTGTGAAAGAATAAGATAAATTGCCAAAAAAATAATTAGACTCAATTCTAACCAAGCGATTATCACTATCACGACACCAAACACGCATGCAATATTAAACCAAGAAAGAAAAAAGAAAAAGAAAATAAAATAAAACAAAAACCTTTTAACAATAAAGAAAAGTAAAAATAAAAGAAAAACTCTAAAAGAAAGCTAAATTACTTAAAAAAAGAAAAGAGTTGGAGAGATATTACCAAATGTGTGAAGAAATTTAATGCCGAAAACCTCTCCAAACAAAGTGGAACACTTCTCTAATCGCCTAATTCCCTGGCAATGGCGCCAAAAACTTGCTGCGACTTAAATAATGCTCTCAAGTGCAGGATTGTCGCGAAGTAATAACTCGGAAAGTCCGAGGTTGAATCCACAGGGAAAAGGGAATTGATTAGCAAACCACAAGAGAATAAAACTAAAATAATAAAGTTTAACTGAAGAGATTTTTGATAGTTTAGTAAAGGTAATTTAAATTGAGAGAAAATAACAATATATTAAGGTGCTAAGGTTTAGGGATCCACACACAACACATCTATTGGTAGTCTTAACAATATTTATTTTATAACTCAACTAAAATTCATATGAAGGATGATCTTAGCCGGATAATTTAACAATAAAAACTCAAGAATTAATTGTCTAAGATAGTTTCATGCAATTGATTGATTTTTAGGCAAAACAAAATTAGTGAATTAGTTCGCAGGGAATACTAAGCATTTAACGTACCCGGAGTCTACGATAAATTAAAGGATTATACAGAACTAAACACTTTTCTAGATCAGTAAAACAATCAAAAACATAACAACATAAGCATTAAAACCAATAAATAATTGTTAAGAACATACCAATAAATAGTTGGGTTTCACCCCTTGCCTTAGCAAGGCTTCTAGCAAGTAATAACACAAATAGAACTCTAAAAACTGTAAAGAAACTTTAAGAAAACCTAAATTATGTTCTACAGAAACTCCCCTCTAAATTTTTCCCTAAAGAGCCTTTAAATAGGTCAAGGAATCCTATTACAAGTTGAATTCCCGTTTGGAGAAAATCCCAGGTTTTTAGGCTTCACTTAACCGACGTTTTTGGCCCATTTAACTTCAGAATTCGGACTTTTGGTAAACTACAAAGTTGTATTCCTTTAAGTTATATTTCCAGCCCTACTTGAATCATCTCAATTGGACATCTAAGCCTAAAGTTATGCTCCAAATACTAACTGGTGTGCAAGCTGGAATCCTAATCCGAATTGGACTTGGATTAGGTGCAAATTTCCTTTGATTCCTTGCCCCAATTGGACTTGAATTTAATTGGGTTGGCCTTCTCATGGCCCTTTTAAAATTAAATTCCATTAGCTTTCTTCTTTGCACAAATCCACTTATTTAATTTCATTATCCTACAAAAGACAAATTCACGCATTAAAATTCAATTAAGCATAAAATTGATTATTTAGCATTATTCCAAAATCAACTATAAAATGCATGAATTAACTCAAAATAAGTATGATAATTCTTTCTAATAATGATATAAATATGCAAAATTAAGCTATTCTCAATCTCTATCTCTACCTGTTCTAGTGAGGCTCTTGCCTCGGGGTGACCTTAGTCTCTATCTCTATCTATACCTCTTCTACTATGCTGGCATGTTCAATTCCATTGGGATATGTGCACAAGTCTGTATGATGTGCCTGCATGTTCAATTCCCTTGGGATATGTGCATGAGTTTTGTCTGTTTTGACCCACGAGGGAGTCTTGGGTGAATGGTCCATTGGGATAATAAAGGGGAACTCACTGGGGAGTATGATCTTCTTAAAGTTTTGGTGACCCTCGGGGGAGCCTCCTTATCGGGGAAAAAGAACTTGCTGAGAAGTTTGGTGGTGATTTTGACCTACGAGGAAGTCTTTGAAGATGTGTGATCCACTGAGGAAGATTTTCTTTTTCTTCATGGCTCACTGGGGAACTTGTGTTAACTCTACCCATGAGGGAGTTTCATCAAATTCACAGGAATTATCTTCTTTCACAACTCATGAGGGGGTTGCTATTGTGCTTCGGACCCATGGGGGAGTCCTTTCATGATATTGTACCTTACTGGGGATTTGTTTGAAAATTTGAACTCACGAGGGAGTTCTTTTGGTGACTTATGGTCTATTGAGGGATGCTTTTAATGCTTTCAATCTGTTGTGGATGCCTGTGTGGTCTTTATGTCTTTTACCCAGTTGAGGGCATTTTGGTCATTTTGACATGTCCTTGAATTTTTCTTTTGCACTTCCTACCTTTCGGGAACCCATTGGAGATTTTGAGGGATTTTTTTTTTGCTAAACTACATGTAGTTTAGTGGTGGCCTAAACTACATGTAGTTTAGTCGCCAGGTGTGTTCCTGCCCCTTCATTTTTCCTTAACGGTTACCAATCTTTTTTTTTTCTTCGTCTTCCTCACCTCTTCATATTCTCTCTAACTTTTTAACTTCTTCTTTCTCTTTACAAAAGCCTTTATCCTCTCTATCTCTCTCTCCCTTTCACAATCTGACTTCCCTCTCACATTCTCTCGGAAACTCTCTCCCCTCCTAAAACTTCCTCATCTCTTCTATGGCACCCAAGTCCAAGAAGACCTCATACGTGCTCTCAAGCAATGCTTTCAACCTCACTCATTGGAGTGGAGTAGTGAGGCCGATGGAACCCCCTCCATTGACATACCAGCTGGAAGATCATCTTTCGGCAAATGCTCGGGCCAAATTGGTGAGTTTTTCATTTTTTTCTCATTTTTGAGTTTCCCTCTGATCTTCCATTTTAATTTGTTTATAAACTTGTAAATGCTTGAGTTTTGTTATGGGATGGATTTAGATGAAAATTTGACACCTTAGGAGGGGTAGGAACATGTTTACGATGAATTTTGGTTTAGATATGGTTGAAAATGTCGAAGAACACTTCTCTGCGTGGGTTCATGTGTACGAGGGCTCGAGCCTATGTATGCGGCTTATGTTCATGTGTATGCAGACTCTCTTCATGCGTATGCGGGCTTGTTCTTGAGATTATGCGTACGTGGCTTCAACCTACATACACGTGCTTAGTGTCTGCATACGCAGGCTTGGGTTCACGCACGTCGCATGTACACCGCTAGGCAGAACCTTATCTTGACCATTTTGAGCTCCTTTTCCATTTGTTTCTCATCCAATTGTAAATTTAACACTTCCCATCATTATTTATGCATTTGAATGTGATTCTAACACCAACTTACAGCTCAGTGGAAATCTAAAACTTCCTTTCATTGTTCCTTGATCCATTTTGTGAATCTAACATCACCACACTCCTTTTTGCAGGCTATGTCCCTGTACTCTGGTAAGAGCAGCACTAACCGCATGGCTGAGTGGTATAGGGACCTCGCTGAGGTGACAAAGGCTCATATTCATGCTGCGGGCTTCGAGCCCATCATTCGTCTTCTACCAGAGAGGTCGGCGAGCACCATCTTGGTGCAATGTCTTGCCGAGTAGTGGTGGGACACTATCCACACCTTCCATATTGCTGAGAGGGAGATGATTGTGACTCCTCATGATTTTCATCACATGACCGGCCTTAGGTGTGACGGTGCCATCATAAACTTGGAGGGCGAATTGGTCACTTGGTTGGCGATTGACTTGCTCGGGAGGAGGTACTCTACAGGCACGATCCGCTACTTTGACATTTAGGTAGATTACTGGCCTCTTCCATAGGAAATGGCTGAGGACTGTGCCCGGTTGGCTAGGGCATTCTTGCTGTACATTCTTAGGGCATATCTCTTTGCCAATGGAGGGTAGACCGTATTCTTGAGGTGGTTAGCCCTCTTCCGTGACTTTGGGGATGTTAGGGGAACTAATTGGGGGCAAGCGTGTCTTGCCTATTAGTACTCGTGCTTGAATACACTCAGCCAGGGGACCTTGCACCAGCTGGTGGGACCTTGGAAGCTTCTAGAGGTTAGTTTCTTTCTCTTTTATTTTGTAGCTCTTGTACATGCTAAAGAAAACTGTAACCTATGTTCTTACAAACTATCTCCATACTCTTTTTTGTCTTACAAACTGTCACCTTGCAAATTGTATTCATCTTGTACACTATATTCTTGTAAATTGTATTCATCTTACACATTGTATTCTTGCAAACTGTATTCATCTTGTACACTATATTCTTGCAAATTGTATTCACTTTGTACATTATGTACTTGCTGTTAGGATTAGTGCCCTTAAATCCTATTGTAAGATTCCATGTATGACATTATATGTTAAATAATGTATGACTTAATGTTGTGATTAATAAAGTTTTTTTATTATTATCTGAAATAATGGTAACATGAATATTCGAACATTATCATATAGTCCATGAGATGTATTGTATGTGATTTAGTCACAGAAGATATAAGTCACAAGTTCTTTATAAACTCAGAATTATAGTTCGTAGTCGGTGATGAAATTGGGCATTTCATCTGCGAAGACTATAACATATCAGCTAAGATGATTTGTCTTGATCATGGAAGTAGAGACTTCTAGTTGATATGTTGATATGTTTTAAGAGTTAAGACATATTGAACTGGATCGCTGTGAGATTTATTATTCTCCTAACGACTGTCAATTGAATAAAAAATCTCACGACTTCTATTTACATGAACTTTTAATCCTGAGAGAATAATGGACCTGATCATGAAGTGTAGGTTGTTTTGATATATCAGGAGTGAGATCTAAAGTAACAGTCAAAAGCTCAGTATGTTGGGCAGCCACATTTAATGTTGATGGAACATATATTCTCGAGATGAAATTCATATTCTCTTAATGAAGATACAAAATATTCCCTTGAGATAAGTTTAATAAGTTTGTTATTCAAAGAGTTAGGCCTAATCACTTTAGTAAGACTAAAGTATATATTTATGAAATTGGATTTCATAAATATATGGTGAATAACTTAAAAGGATTAAATCGGGTACTTAAGGATTAAGATGTAGTAATTCACAAAGTGGCAGTCTTCATTCATGACTTTGTGTTATTACGAATATTTTATGAAGGGATTACATGTACAATAAAGTCTTGGGATATAATTTATTAATAAGGCCTAGAGTGCAATTATATTTATATAGTGGTATTAAATATAATTAATGGTAACTTTGGACTTGTCAATAATTGACAGAAAAGCCCAAAGCTCATTGGAGCTAGAGTCTTATTTGTTCCCTTTTGGTCCCACTCCAAGCCACACATTAAAGCCCAATTGGAAAGGCCCAAAAGGCTAGCCCAATTAGATAATCAGTTATATGGAGAGAAACATACAGAATTTGGAACAACATGAATTGGTATGTATGTGAGTGTGAGACACTCTTTCATTCTCTCTAGAACATACACATATAACTGATTGAGAGACCACACATCTTGGGCATCAAGTGGAATTGGAGTGAAGATTGAAAGTGTTCCCAAGTGCTTCTGATCTTCGGTTTTGAATTTCACTGCATCAAGGTACACTCTCTTGTTCTTTAATTCTGAAACTTACATAGCACATGTTATCTATTGCGAATGAAGTAGATCCGTTATTTTTCCGCTGCGTACATGCATATTTCCATCACTTGCAAGCTGTATTCACCTTGTACACTGTGTACTTGTAAACTGTATTCATGTCTCCCTTTTCTTTTTAGTGTTGGGCTATTCAAGTATGATAGGCCAAAAACGAATTGACCCCTTGTGATTAATTAATTGATTAATTAGCTAAGTTTATTAATTAATCAAATTAACATGCAAAGCACGTGGTAGCACAAACAAATCACCAATTAAACTAAGTATGCAGCGGAAAATAAATTGACACGGTGATTTGTTTACGAATGGGGAAAACCTACACGGTAAAAACCCCATTAGGTGATTTTCAGGTAACCACTCCCAAAATTCTACTATTATCACAACAAGCGGTTACAAGTAAAGGAATCCCAGTATCTTATACCAACCTACAGTTGAGCCCTTACCCCAATACCTAATTGGACTTGTTCTGTAGTGACAATTTCCCCTTTTGATGCACGGCTCCCAGTACGTGACTAACCAATTGTGCGGATCCCAGTACACGACTTCAATCACCAACTAGAGAAGGTTGTTGGCCGCAAAGTTCTTCAATTCATCCCAACGATGAAGATCATGAAGATGCTTGGTCACAAAACCCAACGGTGTACAAACACAGCAACTTCTCCACAAGAATGATGAACTAGGGAAAATTTTGTCTCCAGTCACAATTTGCTTGAACAAACTTTGCTCAACACTTGTGCAACTTATGTCTCCTTTGACGGCCCTTAAAACAATCATTTTATATGTCTAGGGCTGTGAGAAAAGAAAGCCCAAACACATAATCACGGATTGAAGTCAAAACAAATCTAAAATTCTGTTTTTCATAAACCTCGACAGATGTCTATCTGTCGAGATGCTGTCGAGCAGCTGTCGAGCCACGGGGCTGAAACAGCTTCTTAAGCTCGATAAATGCTAGCTGTCGAGCTTTAATGACAGGCACTTTTTTAGCTTGTCTCTTGGACAGACTCGCATGACTTTAACACTTGATTTTGAAACACAGTTTCTTGAAGTATTAAACACATCTTAGATCTACCCAAATATAAGTAAAGTGCGTTTTGTCAAAGGATTAGTCAATTACATAAAGTAGTGACATATGTTGCTAACAAGTGAATCACATATGTCCTAATAGTCTCCTCCTTTGGCAATCCATGACAAAACCACAACAAACAAATGAAATATGAGAGAAGTCATAAATCACTCAACTCATATTCACTTGTTGAATACAATAAAATCTATCCTAAGACAAACTCTTGAAAAACTTTGCAAGAAGAGAGTTTATGGCAAGTAGACTTTGACAACCTGTATTTCTGAAATACTTTAAACAAAACTCATCAAGGCATCTTTGTGTGAAACAGAAATAATAGATTGCATATACGTAATAAGAAGCATGTGCATAAAGAGAGAAAAGAAACAACACATGTAAGGGTAGGTGAATAAACATATATCAACATATAAAGAAAATAAGTATAATGTATGTCAATAATGGTCACAAGACCCAAGGTACAAGAATAAATGTATCTAAAGTAGAGAAAAGAAAAAGATACAAATAATTCTCACTACATCCCTCAGATAACAACACTCCCCCTAAAAAAATGGTCCTATACTAACTCTCCCTCTAAGAGTGACTACTCTCATATCTAAAACTACTCCCCCTTTTTGTCACGAGTGACAAAGGGTAAGAGTGTCAAGTAGATATCTCATCGGTGGAGCTAGCATCTCCATCATCATCATCATCATCAGAAGCATCATCGTCATCACCATCATCATCATCCTCATCCTTAGAATCAGAAGCCATAGGAGGAGGTGGAAGAGAAGCCTCAAGAGCAAAACCACCCATGGTCACCTGCCATCCTGCAATACGACCGACACGAACGTTTACCTGATACAACTCTGTAGAGAGAGTATCAAGGCAAGCATCCATGCGCTGAAACTGCGTCATGATGTCTCCAAGTGACACATCGCTCGTAGAAGATGAGGGAGCAGATGTGGATGGAGCAAATCGAGATGGAGCCGAACGAGAGGGAGGAGCTGCTGACCCAGACTGCCTCGACCTAAATTGTGCCTCACTACGTTTATTGGTAGTGGCGTCTATGGCACACATGAAAGTGAAATGGTCGGACGCTGGAAAGGGAATAGAAAAGTGGCATAAGATTCTTGTGATAGCAGAAGGAAAGATAAGCTTATCACGAGACACTGAATCCCTATGGACATCTATAATAGACAGAATAAAATGAGAAGGAAAATCTAAAGTGAGATGCTCAAGAGGGGACAACAAAAATCGAGCACAAGGCTCTGTGATAGAGTTATAGTGAGACAGAGGGTGAAGAACAAATGTCATAACCATGTTCAAAAACCAAGGACCTTTTGCAAAGTCCGTACAGTAAGTGAACTGACGCTCACCCCAAACAAAAGGGCGCTCACAGAAAGCAGATTTGAGTTCATCCTTGGACACAGTCCTCAGACGTTCACAACCAGGATAGTCAGGAAACTCTATCCTAAGGACACAGAGCACATCCACAACAAGCTCAGTGTGTGACAACAATGCGCGTACCTCGAACACGAGTATGAAAAAGAGGTACTAAAGAATCAAATCCATGCATGTTGGAGTAAAAATCCTGAATCAGCACAGATAAACAAGTGACCGAGATGTCACATAGTGACTCCCAACCCTGATTGTGAATGACATCGGGTAGGTCAGTGTCGGCGAAATCCGCTAGGATGACTTGGCGTTCAGAATGAATGCCTCGTCGAGAAAAGTTCTCCGAGAAAGCCTTTCGGGCATCCTCATCACAGAACCGAATATGTGAAGGAGTAGGATTAGAAGATGATGCCCTGGAACGAAGAGGTTCCGAGACGGAGCAGACTTACGTTTTGGTGCCATAGACACGACTAACGTAAACAGAAAAGAGAGGGAGAAAGAGACAATCAAAAAAGTCCCAACACATTTCAAATATAGCAAGTATATTGAAAAGAGAGTACGTATGCATGGGGAATGCATGAATCTGTGACATGCAATAGAAAAAGCATCATGGGCTCAGCCCAATCCAATCCTACCAGCACACAATCAATTAGCACACATCTAAATGCATGATAATACTGTTATAATCCATATGAGATGCAATGCATGAAGTTTTAAGATCACATAAGCAAAAACCCATCCCAAAATTTCAACAAAAACTCATCAATTTTGAAAAACCCCAAAATTTTTCAAAAACCCCAAAACTTAGGTTTCAAAACATGAAAATGCATGGAAATGAGAGATTCGAAGCTTACCAAGTGAAGAAAAACTTGTAAAAGCTTGAAGAAACCTTGAGGAAGAAGTTTGGAGTGAGTGAGAGAGTTTTGGGATGTGAAAAGACAAATCTGTCGAGAGAGAGATTGAGAGAAATGAAAAACGAATCGCATAGAACCTATATATAGAGGTTCAGTAAATCTCGACAGATAGAGGTGTCGAGAGGTGTCGAGACATCTGTCGAGCCAGGTGTCGAGGAAAACAACGTTGACAGATACAGCTGTCGAAAAGGTGTCGAGGTACAAGGCAAAGACACAAGACAAGATGCTCGATCGATCCATTAGCTATTGAGAAGCTATCGAGGATCCAGGAACATTCTTGATCGATCCATCAGCTGTCGAGATAGCTATCGAGATTGTGATAAGAAATAGTTTAGGATCTCGACAGATAGCTAGGTGTCGAGGAGGTGTCGAGATTGCTTAAAAATAGTTTTTCAAGAAGGGAAAAACACAGATATGAATGCAATCAAGCATGTAACTCAACCAATGATCCAATCAACATATTAGACTCTCAAAATCATCTCTCAACAACAATTTTAAGCACATGGATCCCAAAAACACACACACACACACACACAAGAAGTCTAACCAGTTTTATATTTCTAAAACAAGTTAAGACAGTTTAGTGGGCATACATTAACACATGTAAAACCTTGTGATGGCCAAATCACATCGTACCTGTACATGTATCAAGAGTAGCAAAGAATATTGCGAGTTGTGTGTGAAAAACATCGCAAGATTGCATAAGTGTATACATGTTATGACGATTTGAGATATGAGAAAATTATTTTAACTCACACACAATCATAACTGTTTGATGGGGACTATCACCTTCGAGGTACATCCTATAACTCCCAAATCTCCTAGAAAACACGCTTGCAATCATATATAGAAGCATTTTGATTCTTTTTGCTTTTTATTTTCTTTGCATATTTTCTTTTTAAGCAAATCATGCATAGGCATATAAGAGATAGAAAAGAAATACCCAATTATGTTAAGCATTTGACATTCCAATTTTGCAATGCCGAAGCACACAAATTTCATTCAAATTTGACGGGCAATAGTGGTGAGATGGTTATTTATGCCTTTCTCTTAGGATTTTCTAGTCCTTCCCGTCAAAAAGAGTGATATGAGTGTTAAGTACAAGAGATTACTTAATCTTACTCATCACAAACACGAGCCACAAAGCTCACTTGCTTAGTTGTGCATAGAAAAGCTCATTTAAGCTACAAGTGATACAAAGTTTAGAAAATTCTGTTTCAATGGCCATCCAAGGTACACAAGTACCAATGTACACAAAACATACACTGTTTTTGTATTTTTCTAATTTTTCAATTTTTTTTATTTCAAAAAAAAAAAAAAAAAAAAAAAAAAAAAAAAAAAAACTGAAAACAAACAAAAACATGTTAAACAAAGCAAAGCATAAAAACTAGACTGACTTAAAACAGTAATGCAAAACACACAAATAATGCACACACAAAAACAAGAAGGGAGAGAAGAAAGTGATAGGATCACTTAGAGCCCTTTTCCTTCCACGCCTTGGAAGAACCTTTTCTTTGAGTGAACCCTTGAACTGGCGATGAGGGAGAAGAATTGAAACCGTTCAAGTTCGAAAGGAACATGAGGGCTTTGACAAGATCTCCAAGAGGAGTAAGAGGGGATTGAAGCTGATTCTGGCTTCCAGATGCTATCATGCCATTGCTCTGTTGAGTGGCTAACCACTTATAGCAATTTGGTCGAGTATGACCGACAACTCCACAATGATGACAAAGATGTTGCTTCTTCTGTTCAAGCTTCTGAGAGTTAGCCTTCTTAGCCTTAGGGTTTTTAGTCTCATTCTTAGCAAGTTTAGGGGGTGCTCCTAAGATAGATTTACCCTTGTCTATGTTCTCACTAGCTAAATCTTTTTTAACTTCATTAGTTTCAACATTATTAGTAGGAGGAACAAAAACAGTAGTACTAGTAGAAGTAATACTAGAAGAAGAGAGACCATACCCTAAACCTGTTCGATCAGAAATAGATTTCTTAAGATTGAGCATCTCATCAAGCTTTGCACTTGAAGTCCTCTCCAATTGAGCTCTGACTTGAAACAGCTCCACTTCAAGCCTCTTGGTCTTCTCAGCCAAGAAATTGTTCTCGAACCTCAGTGCTCCAATAGTCTGATTAGCTTCATCAAACTTTGTGGAAAGCTTTTCACGATCAAGTTCCACATCACTGAGCTTTTTGGTGGCCAGCCTATAAAGTTTCTCATGCTTCGCAGAAAGCTTGTATAGTTTCTCATAGGCTGTATGGATATCATCTTGATCATCCATCTTCTTAAACTTCGAATCCACCAATTCCTCTTCTTTTTCCACATCTTCAACAATCCCCTCAGTAGGATTGACAGTGGCAGTGAAGACATTCAGAATTCCGTCATTCTCATTGTCAGAATCATCCTCAGGCTCGATGTCGCTCAAAGTAGTAGCGAGTGCCTTGCTCTTCCCAATGCTCTTGAGAAATGTAGGATACTCCTGTTTCATGTGACCGAATCCTTGACACCCAAAGCACTTTGAAAGCTCGAAAATGTGTTAAAAAAACACAAGAGCTTGTTTAGACCCCCAATTCAAAGTTATGGCTTGGTTGATTTTACACTAACTTAATACTAAATGCGGAATAGTGTAAACATAAGCATGCAAGCAAGAGAGCTACTCTAATCCATATTTAAAGCAACGCTGCAGTAAAATGAAATAAACAAGAGTAGGGGAGAGAGATGCAAACACAGATAACACACCGATGTGTTATTGAAGAGGAAACCTAAGAACTCGGCGTAAAACCTCTCCGCCGCCCTCCAAGCGGTAATCAATCCACTAGACAATCAGTTGGGATATATGGGTTAGCAAAAGACCCTCCAAGTCTAATCTACCCGCTGTACCTAAGCCCTCCAAGCTCCTACTCCAACAAGGCTTCTCGGAACCGTGTCTTGTCTAACTCTCCGGATCCCGCAACAAGCTCTATGTTGCATCTGCCATCCTTGGCTTCTTCCAATGCTTCCCAGTAGCACCAAAACCTCACTTGACACTCTCAAAGGGTGTGGTAAGTTTTTGGGCTATTAACCTCTCAATGGTATGGAAATGGAGAGGTAGAAGATGAGGAAATTCCACAAACAAATGTGTAAAGAATTGTTGGTATAACAATTTTTAACTCTCAAGTGTTTTAGCTACGATTTTCTCTCAGAAGCTCTCCTTTACATTTGTGGGTAATATGGGTATATATAGTGTGGGTACAGAGAGTATGTATCAGATAGTACAGACTGGCAGAAAAGAATGTCTCGCAGGTGTCTCGCGGGAAGGCCTTACCCGCGAGATACTCGCGAGACACAGCTGTCTCCATCTGTACTGACTCTTCGCATTCTAGTCATGTGCAAGGCACATGCCTCACTTCGCGGGAAGCTTAGTCGTGAGACACCCGCGACAAGTCTTCTGGCTTCACTTGCTTGAGTCTTCACACTCTCTCTATAACACACAATCCTTACAAACAAATCCCACAATAAATACATGGTACAAAAGATTGAATATAATTACAATCAAATTTGGCACGGAATAAAAGCCAACAAAATACATATTTGTAAATCATAACTTTACAATCTCCCCTTTTGGCTATTCCGTGACAAAACCCCTAAAACAGACTCTAGACTTAAATGTGAGTTTGGGAACAATGGCAAAACTCACTCACACCTAATCTAGAAACTGTGAAGCACTTGCAGTTTATACCTGTAACCTGAAACACTCGCACACAAACAAAACTTTCATTAAGCTTATGACAAGTTGAACATAAGGTATGAATATGAGCAAGTATAACGTGACCAAGTTTGTGTTGGAAAAATACATGTTTGTATCACATACAAAACATACGCAGTGGAAAAATTAACGGACCTACTTCATTCGCAATTGATAACATGTACTATGTAAGTTTTAGAATTTGAGAACAAGAAAGCGTACCTTGGTGTGGTGAAATTCAAAACCGAAAATCAGAAGTTCTTGAGAAAACTTTTAATCTTCACTCCAATTCCACTTGATGTCCAAGATGTGTGGTCTCTCAATCAATTTCAAAGGAGAGAATAAAGAGTGTCCAACACTCACATACGAACCATTTCAATCCTTACGAGAACTCTCATGAAAAGACTCATGAAAAAGCCTTATGAAGGACTTCATGAAAACCCCTTAATCAAATTCTGTATGTTTCTCTCCTTATATACAACTGATTATTTAATTGGGCTAGCCTTTTGAGCCATTCCAATTGGGCTCTAGTATGTGGATTGGAGTGGGACCAAAAGGGACCAATAAGACACTAGCTCCAATGGGCCTTGAGCTTTTCTGTCAACTCTTGACAAGTCCAAAGTTACCATTAACTATATTTAATACTACTATATATATATAGTTGCACTCTAGGCCTTATCTATAAATTATATCCCAAGACTTTATTGTACATGCAACCCCTTCATTAAAATATTCGTAGTAAAACAAAGTCATGAATGTAGACTGCCACTTTGAAGATTACTACATCTTAATCCTTGAGTACCCGGTTTAATCCTTTACGTTATTCATCATATATTTATGAAATCCAATTTCATAAATATATACTTTAGTAACAACTTTACTAAAGTGGTTGGGCCCAACTCTCTTGAATAACCAAACTCATTAAACTTATCTCAAGGGAATATTTTATGTCTCCGTTAAAAGATTATGAATTTCATCTTGAAAATATATGTTCCATCAACACTTAATGCAGCTGCCCAACATACTGAGGTTTAGACCGTGACTAATAGATCTCACTCCTGATATATCAAAGCAACCTACACCTCATGATAAGGTCCATTATTCTCTCAGGATTTAGAGTTGATGTAAATAGAAGTCGTGAGATTTATTATTCATTTGACAGTCGTTAAGAGAATAATAAATCTCACAGCGGTCCAACTAGAAGTCTACACTTCCATAATCAAGACAAATCATTGTAGTTGATATGTTATAGTCTTCGCAGATGAAATGCCCAATTTCATCATCGACTATGAACTAAAATTCTGAGTTTACAAAGAACTTGTGATTTATATTTTCTGTGACTAAATCACATAAATCACATACTATGTATCTCATGGACTAAGATAATGTCCCATTAGTTAATTTATAAACAGTCTCATATAATTAAACAAATTAATCATTTATAACATGCCAATAAATTGGATTTTAGGGCACAAATCCCAATAATCTCCCACTTGCCCTCAAAGACAATTTACTATATATCCGACACTTATCTCTCACTAGAGTAATTCATAGTCACTCTAAGGCAAGGTTTGGAAACAAGTTTCAGCCAGATTTATTGCATAAATTATCTTTTCTACTATTACTTACGTTTAATGTGTATCTTCACCACCTAGGATGAACACATATCTTGAAATCCAACTTCATGAATCACACGTGTATCTTCACCACCTTGGATGAACACATATCTTGAAATCCAACTTCATGAATCACAATCAAACTATAGGTCAGTATTTGTACATCCAGTAACTATCAAAACCACACTTTCGTGGACAAACATATAATCCCTCATTCTCTTAAGATATTTGATTATTTGCTTTATGATGGAAAAATGCATGTGCGCAGCGGAAAATTAACGGATCTACTTCATTCGCAATTGATAACATGCACTATGTAAATTTCAGAATACAAGAACAAGAGAGTGTACCTTGGTGTGGTGAATTTCAAAACAAAAATTCCAAGTTCTTGAGAACACTTTTAATCTTCACTCCAACTCCACTAACGCCCAAGATGTGTGGTCTCTCAATAAGTTATACGAAATGTTCAAGAGAGAATTCAAGAGTGTCCAACACTCACATATACCATTTCATGTAAGTTCATCTCATTAAAATTCTGTATGTTTCTCTCCTCATAACTGATTATCTAATTGGGCTAGCCTTTTGGGCCTTTCCAATTGGGCTCTAGTATGTGGCTTGGAGTGGGACCAAAAGGGACTAATAAGACACTAGCTCCAATGGGCCTTGGGCTTTTCTGTCAACTCTTGACAAGTCCAAAGTTACCATTAACTATATTTAATACCACTATATAAATATAGTTGCACTCTAGGCCTTATCTATAAATTATATCCCAAGACTATTATTATACATGCAACCCCTTCATAAAATAGTCATAGTAATACAAAGTCATGAATATAGACTGCCACTTTGTAAATTACTACATCTTAATCCTTGAGTACCTGGTTTAATCCTTTTAAATTATTCACCATATATTTATGAAATCCAATTTCATAAAATATACTTTAGTCTTACTAAAGTGGTTAGGCCTAACTCTCTGAATAACAAACCTATTAAACTTATCTCAAGGGAATATTTTGTATCTCCATTAAGAGACTATGAATTCCATCTTGATAATATATGTTCCAACAACACTAAATGTAGCTACCCAACATACTGAGGTTTTGACCGTTACTTTAGATCTCACTCTTGATATATCAAAGCAACCTACACCTCATGATCAGGTCTATTATTCTCTCAGGATTAAGAGTTCATGCAAATATAAGTCGTGAGATTTATTATTCATTTGACAGTCATTAAGAGAATAATGAATCTCACAGCGGTCCAGTTCAATATGTCTTAACTCTTAAAACATATCAACATATCAACTAGAAGTCTCCACTTCCATGATCAAGACAAATCAACGTAATTGATATGTTATAGTCTTCGCAGATGAAACGTCTAATTTCATAACCGACTATGAACTACAATTCTAAGTTTACAAAGAACTTGTGACTTATATCTTCTGTGACTAAATCACATAAATCACATACTATACATCTCGTGGACTATATGATAATGTTCAAATATTCATGTTACCATTATTTCAGATAATAATAAAACAACTATATGATAATGTCATACATAATGACATACTTAATATTATACATAGCATCATACAATAGGATTTAAGGGCACTAATCTTAACAATCTCCCACTTGCCCTAAAGTTTATTGTGCAGTAATCTGACTCCCATTCCCTCTAAATGTGACTCGAAAGTCTTTTGAGGTAAAGTTTTGGTAAAGGGATCTGCTAGATTATTTGAACTTTCAATCTTGGCTACTACTACATCTCCACGAGCAATGATGTCTCGAATGATGTGGTATTTCCTCTCAATGTGTTTTCCTTTCTTGTGATTCCTTGGATCTTTGGATTGTGCAACTGCTCCACTATTGTCGTAAAACAAAGTAATGGGAACTTGCTCAATTCTTATTACACCAAGGTCAAAAAGGAATTTCTTGAGCCATACAGCTTCTTTTGCTGCTTCAGAAGCAGCAACATACTCAGCTTCCATGGTGGAGTCCGCAATACAAGATTGCTTAACACTCCTCCATGTAATGGCTCCACCTCCCAAGGTGAAAACACATCCTGATGTGGACTTTCTGAAATCTAGATCCGATCGAAAGTCTGAATCTGTATAGCCAATTGGAATCAAATCCTCACAACAGTAAACAAGCATATAATCTCTTGTTCTCCGTAGATACTTGAGAATATGCTTTACAGCTTGCCAATGTATTGGTCCTGGATTTGATTGATATCGACTGACTATGCCAACTGAATAGCAAATATCTGGTCTAGTACAAAGCATGGCATACATGAGACTTCCTACTGCTGAAGTATAAGGAACTTGTCTCATCAAATCTTCTTCCTCTTGAGTCTTAGGCCTTTGGTCATCAGACAAAGGAACTCCATATCTGGAAGGAAGTAATTTTTTCTTGGAGTTTTGCATGCTAAACTGTTCTAGAACCTTATCTATATATCCAGTTTGTGATAAGCCTAACATCTTATTCTTGCGATCTCGCCAAAGCTTGATCCCTAAAATAAAGTTAGCCTCACCCAAGTCCTTCATATCAAATTGGCTTGACAACCAAACCTTTACCGATGACATTACCCCTACATCATTTTCAATGAGTAGAATATCATCAACATAAAGCACTAGGAACATTACTACTTTATCTTGATGTCTTTTGTACACACATGGTTCATCAAGATTTTGTTCAAAACCAAATGATTTGATTGCTTGATCAAATCTGATGTTCCATGACCTAGATGCTTGCTTAAGTCCATAAATGGATCTTTTCAACTTGCATACCATATGCTCTTGGTCCTTAGCTATGAAACCTTCCGATTGCATCATATAGAGTTTTTCTTCAAGATTGCCATTGAGAAATGCAGTCTTGACATCCACTTTCCAAATCTCATAATCATAATGAGCAGCAATGGATAAGAGAATTCTGATAGATTTAAGCATTGCTACTGGTGAAAAGGTTTCCTCATAATCGATACCTTCTTTTTTAGTATACCCTTTCACCACTAGCCTTGCTTTAAAGGTTTTAACCTTTCCATCTATCCCTCTCTTCCTCTTGTAAACCCATTTGCAACCAACAGGTTTAATGCCGTTAGGCGCCTCTACAAGATCCCAAACTTGATGGGAATACATGGAATCTAATTCAAATTTTATAGCTTGGACCCAATGATATGCATCTATATCATTCATTGCTTCATCATAAGTGTAAGGATCTGATTCAGCCTCTTTTGAGATAGCTTCATAAGTTTCTCCCAAACCTATGAATCTTATAGGAGGCCGAACAATTCTCCCACTACGACAAGGCACCTGTGTACTAGATATCTCTTGAGTAGTATCTTGTGGTGTATCTAATACAACCACATCATCTCTAGTTTCATCCATTGGTTGTTCATTTACAGGTTCATTCATTTCAGCCAACACAACTCTACTTGTAGGAGTAAAATTATTCATATAGTCATTTTCCAAGAATTTAGCATTTGTACTAACAAAAACTTTGTTATCTTTACGACTATAGAATAAATAACCCCTAGTTTCTTTTGGATAACTTACAAGCAAACACACTTCTGATTTTGGTTCCAATATTTTAGGCTTCCCTTTTAATACATGTGCTGGACAGCCCCAAATGTGGAGATATTTCATACTAGGCTTACGCCCACTCCACAATTCCATGGGTGTTTTGGGAACATATTTTGATGGAACTAAATTCAAAAGATGTATTGCTAGATTTAAGGCATAACCCCAAAAAGAAATCGGTAAAGTTGAGTAACTCATCATGGACCTAACCATTTCCAAAAGAGTTCTATTCCTTCTTTCTGCTACAACATTCTGTTGGGGAGTTCCAGGTGCAGCCAATTGGGATAAAATCCCATTTTGAATTAAGTAATCCTTGAAAACCCCAAGAAGGTATTCGCCACCACGATCAGATCGAATGGCTTTTATGCGCTTACCTAATTGATTCACAACTTCAGCCCTAAATTCTTTGAACTTTTCAAAGGCTTCGGACTTCCGTTTCATTAGGTGCACATAACCATAAAAGTGATGAAATACTCATAACTTCCTTTTGGCATAGGACCACACACATCAGTATGCACTAGCTCTAGCAAATCTTGGGCTCTTCTACCTTTTGCATTAAAAGGTCGTTTGGTAATTTTACCTTCCAAACAAGATTCACAAACTGGAAATTCATCAAAGTTCATAGGCTCTAAGAGTCCATCTTTGATCAGTCTTTGAATCCTATTTGAATTAATATGACCCAAACGCAAGTGCCAAAGATATGCATCACTAGTAGAAGGAAACTTTCTCTTTAATGATTTCACATGAGAGTTATTATCTAATTCAGAATTATATAATTCATGCTTATCAGGAGTTAAAATATAAAGACCATCTACAATATTGCCAAAACAGATAAACACTACATCCTTCTTTATTACAACATTGTCTTTTAGGATAACACAATATCCATGTTTACCTAAGTAAGTAGCAGAAATTAAATTCCTACGAACATTAGGTACATACAAATAGTCTTCCAATATTAAAACTTTAGATTCAAAACATAAATTATAAACACCAACAACTACAACCGAAATTCTGCTCCCATCAGCCAAAGTAAGAAACAACTCCCCTTCTTGAAGCTTTCTGGTCTCCTGAAACCCCTGCAAGGAATTGCAAATATGATTAGTACAACCTGAATCCACACACCAGGAATCCGTGGGATTCTGTACCAAACATATTTCAAGAAGGAATGAACTTTTCATACCTTTATTGTTGGCAGCCTGAATTTTGGACAATTCCTCTTCCAATGTCATTTCTCACCACAATGGAAACATTTTCCTTTGAACTTCTTTCCTTTGTCAGCAATCCCTAAGGCAATTTGTTTACCCTCTTGCTTAGTGAAGTCCTTATTCTTCTTCTTCTTACTCTTTCCTTTCGACTTAGGTTGAGAAGTAGAAGTTGTTGGAAAAATACATGTTTGTATCACATACAAACATACGCAGTGGAAAAATTAACGGATCTACTTCACTCACAATTGATAACATGTACTATGTAAGTTTCAGAATTTGAGAACAAGAAAGCGTACCTTGGTGCGGTGAAATTCAAAACCAAAATTCTGAAGTACTTGGGAAGACTTTTAATTTTCATTCCAATTCCACTTGATGCCCAAAATGTGTGGTCTCTCAATCAGTTTCCAAGGAGAGAATAGAAGAGTGTCCAACACTCACATACACCATTTCATTCTTTATGAGAACACTCATGAAAGACTTAACGAAAACTCTTAATGAAATTCTGTATGTTTCTCTCCTTATATACAATTGATTATCTAATTGGGCTAGCCTTTTGAGCCATTCCAATTGGGCTCTAGTATGTGGCTTGGAGTAGGACCAAAAGGGACCAATAAGACACTAGCTCCAATGGGCCTTGGGCTTTTCTGTCAACTCTTGACAAGTCCAAAGTTACCATTAACTATATTTAATACCACTATATAAATATAGTTGCACTCTAGGCCTTATCTATAAATTATATCCCAAGACTTTATTATACATGCAACCATGTGATATACACAAAACAAGCGATCAAACTTTTTGGAGATTTTTCAATTTTTATGGGTTTTTGAATTTTTGCACACACACAAAAACAGAACAAGTAAAGTAAGATCAACAAACACAGGTACAAACCAAAACAAAGAAACATGCTATAAACCAGAAGCAAATGACACAAAGTAAATTATGCATGTCGTGATGCATGAACATATGTCCCTAAACATCGGAAGTATTAATGCATGAACATGTTGTAATGCTTATGCATGAGTACCCCTTTTCACCCACACGGCATGTGTGTTTGGGGTGATATCCTTATAGGATTGGGTACGAGTGTTGTGGCCTTCAAACCTTCTAGAGAAGCTTGCCAAACAGGTGGTGAATGCATCGATCATTTTCATCACATCCATCATTCCAGAATCACCATCTCGACCTCTTGATTGCTCAACAACCCAATTCCTTTTGTCATTTCTTGGTCCTCATGACCTCTGATCACTTGCATTCTTCAATGCCCTCAGCTTATGACAATTTGGTTTGGTGTGTCCTTAAAGTCCACAGTGATGGCAGAAATGTTTAATCCTCGGACCTCTTTGCGACGTTGGAGGTGATTTCCCTTAAACCTTAGGCTTGACCACTGATTGGTTAGGGGGCTCATTCAACACCCGTTGGCCAGCCACATTCTTATTCTTCTCCTCCTTCACTTTCTCAGCCCTTGTGGTAGTTACCATCGGTTCTTTGGCTTTTACAAACTTCACTTCCTTGAAAACATTTACAACCGAACTACTTTCTCAAGAGTATCCCAGTTCAATTTTATCGGAGAAAGGTTTTTGATGAGAAAGGACTTCATCAAGCTTCTTGGAGGAGACTCGCTCTACTTTAGCAATGGCTTGAACCACCTCAAGCTCAAGAAATTTTATCTTTGAGTAGGCTTCAGTCAATTCTCCATTCAACGTCTCTATTTCACATTTAGCCTCCTTATATCGCATTAGGAGACTTCTATAGTCCTCCTCTACCTTCTTCATCTTTTTAATGGCTGCCTTGGCCACCCTTGTATATTCTCCTGACTTCTCAAGGAGGGAATTGTAGTTTTCTTGAAGTCCCACTGGATTTTCATCTTCTTTAGCATCAGATTCTCCTACTACTCCCATTGACTCCACTTCACTATGTTCACCAAGCTCTTTTACTAGTAAATTCAAGTCCTCTGAGGACTCAACATGAGCAATAGTCATAAAAGCAGAGTAATTCCCTTCTCCATCACAGCTCTCTTCCGAATCAGAATTGGAAGAATTCAAATCACTAAGGGTTGTGGCATATGCCTTGCCCTTCCCTCTCAAATAGTTTGGACACTCATTTTTAAGATGTCCATGACCATTGCATTCGTAACACACGATGCCTTGAGGGGGTTGTGAATCCTTTCCATCTTTCTTCTTAAACTCCTTCCTATCACCTTTGGAGGATGAAAACTTCCCCCTGCTGAACGGTTTCCCATTGTTCTTCATCTTCAGAAATTTTCGGAAGTTTTTTGCAAGAAATGCTACCTCCTTCTCTATTCCATCTTCTTTGGAGGAATCATCCATTCTTTTGGTGATGGTTTTAAGAGCAAGAGATTTGCTCGACTTATGAGAACGCAATCCCAGCTCATACGTTTGGAGAGATCCAATGAGCTCTTGAATTTTGATCTCATCCAAATCTTTACTTTCCTCTATAGCTGTGATTTTTGCTCGGAAGCTCTCCGGCAATGATCGGAGGATTTTCCTCACTACCTTTGAGTCCTCCGTTCTCTCACCCAAGTTGAACTTGCCAATAACCACTTCATTCAGCTTATTGTAGAAAGAGTCAAATGACTCGTCCTCACTCATTTTTAGCTCTTCAAATCTGGTGGTTAGCATCTGCAACTTTGTATCCTTTACTTTCTTTGTTCCTTCATATGTGGTCTCCAATATCTCCCAAGCTTCCTTGGCTACTGTCATGTGAGAAATCCTGTGAAATTAATCTGGAGAAACACCACAAAAGATTGCATTCAAAGCTTTACTGTTAGCGTTAGCTGCCGCAAGTGCTGCCTTATCCCAAGTGGATTTAGCGGCCTTCGGCCTAGTCCATCCTACTTCTATCGCATCTCAAACAATATCATCAATTGAACACAAGAATGCCCTCATTCGGACTTCCAAAAGGAGTAGTTACTACCATCACAATATGGTGGAACATTTAAAGATTGAGATCGGTCCATCTCAAACGGGGTCAAGGATCACACTCAGGTATTTAAACCACAGTGAGTGTACCCACTCTGATACCAATTTAAAGTTAAAAAATGTGTTGAAAACACAAGAGCTGTTTAGACCCCCAAATTAAAGTTACGGCTCGATAGATTTTACACTAACTTAATACTAAGTACGGAATAGTGTAAATGCGAGCGGATAAACAAACAAGCTACTCTAATCCATATTAAAAGCAACACAGTAGTAAAATGGAAATATAAAAGAGTAGGGAAGAAAGATGCAAACACAAGATAACACGCCGTTGTGTTATCGAAGAGGAAACCGAAGTGCTCAGCGTAAAACCTCTCCGCCACCCTCCAAGTGGTAATCGATCCACTAGACAATCAGTTGGGATACATGGGTTAGCAAGAGACCCTCCAAGCCTAATCTACCCGATGTACCTAAGCCCTCCAAGCTCCTACTCCAACAAGGCTTCTCGGAACCGTGTCTTGTCTAGCTCTCTGGATCCCGTGTTAGGACATATGTGTTAGGACATATGTCATGATATTATGTAATTGGCTTATCTTTTGACAAAACGCACTTTACTTGTATTTGGGTAGATTTAGGATGTGTTTAAATACTTCAAGAAACCATGTTTCAAGATCAAGTGTTGAACCCTTCAAGTTTGTTCAAGAAAACAAGCTGAAAGTGCAGAGTTATTAAAGCTCGACAGCTAGCATGTGTCGAGGTTTAAGGAGCTGTTCAGCCCGTGGCTCGACAGCTAGCTCGACAGATGCTCGACAGCATCTATCTGTCGAGGTTTAAGAAAACAGCAATCTGATCTGTTTTTCTTGGGATCCGTGATTATGTGTTTGGGATTTCTTTTCTCCTAACCCTAAACATATAAAAGGATTGTTTTAAGGGCCGTCAAAGAGTACACAAGTTGTATAAGCATTGAGAAAACCTTGTTCAAGAAAATTGTGACTAGAGACAAAGTTCTTGCCTTTGTTCATTTCTTTCTCTTGAAGAAGTTGCTGTGTATTTGCACCGTAGGGTTTTGTAACCAAGCATCTTTTTGATCTTCATCGTGTGTGCTCGAAAATGTGTTAAAAATAGAAGAGTTATTTAGACCCCCAATTAAAAGATTACGGCTCGATAGATTTTACACTAACTTAGTTCTAAGTGCGGAATAGTGTAAATACAAGCGGATGAACAAACAAGCTAATCTAATCCATAATTAAAACAACACAGCAATAAAATGGAATGTAAAAGAGTAGGGAAGAGAGATGCAAACACAAGATAACACGCTGATGTGTTATCGAAGAGGAAACCGAAGAACTCGGCGAAAAACCTCTCCACCGCCCTCCAAGCGGTAATCGATCCACTAGACAATCAATTGGGATACATGGGTTAGCAAGAGACCCTCCAAGCCTAATCTACCTGATGTACCTAAGCCCTCCAAGCTCCTACTCCAACAAGGCTTCTCAGAACCGTGTCTTGTCTAGCTCTCTGGATCCCGTAACAAGCTCCATGTTGCATCTGCCATCCTTGGCTTCTTCCAATACTTCCCAGCAGCACCAAAACCTCACTTGACAATCTAAAAGGGTGTGGTAAGTGTTTGGGCTATTAACCTCTTAATGGTATGGAAATGGAGAGGTAGGAGATGAAGAAATTCCACAAACAAATGTGTAGAGAATTGTTGGTATAACAATTTCTAACTCTCAAGTGTTTTAGCTAGGGTTTTCTCTCAGAGGCTCTCCTTATCATTTGTGGGTAATGAGGATATATATAGTGTGGGTGTAGAAAGTATGTATCAGATAGTACAGTCTGGAAGAACAGAATGTCTCGCGGGTGTCTCGCGGGAAGGCCTTACCCGCGAGATACTCGCGAGACATAACTGTCTCCATCTGTACTGACTCTTCGCATTCCAGTCATGTGCAGGGCACATGCATCCTCTCACGGGAAGCTTAGTCGCGAGATACCTGCGAAAACCTTCTTTGCTTCAATTGCTTGAGTCTTTACACTTTCTCTCACTATCACACAATCCTTACAATAAATTCCCATAACAAATATAGGGTACATAAGATTGAATAAAATTACAATCAAATTTGGCCCGGAATAAAAGCCAACAAAATACATATTTGAAAATCACAACTTTACAATCTCCCCCTTTGGCTATTCCGTGACAAAACCCCTAAAACAGACTCTAGACTTAAACGTGAGTTTAGGAACAATGGCAAAACTCACTCACACCTAATCTAGAAACTGTGAAGTACTTGCACGTTTATACCTGTAACCTGAAACACTCGCACACAAACAAAACTTTCATTAAGCTTATGACAAGTTGAACACAAGGTATGTATAAGAGCAAGTATAGCGTGACCAAGTTTGTAAATATTTGATAACATGTATACACAAAGCTTGATCAAATAAGAGCAGTCATTAAAGAATGACTCCAATGAACATATAACACGTAAATGTTCATCCGGACATGTAAAAAGAAGCAATCACATATGATTACTTGCATGTCCATTCACACGACCAATGCAAAATACACGAAGTATATGCATCTAGGAACAATCCTACTAGGGCACAAGTGTGAAGTACTCAAGACATATTAGCAATATCTAAAAGTACAAAGAAAATGCTACAAAAGCATTGAGATAGTCACAAAAACATACTGAATATAAACTGAAACATTTAAAAGAAAGGTGTACTGAAGTTTAAAACAAAAACCAGTAAAAACATAGATATGAACCAACAGTTATAAAAGCTAAAAATAAACAAAGATAAACCAAATAGTAGTTAGAGTCTTTTCCTCCCCCTTTCACTGCACTCCCCCTATCACTACACTCCCCCTAACAACAACACCATCCAATCTCCCCCTTTTTGTCATGGAATAGCTAGTCGTCATGTTCCTCTAGCTTCCTTTGAACTTGGTCCAGTTGAGTCTGAAGAGATGTGATCTTGGTGTCGAAACGACTGTGTTGGGAGTGCATGATGGTAGCTAGTCCGGATATCTTGGTAGTAATCTCTTGGAGAGTAGCCATGATGTTGTCTAGCTGTTCATCATAAACATGAGATGTAGAACTTGAGCAACCCTGAGTAGCATGACTTTCGTGCTTGGGATTCTTCTTAGTGTGACTCATGCTTGCATGGAGAGAGTGGATATTAATTGGACTTGGCCTTCGATATGGACGCTCATCTTGCGAAGGATGCACACCTTTGAGCTTTAAAATCCGTGAGATAAGGTGACAAAAAGGAATACAATTCCTTGAAGCAGTCCGGTCAACCGTTTTTGCCAAAATGTGAAAAATGTGAGAACACACATCAATCTCCACATCAGAGATCAGATCATGCAGGAATAATGCTCGACCAAGGTTCATGTAACCGGTGCTAGACAGAGGGTAGAGGTTGCTACACATGATCATTATGAGCAGCCTTAGTTCAGGAGAAAGTGATGCCACACTTATTGACTTCCTATTGGAGGAGAATTCCAAATTAGCTCCTAAAACTTCCCGTAGAATCTCCTCATCCGGAGTGAGTTCATCATAAACCTGAGGGATAGGCAATATTAGCCTGTTGATGTTTAGGATTTCGGCAAAGTAGGTGGTTGTAACTAAGAACCGCTTTCCTCTCACCCAGCACTTGATTTCCTCTCCTTCAACAATGGCATTGGCATAGAATTCTTTCACTAAGTTCTCATATGCATCCTTAAGAGTTGAGAGGAGAAAATTCCAATCTTTGGTGGCAAACCATATTAGGATATCTGTGTCTCTGAGAGAGGATTGATCAACTGCCCTTTCAACCAGCAATGGAGCATCTCGAAACTGGCTCGAGTAGGTCTGGAATGCAGCATAGGATCTGAACAAGTCAGAGTCATACACTTCAGTTGAAAAACGAGTTCTCTTTGACTTCGATGAAGGGTCATCAACATCAATCACCGGCTCTTTCCCTTTATTGCAACCTCCTTTCACAGCTGAGCTTTTAAACGGAGACATCTGCAAATATATCCACAGAACACAAACAGCAAGTGTAAAAACACAAAGAACAGAACATAAAACTGGATTAGATTCAAGTTAGTCCAAAGCACAAGAAAAAAACAACCTAAAACAGAGCATAACCAACTCAAAAAAAAAAAAAAAAACCTCAAACAACATGCTAAAGATATTAACCAATTAAGCATAAGCATAATGCATGAATAAGCAACTGTGCATGTATGTGTTTGTGTTGAGTATGTGCTGATGAATGTGTG
This sequence comes from Notholithocarpus densiflorus, assembly GCA_030021035.2. Classification (NCBI taxonomy): domain Eukaryota; kingdom Viridiplantae; phylum Streptophyta; class Magnoliopsida; order Fagales; family Fagaceae; genus Notholithocarpus; species Notholithocarpus densiflorus. The sequence goes on along the minus strand of JARYZH020000159.1, from coordinate 609,980 downwards.
TACAGCATGTGATGCGTGGAGATGTATGAGGTGTGCCTAGAGGCCCCTAGTGTGTGCAACATGGTAAAGTATGTGAAACACATACTTATATGTCAAATCAAGTGATAACAAGGTCAAACCAATGTAAACCCAGAAATTGGAATTCACTTGAATCCACTTTAGCACAAAAATGTCACTGGGACATTTTGGCAAACACCTGGTATGCAACAATGAACATCACAAATGAACAATGCATGAACATAAGGAAAAATGTCTCAATACATGCTCAAACTGCCACATGGGGCCAACACAGATGCACAAACACCAAATGGGACTCAGCCCAATCAAAGAATTGAAAAAAATTTCCACAAAATTTAGAATCCCAACCCAATTTTCGAAAATCCCCAATTTTCAAAACCCTAAGCATAGATTCTGCATAATCCGAAAATAAAAAATGACAATAGTGTAAGAAACACATACCTTGAAAGAATTTTGCAGAGATTTTCCTTAAAAATGATGGGGTTTGAATGAAATAGAGATTTGGGTTGAAAAGGGTTCGAAGAGAGTTAGTGCGAGGGAAATGTCTAAGTGTTTGAAAAACTGTCACATCTGCTGTATAAAACTGAAAACACGCGTTTTTCGCGGGTTAAGCAATAGCGACGCAGTAGCAAACCAGTTGCGAAAAGGACCACTGAAGCTCAAAAGCTTTCACGAGAAGCTGTTGGTCGCGAATAAGTCGCGAGACAGTCGCGAAACTCTCTGTCTGATTTTGTAAAAAATCCAATTTTTGCCTAAAAATCTTTTCACGAGAAGGTTTTAGTCGTGAAGTACTCGCGAGGCAGTAGCGAGAGTTTCTGTATGAAAATGAGACTTTTTAATTTCCCTTAAGCACTTTTCGCGGGAAGCTCTAAGTCGCGCACTTCTCGCGAAACTACCTCTGAACCAGTTTTTGATGAAAAACACAAAAATGCATTTTGAACAAAAACTAAAAGCACAAAAGTATAAAATCACTTTCAAAAACAAATAAAACACTCAAAAATATTTTTGGGTTTGATCATCAAGTATTTGAGCATACACATCACATTTGAACATGTACAATCACACAAATGAGATAAGCATTCATTGAATCAAAGACTTGTGTGTTGTGTGTGAGTATCAAATGTGGAATAGTTCATAGATGAGAGGGAAGCTTCAATGATCGATTCAATCAAGTCATACACAGCTGGTACGAAATCAAGTGGACAATCTTAATTATAGAGATGAACATATATGACGTCCCACAAGAGAATGATTACAAAACTTAGAAGCTTTTTATTTGGCTTCTGCACAAATCACAACATTTGATCATTTTTGGACAATACATCTCTTTTTGAGATCGGTGCTTGAAATTTTTGATATTTCAACAATGAGAGTTAGCCTTTGGCTTTTTGAGCACCATATAGTTCAATATAAAAGTCGTTTTCCCTTTTTCCTAGTCAAATACTAGTATGTGCGACAGGCTTTTGCAACTTATAATCTCTTTTTCATTTTGAGATTTACATTTGGTGAGCTCTAATGCAAAAACATAAAATAAAAGTGGGAAAATATATAGGCACAAATCTTTGCAAGTATCAAGACCAACAAGACTATTGATCAATCATTCATGACAAGCTTAAAGATCTATTTACAACAATCACACATAGTTTTCAAGATTTTTCCCACAAAGATATATGTGCATACAAAACAAGCTAAGCTCGTAAATGCACAACGCCATTAATACGAAGGTACTAGGCCAAACTCCTATGTGATATACACAATACAAGCGATCAAACTTTTTGAAGATTTTTCAATTTTTATGGGTTTTTGAATTTTTGAACACACTAAAAAACAGAACAAATAAAGTAAGATCAACAAACACAAGTATAAAACAAAAAAACTTGTAAAAGAAACACATGCTTTAAACAAAAAGCAATGCATAATATGATGCATAAACCTATGATCCTAAACATTGGAAGTATTGATGCATGGACATAGGAGGTGATCATGCATGAGTACCCTTCTTCACCCACACGTCACGTGCGTTTGGGGTGATATCCCTATAGGATTGGGTATGAGTGTTAGGACTTTCAAACCTTCTAGTGAAGCTTTCCAAGCAGTTGGTAAATGCACCAATCATCTTCATCACGTCCATCATTCCGGGATCACCATTTCGACCTCTTGATGACTCAACAGCCCAGGTCCTCTTGTCATTTCTTGGTCCTCTTAACCTTTGATCAGTAGCATTCCTCAATTCTCTCAACTTATGACAATTGGGTCGGGTGTGCCCTTGAAGTCCACAGTGATGACACATATGGTTCGTTCTAGAACCTCTTTGCAATCGAGGATGAAATTTTGCTCTGGCATCAAACCTGACCATAGATTGATTAAGGGGCTTGTTCAACACCCTTTGCTCAGCCATATTCTTCTTCTTCTCCACATTGGCTTTCTCAATAGTAGGGACAACTTTTTTTGGTTCTTTTGCCTTCACAAAGTTTACTTCCTTGGTTACCTTGATACTTGAACTACTTTCTCCAGTATATTCCAACCCAGTTTTGTCGGAGAAAGATTTTTGTGAAGAGATGACATCGTCAAGCTTCTTGGTAGAGACTCAGTCTACTTTGGCATTTGGTTGAACCACTTCAAGCTTAAGAAATTTCACCTTTGTGTAGGCCTCGGTTAACTCACCATTTAGCGTCTCAATCTCACACTTGGCCTCCTTATAGCGCACTAGAAGACTCTTATAGTCCTCCTTTGCCTTTTTCATCTTTTTCACGGCTGCCTTAGCCACCCTTGCATATTCTCCAGACTTTTCAAGAAGTGAATTGTAGTTCTCTTGAAGACCAGCTGTATCTTCATCTTCTTTAGCATCCGATTCTTCTACAATTCCCATGGATTCCTCATCACTATGCTCTCCAAGTTCTTGCACAAGCAAATTCAAGTCCTCCGAAGACTCAACATGAGCAATAGTCATAAATGCTGAGAAATTCCCTTCTTCATCACAGCTTGCTTTCGAATCAGAATTGGAAGAATCCGAATCACTAAGGGTTGTGGCATATGCCTTGCCCTTCCCTCTCAAATAGTTAGGACACTCCTTCTTGAGATGCCCATGACCATTGCATTCGAAACATACAATTCCTTGAGGGGATTGAAACTTCTTCCCATCTTTCATCTTGAACACCTTCCTATCACCCTTGGAGGAAGAGAACTTTCCTTTGCTGAAGGGCTTCCCACTGTTTTTCATTTTCAAAAATTTTCAGAAGTTCTTTGCAAGGAGTGCTACGTCTTTCTCCACATCATCCTCTTTGGTAGAGTTGTCCATTCTCTCGGTGATGGTTTAAAGAGCAAGAGATTTGCTCGGTTTATGAGAAGGCAATCCCAGCTCATATGTTTGGAGAGATCCAATTAACTCTTGGATCTTGATCTCATCCAAGTCTTTACTTTCCTCTATAGCTGTGACTTTTGCTCGGAAGCTCTCTGGCAATGATCGGAGGATTTTCCTTACTACCTTTGAGTCCTCTGTTTTCTCACCCAAGTTGAACTTGCCAATAACCACTTCATTCAGCTTACTGTAGAAAGAGTCAAATGACTTGTCCTCACTCATTTTCAGCTCCTCAAATCTAGTGGTTAGCATCTGCAACTTTGTATCCTTTACTTTCTTTGTTCCTTCATATGTGGTCTCCAATATCTCCCAAGCTTCCTTAGCTATTGTTATGTGGGAAATCCTGTGAAATTCATCTGGAGAAACACCACAAAAAATTGCATTCAAAGCTTTACTGTTAGCGTTAGCTGCCGCAAGTGCTGCCTTATCCCAAGTGGATTTAGCAGCCTCTGGTCTAGTCCATCCTACTTCTACCACATCCCAAACAGTATCATCAATAGAACACAAGAATGCCCTCATTCGGAGTTTCCAAAAAGCATAGTTATTACCATAAAAAAATGGTGGAACATTCAAAGATTGAGACCGGTCCATCTCAATATGGGGACAAGGATCGCACTAAGGTGTTTAAACCACAATGAGTGCCCCCGCTCTGATACCAATTGAAAGCTCGAAAATGTATTAAAAACACAAGAGCTGTTTAGACCCCCAATTAAAAGATTACGGCTCGATAGATTTTACATTAACTTAGTTCTAAGTGTGGAATATTGTAAATACAAGCAGATGAATAAACAAGCTACTCTAATCCATAATTAAAACAACACAGCAATAAAATGGAGTGTAAAAGAGTAGGGAAGAGAGATGCAAATACAAGATAACACACCGATGTGTTATCGAAGAGGAAACCGAAGAACTCAGCGAAAAACCTCTCCGCCGCCCTTCAAGCGGCAATCGATCCACTAGACAATCAGTTGGGATACATGGGTTAGCAAGAGACCCTCCAAGCCTAATCTACCCGATGTACCTAAGCCCTCCAAGCTCTTACTCCAACAAGGCTTCTCGGAATCGTGTCTTGTCTAGCTCTCCGGATCCCGCAACAAGCTCCATGTTGCATCTGCCATCCTTGGCTTCTTCCAATGCTTCCTAGCAGCACCAAAACCTCACTTGACACTCTCAAAGGGTGTGGTAAGTGTTTGAGCTATTAACCTCTCAATGGTATGGAAATGGAGAGGTAAGAGATGGGAAAATTCCACAAACAAATGTGTAGAGAATTGTTGGTATAACAATTTCTAACTCTCAAGTGTTTTAGCTAAGGTTTTCTCTCAGAGGCTCTCCTTATCATTTGTGGGTAATGAGGGTGGGTGCAGAAAGTGTGTATAAGATAGTATAGTCTGGCAGAACAGAAGGTCTTGCGGGTGTCTCGCAGGAAGGCCTTACCCGTGAGATACTCGCGAGACACAGCTAGCTCTTCGCATTCCAGTCATGTGCAGGGTACATGCATCCTCTCGCGGGAAGCTTAGTCGCGAGATACCGCGAAAACCTTCTTTGCTTCAATTGCTTGAGTCTTCACACTCTCTCTCACTATCACACAACCCTTACAATAATTTCCCACAACAAATACAGTGTACATAAGATTGAATAAAATTATAATCAAATTTGGCACGGAATAAAAGCTGACAAAATACATATTTGAAAATCACAACTTTACAGTGTGGATGAACTGAAGAACTTTGCAGCCAACAACCTTCTTAGTTGGTGATTGAAGTCGCGTACTGGGATCCGCGCATTGGTTAGTCACGTACTTGGGAGCCGTGCATCAAAAGGGGAACTGTCACTACAGAACAAGTCCAATTGGGTATTGGGGTAAGGGTTCAACTGTAGGTTGGTAAGGTACTTGGGATTCCTTTACTTGTAACCGCTTGTTGTGATAATAGTGGAGTTTCGGGAGTGGTGACCTGAAAATCACCCGGTGGGGTTTTTGCCGTTAGGTTTTCCCCATTCGTAAACAAATCACCGTGTCTTTTATTTTTCGCCGCGTATTTAGTTCTTTGGTGATTTATTTGTGCTACCACGTGCTTTGCATGTTAATTTGATTAATTAATAAACTTGGTTAATTAATTAATTAATTTATTACAAGGGGTCAATACGTTTTTGGCCTATCAAGTGGTATCAGAGCCCGGTCATAGGTTAGAGTCGTTGGAGCCGCATTGTGAGTGAGGGATTGTGAGAGATTTTCACAATTCGCTCCAATACCAATGAGTTTGGTCTGCGATTGAATGCTATAAAAGATTTGTGCCTCCTCATCCTTCACCAATTGGTCGTTGGATGGATCGGTAAGGCACACGGTCCGGCAAGTGGTATCAGAGCATGCACACTTTGATTAGGGTTTAATATTTGTTGTGTTAATCCATTGACCCCTGTTTGTCATGGATAGAGGACAATCGTTAATTATATCTCCTTTATTTGATGGCACTAACTATGCATACTGGAAAGTACGCATGAGAGCTTTCTTGCAGTCTTTAGATGAGAAGGTGTGGCAAGCTGTGGAGATAGGCTGGACCAAGCCTACAGAAGCGCTGGCCGATTGGGATGATGCGAAGATCAAGGCGGCAAACTTCAACAGTAGGGCATTGAATGCCTTATTCAGTGCGGTCACCAATGAGGAGTTCAAGAAGATATCCTTCACTGAAACTGCTAAAGAGGCATGGACCATCCTCCAGACAACCTTTGAGGGAACAAAGGCTGTCAAGGATTCGAAACTACAGAGGCTCACTATAAGCTTCGAAGAGATTAAGATGGAGGAGGATGAGTCGTTCGATGAGTTTTATGCCAAGCTCAAGGACATAGTGAACTTAGCTTTCAATCTTAGGGAAACCATTCCTGAACCCAAGATTGTGAGAAAGGTGCTCAGATCTCTGACTGAGAGATTCCATGCCAAGATTACGGTGATCGAGGAATCAAAGGACATCAACAAGATTCCTTTGACAGAGTTGGTTGGTAATCTACAGACTTACGAGCTAGGGTTAACAAGGATTGGTAAGTCAGGAAAGAGTAAGAGCATGGTGCTGAAGGCCAAGAACAGTGACACAGATGAGTCTTCAGACGATGAAGATTCTAAGATGAAGTCCTACGTCACCAGGCAGTTCAAGAAGTTTATGAAGAACGCAAATGGAAAGGGCTTCGACAAGGACCATAGACAATCTAGTTCTTCTCAGTTCAAGAGCCAAGATAAAGGGAAGAAGGATGCAAGGGATGGTGGTCAGTACACTGTTCTAGTAGAACCTAAGTGTTTTGGGTGTCAAGGATTCGGTCACATGAAAAATGAGTGTCCTACATATCTCAAGAGCATTGGGAAGAGCAAGGCACTTGCTGCTACTTTAAGCGACACTAAGCCTGAGGATGATTCCGACAATGAAGATGATGGAATCTTGAATGCCTTCATTGCCACTGTCAATCCTACTGAAGGGATTGTTGAAAGTGTGGATGAAGAAGAGGACTTGGTGGAGTCCAAGTTTGAGAAAATGGATGATCAAGATGATATCCATACAGCCAATGAAAAATTGTACAAAGTTTCTGAAAAACATGAGAAACTTTATAGGTTGGCCACCAAGAAGCTCAGTGATGTGGAACTTGATCGTGAAGTGCTTTCCATAAAGTTTGATGAAGCAAATCAGACTATTGGAGCACTGAGATTCGAGAAAAATTTCTTGGTTGATAAGACCAAGAAGCTTGAAGTGGAGCTGTTTCAAGTCAGAGCTCAATTGGAGAGGACTTTAAGTGCAAAGCTTGATGAGATGCTTAATCTTTAGAAATCTGCTTCCGATCGAACAGGTTTAGGGTATGGTCTTTCTTCCTCTAATATTGCTTCTACTAGTTCTACTGTTTTTGTTCCTCCTGCTAATAATGTTGAAATTGAGAACAATGATGTTAAAACTGTTTTAGCTAGTGAGAACTTAGACAAGAATAAATCTATCTTAGGAGCACCCCCTAAGCAAGATAAGAAAGAAGCTAAGAACCCTAGGGCTAAAAAGGCTAACTCTCAAAAGCCTAAACAGAAGAAGCAACGTCTCTGTCATCATTGTGGAGCTGCAGGTCATACTCGACCAAATTGCTATAAGTGGCTTGCCACTCAACAAAGCAACAGCATGATAGCACCTGGAAGCCAGAATCAGCTTCAATCCTCTCTTGCTCCCCTTGGAGATCTTCTCAAAGCCCTCATATTCCTTTCGAACTTGAACGGTTTCAATTCTTCTCTCTCACTGCCGGTTCAAGGGTTTAATCAAAGAAAATGTTCTTCTAGAGTGTGGAAGGAAAAGGGCTCCAAGTGATTCTATCACTTTCTTCTCTCTCTTTTTTGTTTTTGTTTGCATTACTTGTGTGTTTTGCTTTCATGTTTTGAGTCAGTCTAGTTTTTATGCTTTGCTTAACTTGTTTTTGTTTGGTTAATTTTTCAGTTTTGCTTTGTTTTGTTTTTCATATAAAAATTAAAAAAAAATTGAAAAATCAGAAAAATACAAAAACAGTGTGTGTTTTGTGTACATTGGTACTTATGTACCTTGGATGGCCATTGAAACAAAGTTTTTTGAACTTTGTATCTCTTGTAACTTAGATGAGAATCTCTATGCACAATTTAGCAAGTGAGCTTTGTGGCTCTTGTTTGTAATGAGTAAGATTAAGTTGTCTCTTGCACTTAACACTCGTATCACTCTTTTTGACGGGAAGGATTAGAAAATCCTAAGAGAAAGGCATAAATAACCTTCTCACCACTATTACCCACCAATCATAATGACACCTGTATGCTTCAGCATAGCAAAAGTGCAGTGTCAATGACATTTGTGTGCTTAGGCATAGCAAAATTGAAATGTCAAATATCTTTGGGTATTTCTTTTCTCTCTCTTATATGCCCATGCATGATATGCTTAAAAGAAAAATATGCAAAGAAAAATCAAAAGCCAAAAGATCAAAAGTGCTTTTAAATATGATTGCAAGCGTGTTTACTAGGAGATGTGAGAGTTATAGGATGTACTTCAAAGGTGATAATCCCCATCAAACAGTTATGATTGTGTGTGAGTTAAAGTGATTTTCTCATATCTCAAATTGTCATAACATGTTGACTCATTTGCATTCTTGCGATGTTTTTCACACACAACACGCAATATTCTTTGTTACTCTTGATACATATGCAGGTACAATGTGATTTGGCCATCACAAGGTTTTACATGTGTTAATGTATGCTCACTAAACTGTCTTAACTTGTTTTTGAAATATAAAATCGGTTAGACTTGTTTAGTGTGTGTGTGTGTGTTTTTGAAGATCCATGTGCTTAAAATTTTTGTTGAGAGATGTTTTTGAGAGCTTAATATGTTGATTGGATCATTGGTTGAGCTGCATACTTGATTGCATTCATATTTGTGTTTTTCTCTCCTCGAAAAACTGTTTTGAAAAACTGGCTCGACACCTCCTCGATACTTCCTCGATAGCTGGCTATCTGTCGAGCTTCCTTAGCTTTTTCTTATCGCAATCTTGCTAGCACCTTGACACCTGGTGTATCGAACGAGAAATCTCCTGGACCCTCGATAGCTTCTCGACAGCTGGTGGATCGATTGAGCTTCTGTTCTTATGTCTTTACCGTGTTCCTCGACACCTTCTCGACAATTGTATCTGGCGAAGTTGTTTTTCTCGACCCCTCCTCCGATAGATGTCTCGACACCTCTTGACACCTCTATCTGTCGAGAATTACTGAGGATCTATATATTCTCTCTCTTCGCGATCCGGTACTCATTTCTTCGATCTCTCTCGATTTGTCCGCCCCTGTTCATCTCCCAAACATTATCTCTCTCACTCCAAACCTCTTCCAAAGGTGTTTTTCAAGCTTTTTAAAGTCTTTCCTCACTTAGTAAGCTTCTAATCTCCTTCATTTTCATGCATTTCATGTTTTGAAACCTAGGTTTTGGGGTTTTTGAAAAATTTTGGGTTTTTCAAAATTGATGAGTTTTTGTTGATATTTTGGGATGAGTTTTAATTTAAATGAGTTTAAAATCTCATGCATTGCATCACATTAGCATTATAATAAGTATTGTCATGCATTTAGATGTGTGCAATCTGTTTGTGTGCTGATAGTTTTGGATTGGGTTGAGCCCATGATGCAATTTCTTTTGCAAGTCACATGCTCATGCATTTCCCATGCATACGTACTCCATTTTCAATATACTTGTTATATTTGAATTGTTTTGGAGCTTTTCTGATTGTCTACTTCTCTCTCTCCCTCTCTTTCTGTTTACATTAGTCGTGTCTATGGCACCTAAGCGTAAGTCAGCTCTGTCCCAGAACCCTTTGCGTTTTAGGGCATCGTCTTCTGATCCTACTTCGTCTCATCTTCGGTTCTGTGATAAAGATGCCCGAAAGGACTTCTCGGAGAACTTTTCTCGACAAGTCCAAAGTTACCATTAACTATATTTAATACCACTATATAAATATAGTTGCACTCTAGGCCTTATCTATAAATTATATCCCAAGACTTTATTATACATGCAACCCCTTCATTAAAATATTCATAGTAATACAAAGTCATGAATGTAGACTGCCACTTTGAAAATTACTACATCTT